>LPNX010438704.1:5003-75796 GCA_001517045.1 Pseudotsuga menziesii
TTTGGATCGCAATCCATAAAATGCCTATAGATCTAGGCATGGTCACCCACATCACCACCATCATCGGCTTCTTCAGCTGCACAGCCTCTTCGGCTTCTATGCAAACTAGAATGGCCCCAGCTACCCTCCTCATGAGGCGTATCTAAGTAGGGGGAATCCCTACGATAAATTATTGCATAATAGCAGGAATTTGTTCAATCCATATAGTCTGAAACATTTGGGTCATCCTGGCTAGCTTTCCCTCGAGTACCCTCAGTAAACCTTGGTCTTCACCTGCTACAAGCCGTACATACATCTTGGGGTTCCCATCAGGGCAGATAGGTCCAACATCTGCATTTTAAACATTTAAATGGATTAAAAACTCTTATACCTATGTATATAATTTTATGACAAAAATTCATAAATATTTAAAAACATAAAAAGCAAAATACCTATCTCTCCCCACATTCCTCCTGGCAGGAGGATGAGATTGTTATCTCCTTGAAAGTATAAACCTGAGTAAGGAAACTACTCAAGTGTTGGTAATTGTCATCCCCACCACACATAGAAGTCATCATCATATACACCCCAGATTGATCCTCCGCCACCTTGAAAAAGGGAGACTTCTCCCCAACTGGTCACCCTAGGCTGACGAGGAGAGAAAGATGGAAGTGGTACCGCAGGGCTGATAGCAGGCACTCTCTCAAAGAAGAATGATACTAATAAACTTGAATACCCAAAATTCTTGTGGCATCCTATCTTACAGTCAGAGATTTGTTTCTTCATGATCAGGATCATACCTGAACACCAATCGAACATAGTTCCCAACTTCCACTCTCATTTGTGTCCGAGTGGCAATATGTAATGACGACAAACCTGTAATCTGTACTATTGTACTTACCACTACCTATAGTGGGATTTTGGAGATAAAAACAATCAGGATGCATGATCCCTTTTTCTAACTCTCAGGCATGTAGTAGGTATCCACATAGTCTTGGATACTCTTGGGGTCACCAACCTTTCCAGTACCTTTCAGGTTCATAGGAATACCTTTGCGATACAACCCCATGATGAAATACATGTCTTCCACAATTATTTCCAAGATCTCACCTTGAAGATCAAAATTTTTGAGGTCATGATCCCAATAGCTAATCAAATGTTCAAGCAAGCGTACATTGGCCTGCATTGGATATGTGCAGAATAACTTTAGTAACCCACTTTTTTGTAATGTATGCACAGTGGGGGCATCGCGGAGAGAATCGCGGTCCATATCCTCATGTTCTCGTTCCCTCCACTCTAAAACCATGATTGAAACTACCCAATTCACCATCATTAATCATTAGAATACATCGAATTCTTTTAATTTTGGTCGTATTTTAAAAATTTATATGTTATGCAATACACGCGACTGTCTTTTAGATAGGTCACGTGTCACACACGAGTTTCCTTTGTGTAGGTCATACTTATAGGGCATGTACGTGGCTGTATATGCCGTCTACCCACGTGTACTATGCAACCTCCCTAGGGCAGCCCCAAAACATAAAAATAAAATTTCAAACAGTTGGAATAAAAGAGAGGAAAAAGATAGCTAACCTGACACTTGCGGAATTTGAAATCGTCCACTGGTTTGTTAGTGTTGAGCAATCCAAGTCAAAGGTAAAATATTTATAAATCGGGTAAAAACATGAAATGGTATGTTTTAATCTATTTTTGAACTCTATATAGAAAAAAATTTCATTTTTTAGGTTTCTATCCTATAGTTTGAAAATTATTTTTATAATTGAACTAATACCATGTCCTTTTTCCTAATGAAATAGGTTCGAAGTCTTCTAAAAAGTTGTTATCCGCTCATATAGGGTAGGATTTGAGTCTTTCATATGTCATTATGCATATATACCTTATCCACTCTTAACCCTAGGATTACTTCTTTGACCATGGACTATGGTGTTTAACTATTTTTACCTCGTCTACATCCTTGTTCTTCTGTGGATAAGGCCTCCCTTCCATGAGTACCCTAGTTTAGAACACTTTGTCGTATTTTGGTATTCATGTCGCATTTGTCATAGGTTTAGGGGATCCTTCTTGGATATTTTTCACGCCAAATTGAGCCTCATTTCAGTCACTTTACAAGCTATCCCTGTTTTATAAGGCTCCCCGCCCTTATGGAGTTTCTTTAGGCCTAGGTCTAAATCCTCAAAATAGACTTGACTGCTGAGTAAACTTGTCGTTTAGGCTCCTTAAGAATATGTGAATGCGAATCCACATTGGTGGTAGGTTTTCCCTTTTTTGGACCATGTGGAATACTACGAAAAAGGAGCACTCTCTTTTCTTCAAAATTGAGAAGAGTATTCTTAGACATAGGTTTATCGCTTTTTTGGACCTGAGGGACTAAATTTACAGAAAAGGAGCGCCCATTATGAGCTTAGTTTTCTATTTTTCGTGCTCTGGACCTAAACATGAAAAATATTCAGAGCGTACTTTATGTCTTCGTCATGCTCGTTAAACCATAAATAACAAAGCATTGATTTTACTGTTGTAAGCCCCATTTCTCGTAATCAAATGGATCTTTCTGAGTGATCTTTCGTTCCTTCACACTCGTAAAAATTGGCCTATATGTTGCTTTTCAAGGGGTGTTGGGTAGGTGGTAATTTAACCTTTTTCTGACCTTCCTGACTAAGTACGAAAAATGTGCGCCATACTTCTTCGGAATCTAAGAGAGTTCTTATGTGGTTTCTTTTATACTTTTTTGGCCTCAGGAGACTAAATTGTACCCAAAAACACCCCCCTGGAGTCTTCTTCAGAGTTTTCAGACTCTCAAAATATGAAAACACCAACAAGCATGTACTAGTTTGGGCTCGTAAAATCCAAAAATAAGTGACTTTATCAGCATTTTTCTCTCCCTTCTTCAATCTTGTCAAAAATTAAGAGACACCTAAGTTGACTTTCCTCGACTCGTTAAAATTTAGCAGGAAAGATAAGGAAGAAGTATTCTCTTTGGGTTATAAATAGTGGGAGCATGTCCGCCTTGAACATAACACTCTTTGAACTTTCTGATACTCATGTTTCAATTTACACTTTCATCTCAACTATCACTTCAAGTCTTTACTCCTCCACTTGTCCTTTATACATGGGGAATCTGATCATGTCTCCTACATGACAGATAAGTCTAGTTGTCATATCTACAAGTTAAAATCTTCCTTGGTTCATCTTTGTGTCATGCTCACTATTCAAGGATTATCCCTTCATCTGACTATTATCTTGATTCCATCATTATCCTATCTAAGTATTACTTGTGTCTACCTTTATGTATCCAATTCCTAGTCACTCTTGTGATCTAGTGGAGGATCCATTACCTTCCTCATCACAGTATGGTTTCTCATCATTGCTTCCTGAAGATGAAGACCTAGAGCTTTGACGATGGTACCTTAGGATTCACTATCATCATTGGTTAATTTCTTTGCTTCAGTCATTAGTTCCACTCATTTTCTAACATTATGTTGAGTTCCTTCCATGTTCGACTTCAACACCTCTATTCGCATGGTAGGGATTGTACTGGTTCCTTTGGATTTCGATGGCTTAGGTTCACATTTATAACCTAAGTTGTGCAAGAATATGTTATGATCAGTTACACAGCTTCTAGATTTTGAAGACTCATCATTATATATTGTGGCTCTGAATCACCTTTGTAAAATACGTGGTATTGGATCTCTATCATATGATGTAATAAAATATTGTAAAAGAGCTATTGTTCCATTATATTGAACATGGCATCCTCGAATATGATGTTGTATATGACATTGATATGTATTTGTTTCAGTTTCTTCCTCTATTGCCTTGGAAACTTGAAGTTCTCCAAGATTAAAATATTGTAATGTATTTCGGTCATCGCTTCCTTCTGACCTCACACATTAGGGGGCATCTGTTATCAACCAAAATGGCACTTATCTATCCAAGTACTAACATCCAATATGTTAGGAAACAAAAGGACAATAGGATTGAACATTCCCAAACACTATAGATGTGCATGATTGATGATACATAAACTCCTGACCATCTTAATATATTTTCATTTGGAGATTAGGGATGCAAACATGACTATTTTCATTGCAAACCGCGTGTCATACGCTACTATTTGCATTGCAACCCGTGTGTACCTTGAACACACGACTTTCCTTAAAGCAAGGAGCATGTAATATATTCCTTTCCTATATATATACTCACATGTACCTTAATTTAATGTCAAAAAATATAAATCACGATTAGTCAAGATCAATTGAACCTTAATCAATAACTATCTCAACTGTCTCAACCATCCTAACCTTAGAAACCTCTCTGTTTTCCCATGTATAAATAGAGGGCATGGGATGGGGCTAATCCATCATTCTTAGAATAGAAAAGTTATGCTGGTGGTATGACTTTAGACATCTTGGAGCAGCAAAACTCATTGTCCTTGGTTTGCAAAGGAGTTCTTGTTTCAGAAGTTGGGTTGTAATCTCAGCATTCTCTGTTTATTAATAAAGAAAGTTATTCTTCCAATATTTGTATTGTTGATTTCTCATGTATGATGGATTATGAATGATTTCAATTATGTTATTATGAATATGCATTTCATTAACCATTGATATATATATATGAGATATTGTTGGAAGAATTTGTCTTTTGCAAGTGAATTGGAGAAGCCCTAAAAGCTTTGGAAGAGAATGAAAGAGGAGAAGACCAAGCTTGGATCAACCATCATAAACCAGGTAATCCAAGCCTCCTTCCTATTCCTATTTCATTTTCTAGATAAGTTGATTGTCTGCAAGTGTCTTAGTAAGTTGGTAACCCCAAAGACCCTAGGTTACAAGTGCACGTTGTCCTAAACAGCAGTGTCTTCTGAGCTCATACAAATCCTTTTGTGCATATGTGGTTCTCTGCTCGATATACACTTCTACTTCACTAAAGAAGAGTGTTTGGTCAATGGATTATGTCATGCCATAGTCTACTCCCTCTTTCTGAGAGAAACCATGAATCTTTCTTTGTATCCCTCGATGTTTTCATCTGCTACATACTTGATCTTATATATCCACATGGAATACACTACGGACTTCCCTTCAAGTCTCTAAACTGCATCCTAGATATTATTCCCCATTATCAACTGGTACTCTTTGATCGTAGCTTCTTCCATTTCTCCTTGGCTACTTCATAGTTGGAAGGGCCTACATCAATGATGTCACTCAACTGTGACACATAACTAGAGTGTATATGAGGCCTCTTACTTTAGTTGGAAGTCCAATAATAATTTTCTTCCTCTTGAATTATCTCTCGAGCCCAAGATGGTCTTCATATCTCTCGGTGGATCTATCGCTTTCTTTAGGTCATATCAGCATTCTTGTACTCTTCTAAAGCTCTTTCTTTCGCCACGGTGTATCTAACCCTAGGAGCTTCAAGTTCATCTTCATGTATGTTTATTGGATTATATCTTCTAACTGAACTGTCGTCACTTGTTATTCGAAATAAGTCTCCTCCTTCTTTTCTTGTAGGTGATTGTACACAATATTTCCTACAAGTCAAATACATTAGTAGCATGGTTAGAAACATTTCACAAGACATATTCATAATGACAAATTCTTATGCATAAAGATATAATCATGAAACTATTTTATTCAATACAACATTCATCCATATCCCGTATAAACAAAGAAGCTTTCTAGATTCCTTCCATCTCTACCATAACATTATTGAGATTGTGCACTAATATCAATATGTCAACAAAGAGGTTTCATTCTAGATAAGAAGTAATGGAATGTTGTATAGCACCATAGGCCACTTACCCATCACATGCATTTCAGTAGTATGTTGTTCATTAATGCAAACATTATATCATGCATAATACATTTCCTTGAACATAGATATGTACACAGCTAAACAATGTCATTTAAGCAACTAGATATATAGGAAATGAAAATTCATATAATTAACTTTATTCTTTTGGTGGGTGGACTCCTTCTTGAGAAGAATAACTAGAGCCTTATACTTCATCATCTAATTCTAAGAACCTTTGTTTGTTCGTTTGGTGGGTGGACTCCTTCTTGATCCTTATGTCCTAGAGCCTTCTACTTCATGGTCTGATTCTAGGAAAATGTCTTTGTTTGTTTGGTGGTGGACTCCTTCTTGATCCTTATGTCCTTGCAAGAATAATTGAATCTTTCTTCTTCCTCATCTGATTCTAGGAATATGCATACTGGTTCTAATTGTCACTAATTACATTCCTTCTTATCTAAATACTAAGATGGATAAGAGTATGATCTTTATCTTCACTAGTAAAATTTATGTTTCTCATCACTTGAGGAATCTTCTTTTTCTTTCACTAAATTTGTTGGTTCATCATCTTCAGCAATGTGAGCATGATGTATTTTCTTGTTTGACTTCTTGTTGAAGGAGCCTTTATTTCTAGGAAAATCTATGGAGTGGTGTCCCTTATCATCACAAGTTTAGCATCGAATATTGTAAGGATTTATTTTGTTTTATGTTGTGACGATGGTCCTCCTTCTTTATATGATTTCTTCTAGAGTTAACTATGAGAGATTGATCTACAGTTGCTCCCACCTTCTCTTGTTATGAGCAGAGCTTCTTCTTGTGTGCATTCTTTCCATAGTATGTTGAAAGAGATCAACTTCCTTCTTGCACATATTTGTCAAGCGAAATATATGATAATAATTTTGACAAAAATTATCAATCTGGGAGTTCATAAACTTAGAGGTGTAAGCAAAATATATGCAGGATTAGAGGACATATAACTTATGCTAATGCTTGAAAATAAACAATTATACTATTGTCGTTGAATCCAAATCTAGAAAATAACAAAATGGCATAAAGTAAATTCAAGAAAGAATGAAAGTAAACCTATTTACGAAAGCACAAGAAATCGTATTGAAAGTAAACTCAACTAAGAAATCAAGAAGATGAACAACCTAATATATTATAAAGAATGTGACAAATGATAAATAACAAATAGAAAATGATAAAAGATGTGAGCTCACATGAAATCTATATTATCAACTCAATATAACAAATCTATTATGGAGACATCCAAATTTATATTCTAAAACATCAAATCCATTACAAAGGGATAAAATCCATGGATAACTCTACAAAAGACAAAATGTTTCTCTATTTCTCTATTTCTAGAGAGAGGCCTCCTCTCCAAATGAGGAGAGAACCCTCTTATTTATACATGAATGCTTTGAATAAGAAGATAAACAAATCATAATTACAGATCCACTTTTCTCTCAACCTATTCATTTAAATCCTCTCACAAATATTGGATAAGATATTCTATCCATATCTCCATGATTTTTCTCCCTTGAATATGCTTGAACAATTATCTCAATTCCTCTTCAAATCTTCAAAGCTTGAAGATGATGTTCAAATTTGAGGCTAGGTGGTGACTTTTGACCTTGTTAAAATATTCAAATATTCATGTCATCATCATAAAATTCATCCAACTTTGAGATATAATGAAAATATTTCAATTTTCTAATATTTAACCACAAATTCTCTCAAAATACTTAAAAATAAATGAATTGGAAAATAATAAGGTAAACCCATATTTATTCATGAAAATGGTAATAATGAATGGTTTATCGAGTAATGAAAACGGATGAATGTGAGGAATAGCGAAGGGAAAATAGGATGAAAATGTGACATTTGGGTGACCAAACATCCCCCCCAACTGAACTTGTTACATGTTCTCATGCAATTGTACATAAACTTTTTTAACTTTGGCTTTGCATGACGACATTTTTAACAATAAATCATTCCATGATGTGAAATACTGTTGAGGCCTGAAAAATCCTAGGTATCGACAGTAGCAATTCTCCCTGTTAAGTCAGGAACTTGTTTCTTCAAATTTTATGTTTGATTGGCATTTTTATTCCAAGTTTGCTCATTTTCTTAGGTTTGTTTTTCTACTTCTTTTAGGAAATTTTTGGCTTTTAAATGAAATTTTGAATTTTTCCTTTACATTTTTTTTATTTTGTGTTTCTTTAGGATTTGAAGGGATCCATAGGACTTATATTGATTAAGAATGTCACAAATATATTCTGATAGCATAGTCTATCACTTAAATTTAGTTCAAAGTGGAAAAAATGGTTAAAACAGCACCAAAATTGAATTCAAATTATTCTTGTAGCGCAACCATGAAAAATTAACACAGCGGCGCTACAAGAATATCGCGCGCGCCGAAATCACCATTTTTTAAGCTGAATTTTTGCATGATTTCGATTCCTAAGTGACTAATCACATGTTTTAAGGATTTTGATACGTGTTGCTCCAGTAATCATCATGAAAACAGGTGCGTTTGACAGCAGGAGGGGGATCGTGGCAAATCATTAGTGAGATTTGGATGAATCATCATAGGTGGACAAACGATCCTGGATTGAAGTGAAAGGAGTTCTTCATTCATGCATTACGAAGATAAAGACTAAGTAGAGCGAAAAAATTTGCCCAAAATCCGAAGCTGCAGTTATGAAGGGTAGTTAAGGTTTTCACCGTTTCAGAGATGATTTAGGGCTTCCTCGTTTCGCCACCTAGAATCAAATTGGACACCTAAAGGCACTTGTATAGCTAAATTGGACAATCAGACAGCACAAGCAGTGGTTTTAAACCTTTGCAGCTCGACAGGAATAAGGTATTCCGCATTAAAATAATAGTGGCTGTTAAATTGGGGCTTTCTCAGTAAAGTCTGTTTTGTTAAAATCGGTTAAGGAAAACATTAAGGTATGCCTTTAAACAAAATTCCTGCCAAAGAGATATCTGTTTAATAGGTTTTGAGATGCTGTGGCAAGTGGAAGGTTGAGAGGTAGTAGTACATTGAACGATTACCTTTTCAAAACCTAAAAGATGACAGGGTGAAGTGCTGTGCATTTTGTGGTATCCAAATTTCACAAATTGATTTGCTACCTGTAAACAATGCAATGAAGGAGTTGAACATATGAAATTGCATTAAGACCTAGTCTTATTAGGTGTTAAACCTGACTGATTTTGGTGCTAAGAGCAAGGGGGAGCAGAAAGTGAGCAGACATAAGATTACTCTTATATCTTCTCATCTAATACATAAACAATCTCCAGTTGATCCTAGAAACCACAAATTGATCTAAGGAGCAGGCATCTGAGATCACTTGTACAAAATCTTTTCTACACAAAGATTGCTCATAAGTTACATTAGAAGGAATTAAGGGTTACTTTTTGTACAGAACTACAATACACAGGTGTTGTTATACTTTCTGGAGATGGTCTAGTATCTAAATGAGGAGCTGGGATGACAACTAGTTTCACCAGTAGTTTTAGTGAAGAGTGTGGAGCACTCTGTGACCTAAATCACTTGAGCATGTGGTAAAGCTTATCCTGCATTGAAAAACAAAAAGAAAACAGTCAAGGAAGATTGAGGAAAGCTGATTATCAAAACCTTAGAGGTTTGAGGAGGAAAAACCAGATGTTAGGTCATTAACAGAGCCCTAGAAGTACACAGAATTTAGCCATTGAAAGCAGATGGGTAAAAGTGGCAAAATAAATAGGGCTGAGCCCACTGATTTAAGCTAGATTGATCGATTCCCAGGTTATGCGGAGCTTTTCAAGAATGCTAGGTGGCTAGATTTCTTCAAAAAGATCGATGTTTACAACACTGAGGTCTCTTATCAATTTGCCAAAAGCTATAACCAGGACATGATAGTTTTTGATACACTGAGGTTCAAGTTGACTGTGGAGCTAATTGCTGAAGCTACAGGAATCAAAAATGAAGGTGAAATGTGGTTCAAAAAGTTGCCTTTCACTTTTAATGCCCAGAGGTACCTTTTACCTGGTATTACTCCAGACTGGAGCAAAGGAATACTAATCCAAAATTTTAGAAGTGAGTGGGTGGAACCCATTAGAATCTTACAAAGCTATATCACCTGTGAAGGCAAATTTTCCTTATGTCTTCAAATACCATTTTAGGTTTTTACAGCATTTGGTTGGTGAATCCAAAATGAACCTTCCTTTCTTCTTGTTCAAAAGTCTACAGAAGATGTCAAGTAGAGTCAAGGGGCATCAGGATCATACTTCACAATCCATCTTCCACCATGGTTTGATTAAGCTCATCATTAGTACTGCTCTACAAAAGGAAGGGAAGACATGGAATTATTTTCTTTTCTGGACTGGTTTTCAAATCAAGTAAGAAGAGCAGCAAACCAAAAAACAGGTGGATAAGGGGAAAACCCTAGTTAGGAAACTAGGTCAGAAAATCAAAGTTGAAGACAAGAAAGAGATTAAACTTGAAGAAGCACCAGAGCCCTTGAAGGATGAAAATGAACCTCAAAAGTTTTCATCTGATAGTAAAAGTAAATATTCACTGTTTACAAAAAAGGAAGATCAGCCTGTGCAGGATAGGGCAACAGCAGAAGCTGTCATGAAGGAGAAGACTGTTGTCACAGAGCAGATTGCTATAAAAGAAGAAGACATTCAGGCCCAGCAAAGGAGTCCCATTACTATCCTATCTGAGGATGAGGGATATCTGTTAGAGGAAGATAAATTCACTATCAAAACTGAAGCTAGGGTTGATACCTACACAGAATGCTGCAGACAAGAGAATAAAGCAGAGAATTCAAAGAAAAAGAAGACCAAAGTAAAAGTTGTAGATTTGGCCACAGTAAGACATCGAGGGAAAATTTTGAAGTTGTTGGGAGAACTTGCTTCAACATGGAGACCAAAAACCAGGACAAGAAACAAGTTAAGGCTGAGTATGAAAAAGTTGTTGAACCCTGGGTTAAATTCAAAAGAGGTTACTGTGCTGGATGATGATTCTTCAAATGAAAAACCAAAGATTGAGAAAGAAGCAGTTGTAAGAAGTTCAGTTCTTCATCCTGCAAAAGGAAAAAAGTCATTACAGTCAGTCGAATATTCAAGTCACACCGAGACTAAGCTATCTGCAATATTTGTTGAATTAAGAAGTGAACTATTGAAACAACAACAGAAAAAAGAAACTGAAGTTTCTTCTGATGAAGACCAGCTGTTAATTGATGAAACTATACCTAAGGAAACATACACTCAGGAAAACCCTAGTATTCCTGATATTTCTACAGATCTGTTAGAAGAAGATGCAGACATTTTCAGGAAGCTTAATATACCATGGATGCCCAGTGATGTACAAGATACCACAACAAGGAAGGATTTTGATTCAGACAGGGAGAACCTACAAAGAACTATTAAACAATACAGACATCAAATGTATTACATGTAGGAGACTAATGATGGTCTGATCTTAGCAAATAAAGGGCTCAGGGAGGATTTACAAGAAATAAATGAACATTATCAAGAGCTAATAGCAGTTTATAAGGAGGCCCTAAAGAGAAAGAGAAGCATAGATGTGCAATGTACAGAGCTAAAGAAAACTATCAAAGACTTGCAACAGCAGAATGAAGAACTCACAAGAAGGGTAGTTGATATGGAATATGAGCAGAAGAGAGCCAGGAAGAAATCCCAAGCTTTGGATGGAATAGCATTACTAGTTGAAGCTGCCAAAGACCTTTGAATTTGGTAGTTAGTCAGTTATTTGTTATGTCTTTTGAGAAACACTTTAGTTAGTGAGTTATTAGTTATGCTTTTTGAAGAAATATTTTATTTTGTAAATATAATCTCACTTGATCCCATTGATGAGTTGGTTGAGGGAAGTTAGGGCTTAGACCCTAACTGATTTTGTAAAAACAGTATTTAGATAGATGAGAAAGAGAGAAAAGGGTTTGATTTTTGGAGGACTTCAGGAGGTATTTGGACTTGTTTGTGAGCTAAGTATCATAACTCTCATATGTATTTGATGATGATTATGAAATATATGATCATTTTCACCCTTCAGTATATGTTTTGGCTTCATTTTTTACTTTTTTAGTTGCATGACGGATAAATTCATTGCTAGTTTATGTTTTATATGCTGGTAGTGCTTATATTTTGTGAATGAACTTCATTATCATGTTCTGTTGGATTCTGGTAATTATATTGTGCATCTTTGCCTTTCCTTGCTTATGATTCAGTTCTTATTTGGCTCATGAGTGTATTCCCTGTTTGTCACCAAATTTACAACCAAGAAAACATTTCAGAAACCTTAAAACCTAGTTTACTTTATTGAGTTTTTTTCGAGATTGTGTTGGCTTGTTTCTTCATAGCCTGGAAACAATTTCCGGCACAAACATCTTTGGCGTCGTTGCTGGGGAACGAAGTTGAGACATATTTTCCCTGGGATACTTATCAGTTTTACTGGTTTTAAGAGGTGAACTTAGACCAACAAATTTTAAGGCTATTTTTCACCAAATTTGTCACAGTGGCTTCTAGAGGAGTGGGAACTAAGAACAGACCTACTTCACCATTGCAATTGGGCGTTATAGATCATGAACAGATATTGAGGACAGCAAGAAAGATTAGAAGATATCAGTCATTACACTCCCTATCTGATCCTGAGCAGTTGGATGGTTCATTAGCTTCATCTGTGTCAAATAAAGAAGAAGAAACTTCACCTTGTGTAAAACCAACAATTCCTGACAGTAGTTTCCAAATTTTTGCCAATCCTCAGTCTTTCATAAAAGCTAAAACTGCCTCTCCTGGTAAAATACCTCTTTTTCAATTGAAAGTAGGAAAAAACCGCTTTCAGCCAAGTTCTAGCCAAACTTATTCATCATCAAAATCAATCAGTCCAAAAATGGCAGCCCAAAATCAGCCCATAGACATGATGGACCTAATGGTTGCAACCAGATATGCACCATTGGTCTTGCCTCAGCCTTTACATGCACTGCCTGCAGGTGACTATCAGAAATATCTTCCTAGGTTCAATGGACAGGGGGAAACCACAGCTGAAGTACATTGGGAAGCTTTCCTTATTTATGCTGATAACCAAAACATCGAGGCTAAGGATGTATGGATGAGAATGTTTGTTCAGAGCCTTGATGGAGATGTAAGGAAGTGGTTTAGAGAGTTTCCTGCTAACTCCATCACTATCATTAAAGAACTGTGTGATCTCTTCATGAGAAAATGGGGAGACACTAAAGACCATACATACTACATAACTGAGTTTGGAGCTCATAGGAGGAAAAAGGAAGAAACAATTGCAGACTTTTCAAAGAGGTTTAACAAGATGTACAGTAGAATTCATGCTGAAATAAAGCCTACTGAAACCTCTGCTAAACTAACATATGCAAATGCTTTCGATCATGAATTCTCTTTATTACTGAGAGAAAGGAGACCTATTTCTTTGTTGAATATGTAGGATGCAGCTCTGGAAGTAGAATCAAACATATTGGCTTCCAATATACTAAAGAAGGAAACATCTCAGCAGCTGTATGACAAGAAAGTAAAGAAAGAGGCAGCTCCAGGAGGTTCATGTTCACTTTCTGCTGAAGGGAAAATTGATGAAATGTCTAAGTTGGTGAAGATTCTAACTGCAAAACTGAACAAATTAGAGCTTGAGAAAAATTCCAGCAAGCCTGCTCCAGAAGGTGAACGAAATCCTAATAATCAGAATCAGTTTAGAAGGCAATTTGCTCCCCGTTTCATGCCAAGAGAACGCAGGAATAATGATATTCAGTGAGAAAGAAGATAAAATGAGGACCAAAGAGTGCCACCACCTCTTCAGAACAATGTGCTGATGAGGAAGAAGTTGATGAAGAGATGCTCTTCGAAGAGACTGACCAAGATATGAATCATTTTGGAGAAGGATTGTCTGGAGGTTTCGTCACTGAGGAAGAATTTCTAAATGTGGAATATTATGATGCTGACATGTTCGAAATAGAGGATGATTCAGAGCTGGAAAAGACTGCTATAACTGCTGTTGTCTGTCAGAATGAGCTTAAGAAGACTGTGAATTTGAAATCAGGTCCAAAACAGGTGATACAAGCCCCGAAAAAGAAAGCAGTTGTCCCTGCTAAACAAGCATCTGATCCTATGACAGAGAAAAAGCATGTTTCAGAAAAACCAAAGAAGACTACAGAAGTTGAAGAGGTAAATAAAACTGTTTAGAATTTCAGTTTGGAGAATGAATTAGGAAATTTAAAGATTCCTGTACCTTTAACTGAATTAATAAAAAATCATTCATATAAAGAAACAGTCTTAAAGGTGATGAATTCAGCAAGTAATCAACCTATTTCAGACACAGTAAATTTGCAAGAAGAAAACCCTAGGATTTTCATTGGATCAGCCCTCGCTGAAAAAACTGAAAATGAAGCAGGTGCTTCACCTCCATTCTATATCACTTTGACAGTCCATGAACAAATGATACATAATTGTTTGTTAAATTCGGGAGCTTCACACAATTTGATGCCAAAGGCTGTTATGGAGGCTTTGGGTCTGAGTATTACTAAACCTTATCATGATCTATATGCATTTGATTCCCAACCAGTGAAGTGTTTAGGTGTAATAAAGGACATGGTTGTCATCCTGGCTCAGTTACCCATGAAAAGTGTGATCATGGATGTTGTGGTAGCTGATATTACACCGAAGTTTGGGTTACTTCTTTCTAGGTCTTGGGAAAAGAAGGTTGGTGGGACCTTACAGATGGATCTTTCATATGCTACTATTCATATGTTTGGAGGAGAAAATAGAAGGTTGTACAGAGAGCTTCAGTTTGCATATATTGTGACATATGATAAGAATCCAACCAACCACCCACTGTATGCTGTTGATAAAGACCTTGGTACTTGCATGTTACATTTCAGTAAGGAAGACAGTACTGTTGGTTTGTTACAAGTTGAGAAAGAACAGCCAGTAAAATGTAGCAGAGAAGAAGAAGATGAACTATGGCAATTATACTTCGATGGATCTTCTTCCAAAGAGGGTGTTGGAGCTGTATTTCTCCTCATATCCCCTGGAAGTGAAACAGTAAAGCTGATGTATAAATTGGAGTTTACTACTACAAACAATACTGTTGAGTATGAATCTTTGCTGTTGGGATTAAAAGCTGCTAAAGATTTGGGCATTCAGCAAATTGCTGCATTTGGCGACTCTGAATTGGTTGTTCAACAGGTGAAGAGCAACTATCAAGTGAAGCAGGGTTTGCTGAAACTCTATCAAAATGAGGTATGGGACATGCTTGAAAATTATTTTATGGCTTTTAATATTACCTATATTCCAAGAGACTATAATCAGACTACAGACTCATTGGCCTTGGCTGCCACACACTTTAGAATTCCCAAGACCACTCAGTTGAGGTATCCCATTGAGGTGAGGTACAGACCCTATGTACCTGATAATGTAAAGCACTAGAGAGTGTTAAAAGATGACATTGATATTAAAAGGTTTCTAGATATTACACATGAGTTTTCGAATTCTCTGATTGATCAAGAGGAGGATGAAGAAGAGGGACAGGTGGATGAGATAGCTGGACATAAAATTATTGAACTAAAAAGCAACTTCATCCCAAAAGGTTTGGTACCTCTAGAAAGAATATTAAAAGAGGATGATACACTTTCAAAGCCTATTGTTCAGTCTTCAGAAGAGAATGTCATGGAGTGTAATATTGGTTATGCAGAATATCCTAAAATGGTCAAAAATTTTAAATCACTTACAGCTGAACAAAGAAACAGGTATATCAAACTGTTCAAAGAGCATGTAGATGTTTTTTCCTGGTCTTATGAGGAATTGAGGACTTATGACACAGGAATCATACAGAATAAAGTTCCTTTAAAACCAAATGTCAAACCTTTTCGTCAGAAATTAAGGAGGATTAACCCTGCCTTATTTCCTGTTATCGAAAAGGAAGTAAAGAAGCTGTTAGATGCCAAGATCATAGTGCCTCTCAAGTATTCTTCATGGGTGGCCAATATGGTTCCTTTTAGAAAAAAGAATGGAGAAATCAAGTTGTGTGTTGACTTTAGAAATCTAAACAGATCTTCATTAAAGGATAATTATCCTTTGCCTAAAATTGAGCAAGTATTGCAGCAAGTAGTTGGGGCACAGAGGATCTCTATGGTGGATGGTTTCTCAGGGTACAATCAGATAGCTATGCATCCCGATGATAAGGAGAAAACAGCTTTTACAACTCCTTGGGGAACCTTCATGTACGATAATATGCATTTTGGTCTGATGAATGCTGGAGCCACATTTCAGAGAGCAATGGATATTGCTTTTGTTGGAGAAAAGGACAAGTTTGTGGTAATCTACTTGGATGATATTACTGTTTTCTCACATTCAGATGATGAACATTTGAAGCATTTGAAGCAAACTTTCCTAAAATGTAGAAATTTTGGATTGTCCTTAAATCCAAAGAAGTCACACTTTGCTATACAGGAAGGTAAATTGCTTGGTCATTTAGTGTCGGATGATGGTATAAGGATTGATCCTGAAACAGTAAAAGCTATACTGAAAATAATTTTACCGAGGAGTAAAAAGGATGTCCAATCATTCATTGGTAAAATCAACTTTTTGCGTTGGTTTATACCAAACTTCGCTGAAACTATCAAACAAATCACAGTCATGCTGAAAAAGGATCAAGAAGTCAAGTGGACCACTGAGGCAAAGAATGCATTTGAGAAGATTAAAATGGCTCTTACTGAATCCCTTGTATTAGTAAGCCTAGATTTTACTAGAGAATTTCTTACATTCTCATTTGTATCAGAGGATACAATAGCAGCTATTCTGTTGCAGAAGAATAAAGAAGGATTGGAGCAGACTATTCCATTTTTCAGTAAAACTCTCAGGGATTCTGAACTGAAATACAGTATCTTAGAAAAATAGGCCTATGCTCTGGTAAAAGCTTTAAAGTTTTTCAGAATCTATGTTTTGCATTCTAAATTTATTTCATTTGTTCCTAATGTTGCTGTAAAAGATGTTTTGACCAGCCTGATAGTGAAGGGAAAAGAGGTAGGTGGATTGCTAAAATCATGGAGTATGATGTAGACATCAGACCTACCAAACTTGTCAAGGGACAAGGTTTAGCCAAGCTGTTGGCTGAATCAAATAGTCAGGCTCTAGGATTGCATGTCATGGTTGAAGAATTAGCTCGGGAAGAAGATCAAGCAATATGGAAAAAGAGAAGATCATGGACTATTATTCAGCATCCACATGGTATGCAAACATTGTGCATTTTCTGTTGTTTCTGCAATGTCCTAAGCATCTAGATAGGAAAGCTACTAGATCCTTAAAGCTTAGAGCTACTATGTATTGTCTAGTAGAAGAGCAGTTGTTCTGGAAGGACCCAGATGGTATTTTACTAAGATGTTTGGACAAATCTGAAATTGAAGGAGTAATTGTTGAATCTCATGAGGGTGCTTGTGGAGGTCACAAGTACTGGAAGACAACAGCATACAGTATTTTAAGAGATGGATATTATTGGCCCTCTTTGTTTGCAGATGTTTATCAGCAGGTAAGAGCCTGTATCCCTTGTCAGAAGTTTGCTGGCAAACAAAAGTTGATGTCATTGCCCCCGAAACCTATTGCAGTAAGTGCTCCTTTCCAGCAATGGGGTCTGGATTTTATTGAAGAAATAAATCTAGCTTCCTCGGGACAACATCATTGGATTCTAACTGCAACAGACTTCTTTACAAAATGGGTGGAAGCCATTCCTACAAGGAATGCCACGGAAAAAGTGATCATGGAATTCATTGAAGAAAACATCCTGAGTAGGTTTGGGTGCCCTCAAAAATTAGTAACAGATAATGCAAAGGCTTTCAAGTACAAGGCAATGGAGGCCTTTTGTGAAAAGAATGGTATCTCGCTGAAACATTCCACTCCTTACTATCCCCAGGGTAATGGTTTGGCTGAATCCTCTAATAAAAACATCATTCAGAGTATTAAGAAGCTGCTCAAGCATAACAAAAGATCATGGGATTCAATGCTGAAATATGCATTGTGGGCAGATAGGACAACAGTTAAACAAGCAATTGGAACTTCTCCCTTCCAGTTAGTTTATGGTACAGATGCAGTTTTTCCCGTTCAATTGGGAATCCCAGTGATGATGTTTCTTCATAATTCCCAAGAAGAACCAAATGATATGCAGAGAAGGATTTATGAGATGATAGAGTTGCAGCAGAATAGGGAAAAGGTGAAGGAAAAATCACAGTTGTACAGATTGAAAATCAAAAGCAGATTTGACAGGAACATCAAAGAAAACACTTTCTCAATTGGTGATATGCTTTTAAGGTGGGATGCAAGGAAAGAGCAAAAAGGTAAGCATGGTAAGTTTCACAACCTCTGGTTTGGCCCTTTCCTAGTGTCTAACGTTTTGGAGAATAATATTGTTATCCTACAGTCTTTGGAAAGTGAGGAATTGTCCAGTCCAGTTAATGGATGATTCCTCAAGAATTTTTACAGTCTATAAGGAGGTTTTCACTTTTCATTGTACATACCGGTGTGAATGAAACATAATAAAGACTCCATAACCCAATGGAAATTTTGCAGACAAGTAGATCGCAGATAGAAGGTACTGGTCTATAGGTTCTTGAAGCCTCACAGGGAGGACTTCATCCCGCAACTGGAGCCAGATGTTAAGTCAGGAACTTGTTTCTTCAAATTTTATGTTTGATTGGCATTTTTATTCCAAGTTTGCTGATTTTCTTAGGTTTGTTTTTCTACTTCTTTTAGGAAATTTTTGGTTTTTAAATGAAATTTTGAATTTTTCCTTTAGATTTTTTTTATTTTGTGTTTCTTTAGGATTTGAAGGGATCCATAGGACTTATATTGATTAAGAATGTCACAAATATATTCTAAGAGCATAGTCTATCACTTAAATTTAGTTCAAAGTGGAAAAATGGTTAAAATAGCGCCAAAATTGAATTCCAATTATTCTTGTAGCGCAACCATGAAAAATTAATACAGCGGGGCTACAAGAATATCGCGCTCGCCGAAATCACCATTTTTTAAGCTGAATTTTCTCATGATTCCGATTCCTAAGTGACTAATCGCATGTTTTAAGGATTTTGATACGTGTTTCTCTAGTAATCATCATAAAAATAGGTGCGTTTGACAGCAGGAGGGGGATCGTGGCAAATCATTAGTGAGAGTTGGATGAATCATCACAGGTAGAAAAACGAGCCTGCATTGAAGTGAAAGGAGTTCTTCATTCATGCATTACGGAGCTAAAGACTAAGTGGAGTGAATAAATTTGCCCAAAATCTAAAGCTGTAGTTATGAAGGGGAGTTAAGGTTTTCACCGTTTCAGAGAGGATTTAGGGCTTCCTCGTTTCGCCACCTGGAATCAAATTGGACAATCAGATAGCACAAGCAGTGGTTTTAAACGTCTGCAACTCGACAAGAATAAGGTATTCCACATTAAACTGATAGTGGCTGTTAAATTGGGGCTTTCTCAATAAAGTCTGTTTTGTTAAAATTGGTTAAGGAAAACATTAAGGTATGCCTTTAAACAAAATTCCTGCCGAAGAGATATCTGTTTAATAGGTTTTGAGATGCTGTGGCAAGTGGAAGGTTGAGAGGTAGCAGTACATTGAACCATTACCTTTTCAAAACCTGAAAGATGACAGGGTGAAGAGCTGTGCATTTTGTGGTATCTGAATTTCACAAATTGATTTGCTACCTGTAAACAATGCAACGAAGGAGCTGAACATATGAAATTGCATGAAGACCTAGTCTTATTAGGTGTTAAAGTTGACTGATTTTGGTGCTAAGAGCAAGGGGGAGCAGAAAGTGAGCAAACATAAGATTACTCTTATATCTTCTCATCTACTAGATAAACAATCTCCAGTTGATCCTAGAAACCACAAATTGATCTAAGGAGCTGGCATCTGAGATCACTTGTACAAAATCTTTTCTGCACAAAGATTGCTCATAAGTTGTATTAGAAGGAATTAAGGATTACTTTTTGTATAGAACTACAATACACAGGTGTTGTTATACTTTCTGGAGATGGTCTAGTATCTAAATGAGCAGCTGGGATGATAGCTAGTTTCACCAATAGTTTTAGTGAAGAGTGTGGAGCACTCTATGACCTAAATCACTTGAGCCTGTGGTAAAGCTTATCCTGCATTGAAAAAAAAAAAAAAAACAGTCAAGGAAGATTGAGGAAAGCTGATTATCAAAACCTTAGAGGTTTGAGGAGGAAAAAGCAGTTGTTAGGTCATTAACAGAGCCCTAGAAGTACACAGAATTCAGCCATTGAAAGCAGATGGGTAAAAGTGGCAAAATAAATAGGGCTGAGCTCACTGATTTAAGCTGGATTGATAAATTCCCAGGTTGTGCAGAGCTTTTCCAGAATGTTGGGTGGCTAGATTTCTCCAAAAAGATTGATGGTTACAACACTGAGGTCTCTTATCAATTTGCCAAAAGCTATAACCAGGACATGATAGTTTTTGGGAGGTTCAAGTTGACTGTGGAGCTAATTATTGAAGCTACAGGAATCAAAAATAAGGTGAAATGTGGTTCAAAAAGTTGCCTTTCACTTTTAATGCCCAGAGGTACCTTTTACCTGGTATTACTCCAGACTGGAGCAAAGGAATACTAATCCAAAATTTCAGAAGTGAGTGGGTGGAACCCATTAGAATCTTACAAAGCTATATCACCTGTGAAGGCAGATATGCCTATGTCTTCAAATACCATTTTAGGTTTTTACATCATTTGGTTGGTGAATCCAAAATGAACCTTCCTTTCTTCTTGTTCAAAAGTCTACAGAAGATGTCAAGTAGAGTCAAGGGGCATCAGGATCATACTTCACAATCCATCTTCCACCATGGTTTGATTAAGCTCATCATTAGTACTGCTCTACAAAAGGAAGGGAAGACATGGAATTATTTTCTTTTCTGGACCGGTTTTCAAATCAAGTAAGAAGTGCAGCAAACCAAAAAACAGGTGGATAAGGGGAAACCCCTAGTTAGGAAACTAGGTCAGAAAATCAAAGTTGAAGACAAGAAAGAGATTAAACTTGAAAAAGCACCAGAGCCCTTGAAGGATGACAATGAACCTCAAAAGTTTTTAGCTGACAGTAAAGGTAAATATTCACTATTTACACAAAAGGAAGATTAGCCTGTGCAGGATAGGGCAACAACAAAAGCTGTCATGAAGGAGAAGACTGTTGTCACAGAGAAGATTTCTATAAAAGAAGAAGACATTCAGGACCAGCAAAGGATTCCCATCACTATCTTATCTGAGGATGAGGGATATCTGTTAGAGGAAGATAAATTCACTGTCAAAACTGAAGCTAGGGTTGATACCTACACAGAATGTTGCGGACAAGAGAATAAAGTAGAGAAGTCAAAGAAAAATAAGACCAAAGTAAAAGTTGTAGATTTGGCCACAGTAAGGCATCGAGGGAAAACTTTGAAGTTGTTGGGAGAACTTGCTTCAACATGGAGACCAAAAACCAGGCCAAGAAACAAGTTAAGGCTGAGTATGAAAAAGTTGTTGAACCCTAGGTTAAATTCAGAAGAGGTTATTGTGCTCGATGATGATTCTTCAGATGAAAAACTAAAGATTGAGAAAGAAACAGTTGTAAGAAGTTCAGTTCTTCATCCTGCAAAAGGAAAAAAGTCATTACAGTCAGTAGAAGATTCAAGTCACACTAAGACTAAGCTATCTGCAATATTTGTTGAATTAAGAAATGAACTGTTGAAACAACAACAGAAAAAAGAAACTGAAGTTTCTTATGATGAAGACCAGCTATTAATTGATGAAACTATACCTAAGGAAACAGACACTCAAGAAAACCCTAGTATTCCTGATATTTCTACAGATCTGTTAGAAGAAGATGCAGACATTTTCAGGAAGCTTAATATACATGATGGATGCCCAGTGATGTACAAGATACCAAAACAGGGAAGGATTTTGATTCAGACAGGGAGAACCTGCAAAGAACTATTAAACAATATTGACATCAAATGGATTACATGCAGGAGACTAATGATGGTCTAATCTTAGCAAATAAAAGGCTCAGGGAGGATTTACAAGAAATAAATGAACATTATCAAGAGCTAAAAGTAGTTTCTAAGGAGGCCCTAAAGAGAAAGAGAAGCACAGATGTGCAATGTACAGAGCTGAAGCAGACTGTCAGAGACTTGCAACAGTAGAATGAAAAACTCACAAGAAGGGTAGCTGATATGGAAGATGAGAAAAAGAGAGCCAGGAAGAAATCCCAAACTTTGGATGGAATAGCATTACTAGCTGAAGCTACCAAAGACCTTTGAGTTTGGTAGTTAGTCAGTTATTTGTTATGTCTTTTGAGAAACACTTTAGTTAGTGAGTTATTAGTTATGCTTTTTGAAGAAATATTTTATTTTGTAAATATAATCTCACTTGATCCCATTGATGAGTTGGTTGAGGGCAGTTAGGGCTTAGACCCTAACTGATTTTGTAAAAACAGTATTTAGATAGATGAGAAAGAGAGAAAAGGGTTCGTTTTTTGGAGGACTTCAGTAGGTCTTTGGACTTGTTTGTGAGATAAGTATCATAACTCTCATATGTATTTGATGACAGATTATGAAATATATGATCCTTTTCACCCTTCAGTATATGTTTTGGCTTCATTTTTTACTTGTTTAGTTGTATGACTGATAAATTCATTGCTAGTTTATGTTTTATATGCTAGTAGTGCTTATCTTTGTGAATGAACTTCATTATCATGTTCTGTTGGATTCTGGTAATTATATTATGCATCTTTGCCTTTCCTTGCTTCTGATTCAGTTCTTATTTGGCTCATGAGTGTATTCCCTGTTTGTCACCAAATTTACAACCAAGAAAACATTTCAGAAACCTTAAAGCCTAGTTTACTTTATTGAGTTTTTTTTGAGATTGTGTTGGCTTGTTTCTTCATAGCCTAGAAACAATTTCCTACACAAACACTCCCCAATAACCACTCCCAAATAGCTCTTTTATTGTTTGGTATGGAGAATTTGTCCGGTTTACAGTCTGGCTAACGGTAGAGTTAGGTAATAGTTTAAATCTGCTTTACCAGTTGCGGCCCGGTCCACCATTTATGTGAGTTTTTTTTAATGATATGCAAGTGCCTAAATTCAAACGCAGTTGGTTAGAAAGAAAAGGTTTCATAATATGATGGGCAGGTTCTTACCTCCCATATTACCTCCTTTGTTCCTAAATCACAGAAAGCAAATAAAAGCTAAGCTAAATTTAATCTAACACTAACTAACCTATCCCTAGGGAGCAATATGACTATCTGTATGAGTAATGTATTGTGTTCATGCACATAGAATATTTACAGATGGATGATATAATTCAGAATACATAAAACACAACAGAAAGATTAACATAGAAATATCTCATTGTTTATTAAAACATTCATTACTCATTTTGTTGCGCAAAATTCAAAAAACAAGGGAATGAAATCATTCATGACTAGAAAATAGTTCAAAGTTAGAACGATCTCACAAATTCGTATAGTCAGCTGACATGGAAATAGTTCTATTTATACATCCACACAACATGCATTTGAACTTAACAGCTCTTTCTCCAGCAGAAAAAATTTGATCCTCTTTATTATAATCAGAAATAGTTTCTCTTACAATAAGTGTTTCACATGAGATAGCTAGAAATGTATCTCCTCTATTCAACTTCATCTATACTTATACATCTCCAAAAACTCTTGGAATTCATGTCTCTTAGGATCCCTTTACATTCGGTTACATAGAAATTTGTCTTTTAGTGCATTCACAAATTAAAAGATAAATACAAAATTTATTACAAATATATTCCCATGTGTACAAAAGACAAAACACTTTAGATGGTCCCATTCGACGCAGTAATGAATTGCTTTCATTCCTTAGCATCGGATGCAATTATCTCAATCTCGGCTGCCTCCAAGAATATAACTGTAACTTCATGTTTGGAATCCTGATCCCTTATGCCATCCATCCTTGCTAGGAGGATTCGAAGCTGATCTTCTAGGAGGCAGTTACTCACTGGAGCTTGAGCAATCACATTCTTAAGCACCCTTTCATCTAAGTTCGTTACCGACTATATGTTGAGCTCGTCTTTCTGAAACCTAGTGTGTAAAATCTACAAATATTCTTCATGAGGTGGAATATCATCCAGATTCTTCTTAGATGACATTTGACATCTGTTATAGGTAGTAAGAACTTTCTTGGAAAACTCCTTTCATTTATCCACTGTCTTATGGATGGCCTCTATAAACTTTTCAGCAGCTCTATAGATGAAACCTATCAGCTCATACTCAAGCTGAAATATTTCTAGAGATTTGATCAGCATGTTTTTCGGATGCTCCTGAGTTGTTTCCAACCATGCCAATATTCCTTGAATAACTCTTGCAATGTATTGAGTTATGTCTTTCAATTCTGCAGTGGTGTCTGAATTTTCCTGCATCCGAACTTCTATTTGTTTCATCTTGAAAACTTCTTTTGCGATTTGTACCTACATTTGATAAATATTATTCCCGAGAAAGAGTGTCTGGTTGGTCAAAGGTGCAATATCTACCTTTTGTTCATTTTTTGTCTTTAATAACACATCCAAGGCACTGTTTCGGGCTTCTAGTCCCGCTACTTGGGCTTCATATTATCCTGCCTTCTGATCAGCTATAGAATTTTGTGCTTCCATCTCTGCAATTTTGTTTTCTAAATCCCCTTTTTCCTTAATAAGGTTCATTTTGGACTGCTTCAAAGTATCTCGTTCTTCTCCTAGAATTTGATAATCTTGCTGCGACTTTTCATAGTCTGAAAGAGTATCTTCATACTTTCTCTTGGATTCTCTGCAGACTCTTTCTTCTGTCCTCGAGACCGCTTTCATCTCGGCCATTTTTCCCTTGAACTATTCAAGGGTCTCCATGATTTTATCAATATTGTGAGCATTTTCATATGCATTTGTAATGCCCAAGGAGGCCAATTGCTTCATATTATCTTCAACATTTTTCACGACTGTTCTCTCTGTCTTTGTGGTGACTAGGGGTTGGTCTCCCATTTTCAGAGTCTTCTCTGTTCTCCACACAATTGACTTCATTTTGGGATCAAAATGTACATCCTCTAGACATGCAACTTGAAACTGCTTCGATGGGGTGAATGGCACCAACTCCAACACAACTAAAGGGAGATTCCCTTCTGTAAGTATGGTTCCTGAAGTAGATGGAGGGTATTATGGGTTATCTCAGGAAAGGCTCTGTTCTTGGTCTTCACCACCTAGATATTCTTTATCTTTCTTGCTTTGTTCTTCTGTACAATCTTCTAGGTCTTGTATTTCTTGTCCCGTATTCAAAGATTATTGAACTATGTCATTTTCTAGCTCGTAAATCTTATATTGGATGGCTTCCTCTTTCTTTCTCTTTTCTTTCCTATAAGCTTCTTCTTCTCATTGCTTTCAGGGATAATTTTAGGGGCGAATTTTAGCTCAGTGGGCTATTTTTCCATGTTTTTCTCCCAAAAAAGATTCGCCATTTTGCATTTTTTGAAGCCCTGTTTCACCAAATTTTGATGGGGTAAAATTTTTTCACCATAAAAATCGCCAAATTATTATATAAACGATATAAAATCCTTGGAAATTAAAATATTTTTTGAAAAGTATCGCCAATCATTTTATAGTAGGCGTTTTAAGAATTGGTAATATTCGCCAACATTTATACACTTTTAAATAAGTATGGTTCCTTAAAATCATCCATGATTGCTTTTCCTTGGCTAAGAGCTTTATGGCCCCTTCTGCCATTCTTCATGTAGTCTCTTCTTTTACTTTCTTAGCAACTTCCTCTTCCTGACTCTTCGATTCTAATTTATGCTTCCACTGCCTTTATCCCTAGCTGCTATGGTCTTCAGCTTCAACTTCTTTTTCACAGTGTTCAAGTTGTAAATGTTCCTATACATCTCTTCTTCTTTGTGTATGTAATTAGTATACTCAAAATTTACCTTGAGTGATGGCTTATAGGAAGCAACCTTTCCTTGAGAGTCATTCCGATGAAAATCCCTTTTCCCAAAATGAAAATTTTTAGGCTCCTTGACAAATTCATGGGAATTCTTGACATTGGTACACTTGTAACTACCCACATAGAAGGGTAAGGGTGGGAAAACAACCTTCTTCAAATCGAACAGGTGGCTTCCAAATCCATTCAGAAATAGTTGTCTGACAGCTTCTTTATGGACTATATAATCTGTTGCATATTTAGGTAGCAATAAGGGAGCTTTCTTTCCCCCATACATCCTCAAATACATTCCTTCTAGTGAGCAAAATTAATCCCCATATTCTTTAATAGACTCCAAGGCTCCTTCAGTTAAGCACGGACATTCTTCCAGAAAGATCATCTTGTATAAGGGCATCAGGAACTCCTCACAAATCACCTGATATTGGTTGTGATACTTGTGAGACCCAAACATTTAATAGGTTGTATACATAGGGGCATTCCCTACCTTACATGTACACTTTAGTCCTTCAAACCGAGGACGGTAGAGTATGCAGTCTACTAAAAAGGAAGGCACATGAAATTTAGATTTGCTAAGGTGTAGACCTTCTTGTGCTGCCTTAATGGTGGTGGACAAATTCTTGGCTATTATGTCAGCCCAGTTGAAAATTGTTCCTTTCATAGCTATGTGGTATATTAGTGCAATCCATCCAAACTTGTAAAACCTCCTGTCGGCTCTACCATAAATTCCGTTCAACAGCAGCACTATTAATCTGTATGGGGTTTTTAGGTGAGTTGTCTCGTATTCTCCTGACTGCTTGTTTCTAAAAAATTTCCCTTCAATCATTATCATCTTAGCCATGGTAGTGTAATTAACCTTCAATCCCTTCACCCATTATGTTGTCAAGATATCTTCCTTTTCGGGAAGGATGTAACCTGCTGCTAAAAATGAGGGTGTGAAGGATGAAAATGCTTTATTCTCTGTATTGTTCATCAACATCCTTGTTGGGTCTACCTTCAACACAATCCATCCAATGACTTCTGTAGAAGGGAACAATTCAGGTCTTGTGGTCACCTTAGTTATCCCTGATATCAGCACGTTATCATACAGGGCCAGGTCTTCTAACCCTGCTTCTGGAACTTTCCTTTCTATCATCCAGTGATGAATCAAAACCAATTTGAACTTGGGCTCAGCTCTATTTATCACCTTGGTATCCTCATATATAATTTCTATCCTCGGTGCAGGTTCAACTTCTGCAACCTCAGTGTCTGAATCATAGTCAAAAAATTTAGCTTTCTTCTTCCCTTTCTTTGTCATATTTTCGAGTGCAAGCATCAACTACAAACAAAACCAGAGCAATTTTTAATATTTATATCATAATAATAACAAAAACACATTGAATATAAAATTTGGTCAGCATACCCATCAGCATTTTTTATTACCCTTATATCCTCAGCCATTAGTTCAAAACCAACGATGCAGTTCTAAGAAACAAAAACAAAAGGAAACAAGCTCCGGCCAAGGTGAACCTCGGCCTTTGCCCTATTAGATAAGAAATAGGACTTAATCACCGCAAGTCTTTTCAGTGCTTTGACGCACAAACCCTACAGGGTCACGGCCCCAAAAAACCACTCCATGACTCATAGAGCGGCGATACCCTCGATTCATATCTCCATGCTTAACATCCCACAGCCAAAAAATAAAATGATGAAACCTACAAGGCCTGCCTGAGACTAGAAACCAGTAAACCCTAAAAATGCCCGAAGGCGAGCATCCAATCTGCTCCATGCCGGCGAGAAACTTGGGCGCGCAGATAATATTCATAACCTAGAAGACTATGGGCACACTCCTATGCTTGACCATAGTAAACGCATGGTAGGTATGGTGGCGAGGGTGAGTTATA
The DNA here is from genome assembly GCA_001517045.1 of Pseudotsuga menziesii. Lineage (NCBI taxonomy): Eukaryota > Viridiplantae > Streptophyta > Pinopsida > Pinales > Pinaceae > Pseudotsuga > Pseudotsuga menziesii. The sequence goes on from LPNX010438704.1 coordinate 32,673, forward strand.
GCCCTAACAGGAAATGACGAAACCTAAAAAGAAAGGGAAAACCCCATTTTAAACTCATATCCAAACTACCCTACTCCTCTCGAGAGAAACCACCGATGACAGCTTCGAAACCCTCAAACATGTCCAACCAAAACAAAAGGATGAAAACCTACCTAGAAGTGAACATGTAGTCGAGTAATCAGTAAGGATGTGCCATGTAAGTCCCACAGGTCAACTCCACTAATCGAACACTCTCACAAACGGGATAAAATCGCCACAACACTTTCAACTTTTCATCATAAGAATGGTTGGTAAAAAAAATTTGTTTCATAGGTATAAATAGACCCTTTCCGACAAAAAATTATTTAAAAGTGGGAGGTAAGGCATGCGTGGCTAAATGTCGTTGGCGCCAAAAAACTTTCATCGGGGGTGAACGATAAGTCATCTTGCACTCAGCCCCGACAACGGCGACTCCCTACACTCCAACACAACCTCAACACAAAATCCTTTGACATAGCAGGAAACAATAGAAAACCTTTCATCGTAGCAGGTGGTGAGGTTCGGAAAGGTCGATGAAAACCAACCCTGTTGTTGCGGCAAGGTGACCAGAACTCATCCGACGAAGTAGGAGCTAAAAAATGGGAAAAACTTTGATCCTCAATACAATACCCCGTCCATCGTTGCGGCTTGGACAAAATAAAATGCCTACTATTTCACCCAGGCTCTCGACAAGACAAGTGAAAGAAAAAGTTTAGCCTCCATCGCTGAATGAAAACTAGCAATCATCTGATGTTGCAGGGTCAGAACAATTAGGAATTTTACCACAAATAACTTGTAGACATGCCTGCCATTGCTTCGAGGACTTAAAACGTGATCCGCTATGATAGAGCAAAATTAACGAAGGTTTACCCGCTAGTCAAAATAAAAATTCCTCCGTCGTACTGGCTAAAAACCCAAGAACCGCTCGTCATAGCGGGATAAAAAGATCGAAAGGATCTTCGATATTGAAAATGAAACTAAGCCCATTGTTACATCTCAAAGACAAAAAAGTGCTCCATCATAGCGGCTTGAAATTCAAGAAACCTCCGTCGTAGAGGGACGAACCAAATTGGATAACATTCCAATATCAAATCGAAAAGACTGCCTGCCGTAGCGGCTCGAAAAAAAATCTGCCTTAGTGAAAAATGAAATGTGAAAACTCATTCAATGATAGGAACAAACCATAAAATCTAGATTTCAAACTCAAAAAATTCTAAGAAGCAAAACTAGGAAACTAGAGGGGGTCCTAAAAAATGAAAACAAATTGGGGATAAGTTGCAGCAGCAACAATTGGTGACTAGCTGGTGAACACAGATCTCTGGGAAAACTGACTTTCAAAACTAAAAACTACTTCACGGTTTTCAGTTTAACAGCTCTTCAATTTATTCAATATTTCTTTAAGATGTCTAGACCTTTTAAGGAGTGAAATATTTAGAACTTTAACATTGATTTTGTCCCATTAGGATAAGGTAACCAGGTTTAACAAAAGTCTCGATAACACTTCTGAGGCCAATATATGAGATTAATTTGCTTCTACATTCATATTTCTTAAAGCTTAGACACCACAGGATCGTAACAGGATGGGGACAGACATATTCGTTTGTTCCTTGTTCCCGTGCCTTTTGCATTCTTTTGATGCTTTTGGACTTTTGTCCTTATGAATCTTCCCGGATTGCTTCTTTCATCTAGAACATGGTTTGTGTTCTTCCATCCATAGTGTCCTTTTTTCTGAGAGATAATTTTCTTTCAATTCATGGACAGAGAAGAACCTCTGAGCAATCTTATCCAATACTAATTTTATTCATTATGTCTTTTGATGTATGCTTTCTTTCTGGAAATTGGACTCTTTTTAGCCTTTTGGATTTTATTTATGGCATGGGATCATTTAAATACTATACATATGTCCATTATGTTTCCTCTCTGTGGGTCCTTTGTTGTTAGCTCCCTAGGACAACTTTTAATGTGTAGTGAATAAAGCCCCAGAATAGTATTCTAGACTCTTCAAACCTTAGTTATTTGATGGGCTTAAAACAGGACTTCAATGTGTTCATAACCTCCCTTCAAACAGTCTACCAACTTATAGAATCTTAAATATGATATATGTATTTTTGATAAGCAACTTTCAATGAAATTATTTGCAGCTTTTCCAAAATTCCAATGCTCTCCAAATGCCAAAGGTTGTGCTGGTTTATTTGAAAAACTGAAAATTAACACAAATAAACAAACTAAATCAAACTTTAAAAAAACAAAAAAAACAAATGTAAATAAGGAAAACTAACTACAAAGCAAAGAAAGAAAAAAAAATCAAAAGGTTTGTTTATGTACATAAAAGAAAACAAAAAAAACAAAAGCATTAAGAAAAATAAGGTTTGAGAACAAAACCATTTACTGGCAGATTCTCTTCCCACCCCTGCAAATCATGTAACTTGTAGGTCAAGGGGCCTAACTTTTATGCAATCTGAAAAGGGCCTACCCATAAATGTTGAAACTTAGTGTGCTTTCCCTTTTCATCATGTGGGTGATCCCACTTCAGAACCAAATATCCTATTTCAAACTCTTTCTTCCCGAACTTGTGTTTGTCAAACCATCTTTTAACAATTTCTTGTTGGTGCTTAAACCTCTCCTTGGACTTGGATCTAGACTCTTCTAATTTCATTAAAGTGTTAATTTGGGCTTGTAAGACTTCATTATTGGATCCTCTAGATGCTTGGGCTAGTTGAGAGGACAACAATAAAATATTAGGGGGTTGGATAGCTTCCTTTACGTAGAATAAGGTGTAGGGTGACACACCTAAGGAGTTCTTGGGTGTGACTTGATCAGCCCAAAGTGTATTTGGAATAGCTATGTGCGAGCTCCTCTAGTTTTCTATGACGGTCTTTTTCAGAATTCTAATGATATTTTTATTTGTGGATTCAGCAAACTCATTACCTTGTCAGTAATAGTTAGAAAAATAATGCAATTTAATTCCTTTCTCATTTGCAAATGCAGTAATTCTAATAGATGAAAAATAAGATGCATTATCGAAAACCAGGGAAATTGGAACCCCAAACCTGGTCACAATATGGTCTTACAAAAAATCGATGACTGCACCTTCATTTACTTTACGTAGCGGAATGACTTCCACCGATCTGGTGAAGTAATATGTTGTCGTGAGGATATATTTTTGTTGTAATGAGAAATTTGGATTAATCTCTCCAATAATATCAATCCCCCACTGCTCGAATGGTTCGAAAATAATTACTGGTTTTAATGGCCTGGCTTCTTTTGCTTGTCTTCCACCACTCCTTTGGAATGTATCACATTTTTGAGCATAAGCATGAGCATATTTGAACAACGTTGGCCAATAGTATCCAGCTCTTAAAATCTTATGAGTTGTAGTATCTCTTGAAAAATGAACTCCAGCAGGGCCATCATGGACTTCTTTAACTATTTTGGTTGCATCTTCTCGTTCTAAACATCTGAGGAAAAATCCATGATAAGTTTTTTTAACATAACTCCTTTGATTCTTTGGTAAGATGTAGACTTTAAGCACGAGGCCCTTCTCTGCTTGGAATTCCAATGTTCAGGAAGATAAACTTGTTTGAGATAGTGCACTAAACATCTATACCAGGATTCTGGAGCTATAAATAATAAACATACATCAACCATGTGCAGCTCTGTTTCATTCTCTTCATTTTCTCAAATTTTAGCCATTAATTTCCATATCCCTTGTCCTTTGGCAATAGTTGCTGGCTTAAAATCCAAGTCGTACTCTTGTAAGGCTGTAACCCAGTTACCTCTTCTTTCTCCTAACTCCTTTTGTACAAAAAGATTCTGGATTGCCGGGTGAGGTACAATAACTTTTATTCTGTTTTTTAGTATATATGGCCTGAATTGCTTTACTGCCTTGAATACTGCACATTCTTTTTTATCAATAGCGGGGTAATTCAACTCAACACCTTGTAGTCCAGTGCTCATGAATGATATAGGGTACTCGTCTACCCATTCTTCCTTCTATGTAAGCACCGCTACTAACGAGTTTTCTGAAGCAAAAGTGTATAAGATGAAATATTTCTCGAAATTTGGACTTTTCAGAGAGGGTGCATGAGCTATTGCTACTTTGATCTTATGGAATGCACCTTTTTCTAAGTCTATATATTTAAACTGAGCACTTTGCTTAATCATTTATTGCAGAGGTTTGACTATCTAAGCAAAATCAGGCACAAACCTTTGCACAAAGTTGATGGTCCCCATAAAAGATTGCATTCCTTTCTTATTGTAGGAAAAAGGGATCTTTGCTGTATCTTTGATTGTTTTTAGGTCTATTGAGAACCATTTCTTAGAAATTACATGACCCAAAATATTTTCGTCTAATACAGCAAACACACATTTCTTTGGATTTAAAGAAATACCGTATTTCCGACAACGTTCAAAAAATTGTTTTAAATGAAACATGTGTTCTTCTATTTTCTTAGAATAAATTGTAACGTCATCCAAATACACTACTGCACTTTGGCCAATTAGCCCGCGGAAAGCTATATACATGGCCCTCTGGAGAGTTTCTCTGACATTCATAATTCCAAAGTGCATCCTTCTATACGCAAAAGTCCCCCACTTAGTTCTAAATGTAGTCTTCAATCTGTCTTCTTCTGCTACCGACACTTGGTTGTAGCCTGAGAAACCATCTAACAAAAAAAATAATTCTGATCCTGAGACCATCTGCAATATTTGTTCCATGGGTAGGACTAGTTAGTTATCCTTATCAAAGGCACGATTCAAGTTCCTAAAGTCAGCACAAATTCTAATTTCTCCATACTTCTTCTTCATTGGTACTAAGTTAGAAACCCATTTCAAATGTCTGGCTTTAAAGATGATTCTTGCATCAAGCAGTTTCTTCACTTCACTTTGGATCAAAGGTTCTAGCTTCGGGTGCATCTTTCTTAATGGTTGTTGAAATGGATTGACCCCTTCTTTTATTGGAATTGCATGATGTATAATTTGGGTATCATACATTTTGATATCTTCATATATCCAAGTGAAAACGTCTTTGTATTGTTTGAACAAGTTAACGAATTTGTGCCTTTCTCCAGGTGAACAACACTTTCCCAAGTTTACATATTTAGGCTCAGCTTCTGATCCCAAATTTACCAGCTCAAATTGCATAGATGAGCTGTGTATTTTGACATTAGATGGTGTTTTAAACTTCTTACTCAGATTGAACATCCCTTCTAGAGTTCTAACTCCTTTGGGTATAAAATTTCCACTATGAATTTCCGCTTGATGTTCTTCTTCATCAATTACTGCTCCTTAGAAGTTTTCATCATTTGTCAGAAATACTAGGATCTGTGGGTTTCCATCGAACACTCTTAGATTCATGATATTATCTGGTACAATAGACCTAAAAATTAATTCAAAAAAACATCGATTATTAGTTGGAACAATCCTGGCAGCTAACGTAGCTAACAAATCAACTGCTGTATTTTTCAGCCTAGGAATCGAAATTATATTAAATGCATTGAAATTTACTAGCGAATCCCAGACTTTGCTTTGGTAACCTTTTATATGTGGAGATAAAAAATGGATTGTATTTCGGACTTGTTTGACAATAATTTCCGAACCTCCATAGACTTTTAAATTATTAACCTAGAACTCAATTTCCTTTTTTAATCCTTGTATTAATGCTTCGTATTCAACTATATTATTTGTGCATTCAAATTCTAATCTACATGAAAGAAAATGTTTATTTTTTTTCTGGATCCATTAGGATACAACTAGCTCCTGATCCTTCTTGCATTTTTGAACCGTCAAAATACAGAAACAAAAACTTATCTACTAAATCTACTGAACTATTTATACTTTCTACATTTGAAACTAGACTAACTATGTTACAATCAACTTTATCAGCCCGTGAAAACCGAAGGAGATCGGGCTTTGTATCTGATCCATTATCAGCATCTTCAGCTTGGTAATTTCCCAGATCTAACTCAATGAAATAATTTCCCTACACAAGGTGCAAAAAATTTACCGGCTCATTCTTCCCTTCTAATTGAGTCACATTGTGTCTCATATGCGGCTCTCTCATTACTTTAATCTGATTTTGAAATCCTTGATAGGGTAACCATAAATGAGACCAATGAGTTGCAAAATATCCATCTAGTTTCCCAGACCAGTCTTGGCTCAAGATTAATCCATAAGCTTCTGGTATGTCAACCACCATGATGTCTATGAATTGACACACTCTCTCATCTACAAATAAATGTATCAGCACGTCTTCCATTTCTCCTACCACTTTCACAGTCGTTATATCTAGTTGTATTATTTGCCATCAGATGGCTTGGGTTGGCCATTTATCCTTTTACACACTGACAAAGGCATAACATTTACAAATGCTCCTGAATCAACCAAACAGTTGTGCACATTATGATTGAAAATTTCAAATGTGAGCAGAAAAGGTAAAGTTCTGGATTTGGACTTCCCCCAAATACTAGCTTCGCTGATTTCTTCTTTCGACTGAATGTTTTCTTGGGGTTTACTGGTTGATAGGTTTAAGGATTCCAAAATTTTCTTCTTTTGCTGGGGTAAACTACAAATCTCAAACAAAGAAATATTAGCTTTGGTATTCTTAATGTCTTCTATTATATCGTACCCCATCTCACAATCTGTCGCATTTTTCTTCACGCCTTCTACTTTTCTTTCATCATTCTTTATGGGCTTACTGACAATTGGAATATTCATCCTGGTTATGACCAAATCCGATATGAGTTGGGCCTGAGTGTTATATATGACTTTCTTCAAGTTTTCCTGAATTATTTTAATCTTGGAAAGTAGTGTGTTATCTTCAATTATTGGACCCTTTCTCCTAGTTGTGACATTAACATCCAACAGTTGTATATCTTTATCAAGTTCTTCTTCTTCCAAACCAAGCATAGGTGCACAATCCCACAAGACCATGGTAGTTTCTTCCGATGCCTCCTCTGATTCATGTAATTTTTCTTCCTCATCCATACGCTCAATTAACTTAGAATCAAGTAACTGATTCGTAACTAAATTCATATAATTAATCCACTGTGGGAGATTTTTTTCAGAGTGAGATTATTGATGGAAAGTGCAGAAGTTATCCATCCCAAATTTAGTGAGATTCATGATAGAAAGACCGTGCGTAGGAGGTTGAGTGGAACCACTTTCGTCTTTTCTCTTATAATAGGGATTGAAGTGCTTCTTTGCTTCTCTCTCCTTTTCCATATCAACAATATTATTGGACAACTTCTGGACCATCTTGACTACTCTATCCAATTCACTCGATTGTTCATCTTTGGGTCTGGTCAATAGAAAATGTTTCTTACTACTTATAGTCTTGGTTTCTGGCTCCACTGGATACTTGTTTACGCTTTCCAGCCCAGCCTCTTCATATGTTGCAGCAGTGGCCTTAACTGATCTTTTAGCAAACATGGTCATTTCAGGCCCAGAGCTGATGTGTAATATTCAATTAAAGTTTCTTCGGCGGGTTTTATGGTTGCGTTGAAATTGTTTAAATGGGAAGCAAACCTTTGAGTAAAGTCCTACGCTTTTTCTTTTTTTTTAAGAGCCAATAGTTCTTTCATTAAAGCAGCAGTGGTCCTTTGGCTACAAAACTTGTTTTTAAACATTCTTTGAAAAGTGTCCCAATCAGTGATTGAATTGGATTTTAAGCAAAAATACAAGGATGCTACTTTTCCTTTGAGAGTATGAGGGAAAATCCTACAAATTACATCCTCATGTTCAACTACCGGTGCTTCCAAAACCAGGAAAAAACTCTGTAGATGATCATCCATAGATATGCCTTCCCCCAGGTCAAATCTAGGCGATGCCTTTTCATAATTCTATGGAAAGGCATGCACTGGAGGAGCTAAGTTTAATGGTGTTCTATCCCTTCAAGCTAGTGCAGGGGGATTAGCCTAATTTGCGTTTGGGGGAACATTTCCAACCATAATTCAAGATGGATACTGAGAAGGAGATTGAACAGGGGTTTGAATAGGTGAACAATTCATAGATTCTAGTACCAACTGATTTAGAGGTTGATCAATTTCCTGCAAGGTTAAATCTACCAACTCTTCAAAATCTCTGACTAATAACGAATTTTCTAGGAAAGGGCGCTCTTTCTTGTGAACTTGTCTTCTAGGTAAGGAAAGACTATTTGGTAATCCTCCTAGCTTCTTTGCATATGATCTTGTGATTCTTCTTAAATGATCTACTACTTCATTAGAAATGGGATAGAGATACTCGGTATCATCTGACTCGGGTCTAACTTTTCCTTCAGCACTTGGTCTCTTGGGAAAATTATTTTCAAAGCTGTCACCGATAGAACGTTCTTGAGGAAATGGATTTCCTCAACTAGCCATGCACTGGTGACCCTCCTTCTAGCGCCAAAACTGTTGAGGCCTGAAAAATACCAGGTTTCGATAGTAGGAATTCTCCCCAATAACCACTCCCAAATAACTTGTTTATTGTTTGGTATGGGGAATTCATCCGGTTTACGGTCCAGCTACCGTAGAGTTAGGTAATAATTTAAATCTGCTTTACTGGTTGCAGCCTGGTCCACCATTTATGTGAGTTTTTTTATTATTATTTTATAAATGATATGAAAGTGCCTAAATTTAAATGCAGTTGATTAGAAAGCAAAGGTTTCACGGTGTGATGCATATGTTGTTACCTCCCATCTTACCTCATTTGTTCCTAAATCACAGAAAGCAAATAACAACTAAGATAAATTTAATCTAACACTAACTATCCTATCCCTAGGGAGAAAAATGACTATTTGTATGAGTAATGTATTTTATTTCATGCACACATAATTTTTACAAATAGCAGCTATAATTCAGAATACATAAAACACAACAGAAAGATTAACATAGAGATAGCTCATTGTTTATTAAAACATTCATTATTCATTTTGCTGCGCAAGATTCAAAAAACAAGGGAATGAAATCATTCATGACTAGGAAATAGTTCATAGTTATAACGATCTCACAAATTCACATAGTCAGCTAACACATAAATAGTTCTATTTAGCCATCCACACAACATGCATTTGAAACTTAACAGCTCTTTCTCAACTAGAAAAATTTTAATCCTCTTTATTATAATCAGAAATAGTTCCTCTTACACGAAGTGTTTAACATGAGATAGATTGAAAATTCCTGCCTCTATTCGAATTCATCTATACTTACACATCTCCAAAAACTCTTGGACTTCCTATCCCTTAGGCTCTCTTTACATTCAATTACACTGAAATTTGTCTTTTAGTGCATTCACAAATTAAAAGATAAATACAAAATTTATTACAAATATATTCCCATGTCTACAAAATACAAAACACTTTAGATGGGCCCATTCGACCCAGCAATGAATTGCTTCCATGCCTTAGCATCGAATGCAATTATCTCAAACTCGGCTGGCTCCAAGAATCTAACCATAACTTCATGTTTGGAATACTGAGCCCTTATGTCGTCCATCCTTGCTGGGAGTAGTAGAAGCTGATCTTCTAGGAAGCAGTTACTCACTGCAGCTTGATCAATCACATTCTTAAGCACCCTTCCATCTAAGTTCTTTATCGATTGTATGTTGAGCTCATCTTCTTGAAACCTAGTGTGTAAAAGCTGCAAATATTCTTCATGAGGTGGAAGATCATCTAGCCTCTTCTTAGATGATGTTTGACATATGTTATAGGTAGTAAGTACTTTCTTGGAAAACTCCTTTCATTTATCCACTGTCTTCTGGACGACCTCTATCAACTTTTCAACAACTCTATTGTTGAAACCTATTAGCTCATACTCAAGCTACAATCTTTCTGGAGATTTGATTGGTATGTTTTTTGGCTACTCCTGAGTTGTTTCCAACCATGTCAATCATCCTTTAATAACTCTTGCAATGTCTTGAGTTACGTCTTTGAATTCTACAACGGTGGCTGAAATTTCCTGCTTCTGAACTTCTATTTGTTTCACCTTGAAGACTTCTTCTGTGATCTGTACCTGCATTTAATAAATCTTATTCCTGAGAAAGAGTGTATGCTTGGTCAGAGGTGCAATATCTGCCTAGATATTCTTCATCATTCTTGCTTTGTTCTTCCGTACAATCTACTGGGTCTTGTACTTCTTGTCCTGGATTCAAAGCCTCTTGAGCTATGGCCTTTTCTAGTTCGGCGATCTTATCTTGTATGGCTTCCTCTTTATTTCTCTTTTCTTTCCTAGAAGCTTCTTCTTCTTGCTGCTTTTCCTCAACTAAGATATTTCTGGCCCCTTCTGCAGTTCTTCAGGTAGTCTCTTCTTTTACTTTCTCAGAAGCTTCCTCTTCCTGACTCTTTAATTCTAAATTTTTTCTTCCACTTCCTTTATCCCCAGCTTCTACAATCTTCATCTTCAACTTCTTGTTCACAGTGGTCAAGCTGTAAATGTTCTTATACCTCTCTTCTTCTTTGTCTACGTAATTAGTATACTCAAAATTTATTTTGAGTGCTGCCTTATAGGAAGCAACCTTTCCTTGAGAGTCATTCCTATGAAAATCCTTTTCCCCAAAATGAAAATTTTCAAGCTCCTTGACAAATTTAGGGGCATTCTTGACATTGGTACACTTGTAAATACCCGCATAGAAGGGTAAGGGTGGTAAAACAACCTTGTTCAGATCGAACAGGTGGCTTCTGAATCCATTCACAAAGTATAGTCTGACATCTTATTTATGGAATATATAATATGTTGCGTATTTAGGTAGCAATAAGGGAGATTTCATTCCCCCATACATCCTCAAATACGTTCCTTCTCCTGAGAAAAAGTAATCCCCATATTCTTTAATAGACTCCAAGGCTCCTTCACATAAGCACAAACATTCTTCAAGAAAGATCAGCTTGTATAAGGGCATCAAGAACTCCTTACAGATCACCTGATAGTGGTTGTGATACTTGTGAGACCCCAAAATTCGATAGGTTGTATATATAGGGGTGTTCCCTCCCTTCCATGTACACTTTAGTCCTTTAAACCGATGACGGTATAGTATGCAGTCTAGTAAAAAGGAAGGCATGTAAAATTTAGATTTGCTAAGGTGCAGACCTTCTTGGGCTACCTTAATGGCGGTGGACAAATTCTTGGCTATTATGTCATCCCAGTTGAAAATTGTTCCTTTCATAGCTATGTGGTATATCAGTGCAATCCATCCAAACTTGTAAAACCTCTCGTTAGCTCTGCCATAAATCATGTTCAACAACAGCACTATTAATCTGTATGGGGTTCTTAGGTGAGTTGTCTTGTATTCTCCTGACTGCTTGTTTCTAAAAAATTTCCCTTCAATCATCGTCATCTTAGTTGTGGAAGTGTAATCAAGATTCAAGCCCTTCACCCATTTTTTTGTCAAGCTAGCTTCCTTTTCAGGAAGGATGTAAGTTGTTGCTAAAAATGTTGGTGTGAAGGATGCAAATGCTTTATTCTCTGTATTTTTCATCAACATCCCTATTGGGTCTACCTTCGGCAGAATCCATCCAATGACTTCTACACAAGGGAACAATTCAGGTCTTGTGGTCACCTTAGTTATCCTAGATCTCAGTATGTTACCATACAGGGCCAATTCTTCTAGCCCAGCTTTTGGAACTTTCCTTTCTATCAGCTAGTGATGAATTTGACCCCATTTGAACTCGGTCTTAGCTCTAGTTATCGCCTTGGTATACTCATAAATAATTTCTATCCTCAGTGCAGGTTCAACTTCTAAAACCTCGGTGTCTGAATCATAGTCAACAATTTTAGCTTTCTTCTTCCCTTTCTTCGTCATACTGTCAGGTGCAAGCGTCGACTGCAAATAGATCCAAATCAAGTTTTAGCATTTATATCATAATAATATGAAAAACACATTGAATATAAAATTTTCTCAGCATACTCATCAGCATTTTTTATTACCCTTATATCCTCATCCATTAGGTCAAAACCAATAATGCAGGTCTAAGAAACAAAAACAAAAGGAAACAAGCTCCAACCAAGGTGAACCTCAGCCTTTGCCCTCTTAGATAAGAAACAAGACTTAATCACCACAAGTCTTTTCAGCACTTAAATGCACAAACCCTACAAGGTCACAACCCCAAAAAACCAATCCACGACGCACAGAACGGCGATACCCTCTATTCATATCTCTATGCTTAACATCCTGTGGCCAAAAAATAAATTATTGAAACCTACGGGGCCTACCCGAGACTCGAAACTAATAAACCCTAAAAATTCCTGAAGGCGAGCATCCAATCTTCTCCATGCTGGCGAGAAAATCGGGCACACAGATACTCTTCATAACCTAGCTGACTGCAGGCACACTCCTATGGTTGACCATGGAAAACTCAAGGCAGGTATGGCAGCGAGGGTGAGTTCTATCCCTAACAGGAAATGGAAAAACCTAAAAAGAAAGGGATAACCCCTTTTTTAAACTCAAATCCAAACTACCCTGCTCCTCTTGGGAGAAACCACCAATGACAGCTTCGAAATCCTAAAACATCTCCAACCAAAACAAAAGGACAAAAACCTACCTGGAAGTGAACCCGCAGTCGAGTACTCGGTAAGGAAGTGCCACGTAAGTCCCGTAGGTCAGCTCCACTAATCGAATGCTCTCACAGATGGGATAAAATTGCCATAACACTTTCAAATTTTCACCGTAAGAATGGTTGGAAAAAAAAAATCCATTTCATGGGTATAAATAAACCCATGCTGACAAAAAATTCTTTAAAAGCAGTAGGTAAAGCATGCGTGGCTCAACATCATTGGCCCCAAACAAATTGCATCAAGGGAAAATGATAAGTCCTCTTGCACGCAGCCCTGAAAATGGCAGCTCCTTACACTCCAACACAGCCGCAACACAAAATCCTCCGACGTAGCAAGAAACAATAGAAAACCTTCCACTGTAGCGGGAAGTGAGCTTGAAAAAGGTCAATGAAAATCAACCCTATCATTGCAGCAAGGCGAATAGAACTCATCCAGTAGAGCGAGTGCTAAAAAATGAGGAAAAATCCAATCCTCAATACAATAACCCATCCGTTGTTGCGGCTTGGAAAAAAGAAAACGCCCAATATTTCAGCCAAGCTCTCGATAAGACAAGTGAAAGAAAAAAGTTTAGCCGTCATTGCTGAATGAAAAATGGCAATCATCCATCGTTGCGGGGTCAAAACAATCAGGAAGTTTGCTGCAAATAATCTGCAGAAATTCCCGTTGTTGCAGCCAAGACTTAAAACATGATCCGTTGTGGTGGAGCAAAATTAACAGAGGTTTACCCGTCAATCAAAATGAAAATTCGTCTACCGTTGCAGCTCAGAATTGAAAATATTTTTGCTGTAGCGGCTAAAAAACCAAGACCGCCCGTCGTAGCGGGATAAAAATATCGAAAGGATCTCCAATATTGAAAATGAAATTAAGCCTGTTGTTATGGCTTAAACACAAAAAAGTGCTCCACCGTAGCGGCTTGAAATTCAAGAAACATCCACCATAGAGAGATGAACCAAATCGGAAAACCTTCCAATATCAAATCGAAATGTCTGCCCGCTGTAGCAACTTGAAAAAAAAATTCCGCCTCAGTGAAAAACAAAATATGGGAACTCATTCAATGATAGGAACAATCCATAAAAGTTGGATTTCAAACTCAAAAAAGTCTAAGACACAAAACTAGGAAATTGAAGGGGGTTCAAAAAATTTTAAAAAAATTGGGGATAAGTTACAGCAACAACAAACACATGAGTAGAAGTTGATTTTACTTATGGTTGGTTCTTGTGTGACAACCATGAATATGATAAATGTTGGTTCTTGTGTTAACAACATTCATTTATTTTACTTGGTTTCTTATGGTTGGATCTTGTGGGACAACCATAAAGATGACAAATGTTGGTTCTTGTGTAAACAACATTCATTCGTTTTTATGGCTGCAATACATAATATTTGAAAGTATACATACACTGGAAATGATAAGCCATCAATGTACATTAGAAAGTATTTCCTTCATGTTTATGAATCATGTCAAAAATAGATCAAATTGTAACAAAGTTTAATTTGGAAGCGACATGTTGGTCAATGGTAAATAGGGTGATGGTATGTGTAAAATGGAATCAAAATGGTAATGAATATACAACCCCCCCCCCCCAAGTGAAGATGTGTTAAGTTTATGAAAATGAGTAAGGTAATGTAACATGGAGAGGGGATTTTCCAAATTCATTCATTTCTAGAATTTAAGGAATTACATGGTTAAAGATTAGAAAACAACATACCTTCACTTACCCAAAAAACTGATGAACTGTGCAATAGGAACGTGGCTACTACATATGTCGGATCATGGAATATGAAGTGAAAGATCTGAACTGCTACTAGGTTCAAGGAATCAAGAATTGAAAGCTGGAAGTGGAACTGTGGTACTCCATGGTACTGACTGGTACTGAAAAGAAAAACTAATGGAAATCTACAAGAATACTGATGAAAAATAGCTGCAGTGAAGACAATCTGAGCAAGGGGGTAACTAGCCAATTGTTGAGCTTCAAGCTCTGTACTGGAAACCACTAAAACTGAGCAAGTATAAAAACCTGCTGAGGTACAGAAAAAAAATCTTGTTTTTGAAGCAAACTAACCTTTGACTATCCTCGAACCTATCTTATTTTTATTCCTAAAAAGAACCAATCAACCAAAAAACACTTAATCTTCAAGGGGTAACTAGCCAATTGTTGAGCTTCAAGATCTATACTGGAAACCACTGAAATTGGGAAAGTATAAAAACCTGCTGAGGTACAGAAAAATTCTCGTTTTTGAAACAAACTAACCTTTAACTATCCTCGAACCTGTCTTCTTTTTATTCCTAAAAAGAACCAATCAACCAAAAATCACATAATCTAGAACTGCTTCAAATCTTACCTGTGGTACAATTGTTTCTTGTGTGAATAGATGTATTGAGGTCGAACACAGAACGAATTCATTGGATTACTGACCATTAATGTATGTCATTATACTCGTTAAAAAATGAAAAATGACCCACCATTGATGTCAATGGACCTCAAGGTAGCAATAGTACATCTTATCACGTACGAATATATGTGTTGATGTCGATTCACATGTAAGATCTATCAATCAAGACACATTGATGCATTCCCATGATTGTTAGCGAAGAAATCTGCACTTAAGGCATGCAGATTCCAAGGTACTACAATAATCTCTAGCCTTGTCTCTAGATAGAGTGTTGATGTCGATGGAGTGAGGCTTGTTGGAAGGTGGGCCTTAAGGAATCCCACATCATCCAACACGAGTGCAAATATAAAAATGTGTAGAAAATAATTTTGGTAGAACAGTGAATACTTACTTGTGGATCTTACCAGCCCAAGTTAGTTATTCCTCGGTGTATTTTCACATTTTAAGAGTCTGAAAATTGCCTAAAATAAGACTCCATTATGAGGCAAAAGATGAGTGAAAATCAGGAAAAATGTAGGTAATTCAGAAATGTAAACATGCGTGAAGTCATAAGGTAGTAGTAATGGATAAAAAAAATTATGTCGACTACATAGGAAATGACAAAGTAGACTTCAACATGGATGACTGGGAAACTTTGAAAGCAGAATGGTTGTGCTACCTCTATTTTGACAGCTTTGATTATCTAAATATGTTGTTTCAGTTTTTTCCTAAAGTTGGTCTAACATACTTTGAATATTCACATATTTTCACCATATGTTTCTACCTCAGTAATCAAATCTATAAGCCTCCTAAACTTATTCGGGCCTTAAATTTTCATTGGAGATCCATACTGTCCCCAATATTCAAATTCGAAGGGTATAAGCTCGAGTGCAATCGCTGGAATAGCCATTGTAGCAGTCGTGTTGGCTCTTGGTATTGTAGAATATCCTTTTATGATTTGAGGAAAAATAAAAGAGCTGATAAATCCATTGAAATTCATAAACCATTCGCATCCTACACTAATGCCTTAATTTCCTTCGTCAAATGATATGTTTCCCAAACTGCATTTTCTCAGAATATGCGAGCAGAGAAGACACAAATAGTTTCTACCGAAAGAGGGATGTTGAGAGAATTAAAAACCCACCACAGTGTCTCCACTGTCAATGTGAAACCAAGATACATTGTTCTACCAATGACACAACCCAGTGGTTACCAAGTTCGGTTATTGAACCAGTTCCAAAAGTCATAGACTCCACTTTTTATAAGATACTTTGTAACTCTATAATTTAAATAAGGATCAAACTCATGAATGAGGCTCCCATACTTTATAATCGAGAAAAAATTGATGAAAAACGCGAGAACAACTGCCAAAATGAGGATGATCGTCGATAACATGGAGCCGAAGTGCGCATCTAACACCAATTCTTGATTTATCAAAACAAGTTATGGTCTCAGAGAGAACAATTTTCCAAACCAAATCAAATTTCATGTGCATAAAATAAGTGACAAATATTTCCATACATGGGAAATGATTTACCTTTCCAAACCAGACCAACAACATGCATATCACGTGGAAAGGAAGGCAATAAATGAACAAACTGTGTGATCAGAACTTGTTGAGCATGATAAGTTGAGTTCATCAATGCGTTGGATGGGTTGGGAAAATATTACCGATGCTCTTAATGGCACGATCCATGTTTTCATCATAAGACTCGAACATATTCTCCACCAGCTAGGGATCCATGGATGAAAAAAAAGGGCTATAATCCTGGACATATTGTCTAAAGGAGAAAGGAAGGAGGTGTAGCATGATCTTTTGGAAAATTCAGGTCGTCTCCAATGCTCTCAACATGAGGCTTAGAGATAACTTGGAGTGGCATGTTCATCTTTGTAATCCTTCTGTCTATTGATAAATCACTCTGAAATCTTGAATAGCTTTGGATTACTTACTATCGTCATCATATTTTACAGCTTAGTTACTGAAAATCTCTCCAACTCTTTGGTCCATATCAACGTCTGCAACCAATAACCTAAATGGATGTCAGTGCATACATTACTTCTGGTGCCCATCAACATTAGTATTGAGCACATGAAGAATGTGTTGAAAATCTTTGTTATTTACAAGCAATATTTCAGCATAAACAAATTTTAGACTACAACACTATGTGTGGTTTCGACAGACATGATCATATAGGATGAAAAAACTTTATATGCATGTTATAAAACTCTAGTTGTGACCCTAGCACTATTTTGACATATAGTTTTCACAGCTATGTATTCAGGGGTTGGTGCATGTTCTTGGAGTGTGAATGTTTCGACAGATGTTGTTGCTTGTGATCTTGTCATGATGATCCGGTAAGTTTATTAGAATGCAGAGGCATAGATCTACATGAAATAAAACATTAGTCAATTCCCCATAATCCCTCATAAAGGAGAGAATAACAAGAACCTAAAACATATCTGTACACCAGTGGATAAGATGAAGATATGCCAAAGTGAGACGTCGAGACATATTAGGTTTGTACAATCAGGAGCAACAAATAGAAGCATAGGAAGGGATTTCACCTTATTATGTCATGATATCAGCATGAGTGGTTCTACATAATGATTTGGATCTTCTTTTCATAATGCTTTTCCTTCTCTTGTGCACACCCATCTCCCTCTTTCTTTCAATTTATTAACAACGAGTATGGGACTAAATCCTCCTAGGAGACCAGTCCACAGATATCTCCACACATTGTCAATCCTTACACATATGTAACAGATAGTTTCAAATAAATAAAATGATGGAGGATAGTCACTATGAAGAACCGTCCATCCATCCCCACCAGTAGCCTGCATGTTTCCTTCAATCTAATAGCATGCTGGGAGAAGGATATAGGGAAAGGTTACAAAGACGTCGGAGATAGTAAAATGCAGGCTCTTCTCTTCAGGAATTTTACTTAATAAAACGAGAGAAGGATGTCGGTAAAATCAACAAGGATCTACTCAATTCCAAGTGTTGGATAGATTCCTCTTTGTAAATGAATATACACCCTACAAATCACATACAATAACATCCCGTGAGAAAAGAACTCGAAAGAGAATGCACTTGAAGTGATACTTAGTTATCTACAATGATCAGATCTACTCCGGATCTTTGGCTGACATCCTATAAGTTATTTGTAGAAAAACTTAATGACTTATGAATTGCAGTAAGAAATTGAAGCCATGGATCAATGGCTCCTAACCCTTAGTGATCAGGATCGTGATCCAAAATCAAAGTTAAATGATTTAGATTTAGATTCAGATGCTCATGTTTAACACAATGATATAATTTTGGGATAATTCTCATCAGGATTCTTGTGTTAAAACATTAACCCTCACACCGTATTCTTCAGCACTCCACTGATATTTGGATATGCTCGGCAAACAAACGCAATCAGATAATATCCAAAAAATGGAATTACGTACACAGATCCCGTAAAAAAGATATTTTTTCCATACTCAGCGCAGAGATAAGAGATCAATAAAGAACATGACCTAAAGAACATGACCCTGAAACACACTCAGATGAAGACTCAACACAAGCATCATGAGAAAACTCTGTTTAAATCAAAGAACGATAATGTTCAAACAAAGAAGCACAACACTTTTTGTCCTAACTACAGAAGTCAAGCATCTTGGAAAAAAAATGCCATGTGACGATCAATAGTTACAAATGGATAATGCTAGCCTCTTATTGATGAGATATTTGGTATAGCTAAAGTACATGGGAAAACCCTAGCTTCCGTTTAGGCCATTACCTCTCAATTTCATCACTTGATGGGACCGTTGGAACTATGGTGTACAACCAAATCATAGGTCCAGATCTCTAGGGATCTCATCATCTACTCGAAAAATAGGAAATACGTCTCTTGTTGAAAATAGCCAAACTATCAATTTGATCATATTGTTATTTCAACCAGTGACAACATAGGACCATTATTCATTTATAATCGATGTGTTTTTATTGAGTTTTGTTGTTTTATATTTTTTAATGTGTTTTTTTATTTTATGTTTGCAGGTTTGGCATGGAAAAGTGGAAAGATGGAATGTACATATTTGTTTTTATGTTTATTGGTTAAATTGCAGGTCTCGATCAAAGGATGATTTTTTTTTTACAATTTATTTCTAATTTTTTTTAGAAAAACTAAAATTAAAACTAGAAAACTAATGTAAAATAAAGAAACATGTTGTTATTCGAAATAAAAACCTACCTACTATAATTTAACTAGAAATTTACAATTATCTAAGTGTAATGAAATTTCCAATGTAACCACCTATGTAACAAAAGTAAACAGATTTTTGCATTTAATTTTGAAAAATGTAATGTAGAATATATAATAACATGAAAAATTAAATGCTGAAAATGTGAGTTAATGAAATAAAAGCAAAAACAAAATCGATCTACTCTAGTACTTCCCTAAAACCATTGTTCGATGCATATTTTATAAATGTGATGTTCTTCCTAATTTTGATCACCTGAAATCCGTTCTTCATCCTCCTCGATTTCTTGCTCGCATAATTGCTCCTCATATGATGTACATAATTCTTTAAATGTCGATTCTTTGTTTGCTTCTGGAGGAGTGGTTAAGATTTTGGCTGCTATCAAGATCTCCTCTTCTTGCTAGGATCTGGGTGAGTTGATCTAGACTTATACTCATCGTAAAATCATCTTGATGATAACCAAATTAAATGCTACAAAATAAAAATGGTACAAAACAATACAAAATAGTATGAAATCAAAAGAAGAATCAAAGTTAGAGCAAAATGAAATCAATCCAAACTCACACTACAAAATGTAATGTAAAATAATAAACTAAATAAAGGCAAATTTGCATTAAAAAAAAACTCGCATAAATGAAAGAACAATATTTGAAGGAAAGTAAACAATTTGCAGAAAAATAAACACTCTTACATAAAAAGTAAATCATGCTTGCGAATAGGAAACATATTTACATGCAAAGGGAGAAACAAGGCTTTGGGGTGACCCACCAAAGTGGATGTGTTAGGTTGTTACACCATGGAAATTTTGTAGTAAATTCTTCCTTGTGTCTTATCATTTCCCCTCCCCCTTCTTGTGTAATATACAAGCAAATTATCTAGCTATCTAAACTCTGATCCCCTTTTAGCACCTCCCCGGCAATTGCGCCAAAATGTCGTGTGAAATATATGATAATAATTTTGACATAAATTATCAATCTCAAAGTTTGTAAACTTAGAGGTGTAAGAAAAATATATGAAAAATTATAGTGCATCTAACTTATGATAATGCTTGAAAAGAAACAATTATACTACTGCGTTGAATCCAAATCTAGGAAATAACAAAATGGAATAAATTAAATTCAAGAAAACATGAAAGTAAACTATTTACAAAAGTGCATGAAATCGTATTGAAAGTAAACTCAACTAAGAAAGAAAGAAGATGATCAACCTAATCTATGATAAAGCATGTGACAAATTATAAATAACAAATAGAAAATGCTAAAAGATGTGAACTCACATGAAATCTCTATTATCAACTCAAAATAACAAATCTATTATGGACAAATCCAAATTTCTATTCTAAAAAATAAACTCCATTAAAAAGGGATCAAATCCATGGCTAACTCTCAAAAATACAAAATGTTTCTCTATTTCTCTATTTCTAGAGAGAGGCTTCCTCTCCAAATGAGGAGAGAACCCTCTTATTTATACATGAATTCTTTAAATATGAAGATAAACAACTAATTACATATCCACTATTCTCTCAACCTATCCCTTCAAATCTTCTCACAAATCTTGGATAAGATATTCTATCCATATCTCCATGATTTTTCTCCGTTGAATATGCTTGAATAATTATCCCAAATCTTCTTCAAATCTTTAAAGCTTGGAGATGAAATTTGAACTTGAGGCTAGGTGGTGACTTTTGACCTTGTTTAAAATCTTCAAATATTCATGTAATCATCATAAAATTCATCCAACTTTGAGATATAATGAAAATATGTCAATTTTATAATATTTATCCACAAATTCTCTCAAAATACTTAAAAATAAATGAATTGGAAAATAATAAGGTAAACCCATATTTATTCATGAAAATGGTATTAATGAATGTTTTATGGAGTGATGAATAGTGGTGGATGTGAGGAATAGTGAAGGGAAAATAGGATAAAAATGTGACATTTGGGTGACCAAACAATATTCCTTGAATGGATGAATCGTGTGACCTTGGGAGGCCATTCAAGGTTGTAATCTCTACTTCTACTTCTTCGACGTTTTCTCTAATGGCTTCTAGTTTCTCCTTGATCTGAGAGATTCTTATGAAGTAAGATTGAATGATTTCTGACATTTGCATCTTTGCATCCTTGAGTTGTGTTCTCAAGATCATCTTCTTATTGATGTTCTTTCCTTCATACATGTTGGCCATTACATCGAATGTATCCTTGGGAGTATTCAAGGATGATACATTTGAGATCCAATGGAGATGTAAATAATCCTTTTGGATTTGACTAAGTCCTTCTTGTGATTTTTCTTCATCTCCCTTTGGATCTGCAGCTTCTTCTCCAAGTCATGCTTCTTCAAGTATGAGAAGCACTCTATACTTCCATGGTCAAAAGTTCTTGTCTCTTTCAAGCTTGTCCCCAACCTTGGTACTATTTTCCATCATGATAAAATTGAGAACCTCTAATGGAAATAAAGAGGATAGAACTTACCAATGAGACTTCTTAAACTTGATGCTTGCTTGAAAGATTTTCTGGATTACTGCTTCTAGTGGACCTAGGTTTTGATAGAGAAACCCTAATTTTTCAACTTACTATATTTCAAATCTGATTGGATAGAAATATGTGCCTCCTCAAGGCGACCTGAGTAGCATACTTATTTTCTCAAAACTGTGGGCATAACTACAAAATGTTTGATACCCTAGATTTTCCCCAACAATAGTGTTAGGTCAAAAATTGAAAATCCACAGAATGAGAAACTTATTCCATATAAAGGTGAGCCCTCCTAGGGAGAGTTTGATAGTCCTCATTTTTAAATTGATTGGTGGAGGAAAGAGCCCGAAATAGGAAGCCCTAGTTTTCTCAATTTCTTCTACATAATTACCTAATATTGTTCATGCTCTATCTCCCAATTTTTTCTCCTAAATGTTTTAAGGTTCATCATGAGGTATCCTTGTCTTTCTTCTTTTCAACCCCATAGGTTAGGGCAGAATTCAATTCTCCAAGTGCAACTTATGCTAAGTTTCCCAAGGTGACATTTTTTAGGAATGTTCAGCATAGTGAACTTGTACGGATGGCAATGTGTGATTGTTTCACCTTCTAGCTCTGAAACTCTGACCATAGAAAAAAAATTCATTCCCTACCTACAAAATATTTATAAATTTGATCTGGACCTTCCTAGTCCAAGATATATCAATTATCCCTAGGTCATATGTTTATGACTATATTTTGGAGGAGGTTGGAACCCTGATTTAGAGGAATCATATTTCCTGAAGTATAGCGAATATGAGGCTGAAACTCACACACAAGGTATAGTAATATTTCATCTTCATATTTTCAAATTATCTACTCTTGATCCTTCTCCAATCTCGAGTTATAATGAATGTCCCAAGATGACTAGTTTTTGTCTTCTAGGGATTTCAAGCATGAAAGCCTAATCTTCAGTAGCTACAGTTGTAGCAGTGTTTCAGCTACACAAAGACTTCTTTCAGGGTTTCTATGATACCATGTTAAGTTTTAAATGGTTATACAATATCTAAAACATTTAGCATAATAACATCATAACCATATACAAAAGGATCACTGAAAAAAAGACAAGCACAACCACACAAAAGAACACAGAGATTTATCTTGGGAAACCCTCATGGGGAAGAAAATCCAGAAAAGCTTCCTCGATATAGAATTCAACCAAGTATAGTGTAAGACCCAAATAATAAGACTTATAAGACCCCAAGAATAATATTGGACAGATTCCTCTCTCCAAGATGGACTGCTCCTCTCTCTAGCGCAACTGCTTGAGTGTTCTACTTGTCCAAATGAGGGAGGTGCCTCTCCTATTTATATTGATCACATGAGAGGCCTAATAACCCAATTGGGACAACCTCTCCTTGCTTCCAGGGCCAAATTTCCTTGGAATACTCAAAAATACATTTCAATAATACTTTTGTGGGTACTATTGACCCAACTTACAACAGAGGTTTTACCTCAAGACATTACATTGCCAATTACATCAATGACATACCTAATCAGAGGAACAACATCTCTAAAAGAGTTAATAACAATAATAATACAAAATAGAGTATATTCTGTAGTTACATTTCTTTAACGATAGCCATGGATCAAATTTCTTGGAACAAACCCCTACATGGTTCTTAATCTATGCTTAAATAGACTTTCAAGTAATAATGATCATGTTTAACTATGTCAAAGATTATCATCCTCTTCACAATAAATTTAATCCACTAGTTCATTAAGAATTTATAGTAGAGTAACTTTGACAATATCAAAATAAATCGTTAAATCAACTTCCATCATGCTCTCTATGTTCTTTAATCCTCTTGTATGATCAATTTTCAACAAGCACCAATTCAACCTTATCCTTTGTTTTTTCTAAAGGATATTCTTCTTGTAGCATGGATCCCCACTTTTCATATAATTTGACCTTGATCTAAATTAGAAGCCATAATTAAATGTAATATTTGCAATAGTAAATTTTTAATGGTACAGTGAGGGGTGATAGTTAAGGGGTGGGGGGGTTATTTCAGACCTTGAAGAACCTCAACAACTGAAGTATGCATGGGATTTGGGCATATTCCTGAACAACCAAGCAGAATCACTAGCTCTTTGGAAGGGATTCGAGTTGGCAGTGGAAAACGTATGCAAGAAGCTCATCATCATCAGGACTCAAAACTAACCATCTCCATATTGAATAGTTAAACTCCTCCAAAATATCATTATCTCGACGGGTTGATATCTATGGTTCTTACCAAATGTGAGATTTTTGAAACTATTCATGTCTTCCATGTAAAAAGGAATCATAACAAGGTGGCAGACACACAAGCCAACCTTGCATTCTCTTTAGAACAAGTCTTATTTAAAATAGAGGGGTCCACCCATCTGACCCAAAACCCCTGATGAAGCTTAATAATTCCTTGAATTACACCTCACGTAATATAATATGACAAGTGTAAATTGGATCAAACATCATGATGCAAGTTGGAATTGTGGTATCGTCCTTCCCTGGGATAGCTTGTGCTTGTGGTTAGTTATTACCTTGCAAGATATTAAGTACTAGTCCCTTCACCGCTCTCCTGAAGCATGTGGGAGATTTTCAAATATGGCATTGTGAGAGGTTGGAAAGTTACACATCCTAATTGAAAAAGGTTTGTTGGTAGCCCTAAATTGGATAGAGTTAGACTCACCATGGTCAGACCTAGTGATCGCTACATGATTTCTCTTCTGTAGTAAGAGAGGCGTATCATAGAATTAAAAGAAACAATTGTCGTTATCCTCAGAATACTTGAAAGGTGGAAATTCGAGGTCAAACAACATGTGAAGGAAGAAATTCGGGCATAAATGCAACGTTATGAAGTATCTAGTGCCCAACTGGACCGCGTGAAATCCAATGTTGTGATGTTGTAAGTGGAGGTTCATTGTCTTTGAGAAAGAGGGCATGAGTAGGGTGAGAAGATCAGATAACTACAGGAGGATATTCGTAAATTAGAAAGGGAATTGGAACCCATAGTGAGACAAGTGGAGCATCAGATGAATTTGTTGGTTGGATATTCGAAGACATTTCAAGGCCTTAATCATGAAGAACCCTTAGTGAACAAGAATGCGGCTCTCCTTCAACGTCCACAACTGTTACACTGAAATCTTGTCATCATGAGTCATGTGTCAACCTTATGCCTAATCCCTAAGTTTTCATGGATAAAGTGCATTGATTTTGAACTTCTACCCAACTCTTTTTCCCCCTATAGGAAGGTTGTCTCTCTTTCTCCTAATGAAAGGTGCTCTGACTCTTTTTCCCTTCATGCAAAGTGCGTCGGTGGCACTCTTTCCTCTCATGCTAGGTGCATCGACGCTTTGTCTCCTACAGCAAAGTGCGTCGGTGGTGTTTTGAGGTAAAAAAGTGAAGCTTCGAGGCCCTATGGTGGATGAGGTGGAGGATCATCCCTAAGTTCTAGGTGAGGTGGCATTCAGTTCCCTGACCTATGGGCAAGATCCCTTTAGCCTTATAAATTGAACCCTCTCTCCATTGTGAAGGGAGAAAACACTATGGTACTCTTATGCTTATGGAATTTCCAGGTGATCCCTATCATCCTTTGGGAGGCAATATCTCATCCTTCGGGAGGCATACCATCATCCTTTGGAGGCTTGGCTTGGATTGTTGGATGGAAGGTTGCAACGTTAAGGCTAGGTTGTGACCCTCCTTCTTTATGTAATTCTATGCATCTCCTTGATTACAGTATTACAAATCTCTTTCCATAAATTTTATTGTGTTGATGATGTTTAGAGCTTTATTCCTTAACAGTTAGCTTAGATCAATTAATGTTTAGATACACATGTATTGTTTGCTTGTTTCCACTTGCTCTACAGGTTTTTGCAGCTCGGATCTGAAGGATCTAGAGCTTGGATCAACAAAGAGAGAAGAGAATTTGTATACCTCAGGTAAGTGATCTATTTGTTAACTTGCAATTCATTTTTATCTAGGAAAGTAGTTTGTATTATGTACTTGATTTGTTCTATATCCACTTGTACTAGGGATATTTGGCTTGAGTCCACTTTAGTATATTTATCCACTAACAACAACCTAGCATCAACCAATATGCAACTCTATGTCAGGATCCAATACCTTTGGGTTCCTATCATTTCCATGTTTTTATGTGATACATGTGTTGTAAGTGTCAATTTTTGGTGTAATAATTTCATAAGAATTTATACTAGTAAGCTTGCTGATGTAGATTTTACAACCAATACTAGGTGGATTAAAACTAGAGAAGATGGTATTTTTGAAATTGAGAAGACAAATCCATTTCCAACCCTTATGTATCTCTTTTTTGTTGGGCAGTTATTCTGCATCTTCTCTTTTATATAAAATATATTTGTTTCAGTTATAAAAAAACTCTTTAATGGAACATTGAGATACATAGTTGAAAAGTTAACTGACCACATGCTCCCTTCTTTCTCATTGTGTAACTTATCGTCTAATTTTATAAACTAGAATCAGAAGTGCATGATAGCACATATAGATCCATCAATAGTTGTATCAAAAATCACATGGTAGTCTATCATTATTCATCAATGTACTTCACTTTCCACCTATCACCTATATAAATTCCTTCCCACCTAAAACATTCCATCTATTTACTAGCCTTATTAGTAAAGGCTTGGGTATTACGTGGATGCAATGGAAAGGTATATTGTATGAAACTCTATACCCCATTCCCTATATGGGATTTCATTGTGTAGACAAGCCAAAGTGTATGATGTGGCATTAAAAAGGTTGATGTGTTAAAGGTCTTGAAGGTTTTGCACTAGAATAGAAATTTGATGTTGAGGTGGGTAGGTAATGTGATGAGAAGAGAGTGAAAGGTGAGAAAGGAAAAAAGAGAAAGGAATGAAAATATAATAAGAGGAAAGTAAATTCCTACGTGAAACCAAATATTAACAAATTTTGTCTTGAGTGGCTACAATAAGCAATGCCATTTCCTGCTCTAACAAGATATAACCTATTTATTCCCCCTACAAGTTGCCTAAGATAGTCAAACTTAGTCAAGAACCCTCCTTTAGTCGGCGTGTTTGATTTAGTCAAATATATAACAATTATTTACATTCATTTTCTCATTAATCATTGTGATTAATAAAAAAATTGGGAGTGAATGAATATACTCCCTTTACTTTCCAAGATAGAATCTTCCTCTAAAATACTTTTTGGGAAGGGTTGGAAAATATACATGGTAAGTTTCACATTTCCCTATGTCTATTATTTTATGGAAATATTGATTTCTTATTTTAGTATGGTTCAATCTACCTATAAATCCTAATAGTTATAACATTATTCTACTACCACAGGAGAAACCTTCGGTTTGATTAAACTCCCTTTTGTTTAGTTTCTTTGCCTCCATCAGTGGTACTCATCATAAGAAATATTCAATATATGTTGGAACATTTTTTTTTGTTAATAAGAGATACATGTTTATTAGGTAATCTAGAATCTCAATACCAATAGACACTTCCATATCTTCCTCATTGTCTAATTGATAATATTTGAAAATCATCAATTCATGCTTTGATATTTTAGTGTTTTTCATATTTTAGTGTTTTTCACAGCTTTTATTTCATTTGATAAGGCATGGGCCTTTAGTTTTTCTTGATATTTATTATATTTTCCATATGGGTGTAATGGGAGTCAAAGGGCCCATTATAGTAATAGTAATGTTCCTATGTTCAACTTTCAATGTAAGGTGAGATAGGATCACTATGTTTCTTATTATTAGATAAAGATTAATAGTTAATTAGCATTGAATAAATGTAATGTGGTCTCATTAAAGAAGGTAATCTATGTATTTAACATGTGTTTATGATTAGGGTTATCCATATGGTTATAAATAAAGATGGAGTCCTCCTTATGGAGCATGTATTGGAACTTAACGAACTAAGAACTTTCCCCCTCAAAGAGGAAAGTGAATAGGAGTGGAACCCTTCAATAAAATATAATTTTATTTTGTCACCCTACCTTAAGGGAATTTTGATATAATGAGTAAAGGAGCATTACTTAAATATTGTTTATGGATCAATTTTGTGGGTTAACGATCACAATGAGTGGTATTATAGCTCTTTCTTTGGCTGAAAGGAAGATTTTTTTATTTTGTAGATTTTCAAATGGAGACATAGGATAAAAAAACTCACATATATTCCTATATATTTATGTAAAGAATCTACATGCCCGGATGCAACTCCATGTTCCTCTCAAAAACACCCAAATTTGAGACAAATAATCATTCAAAACAACATCCAAGAAGTGAATATGTCGATTATTTAAAATCATGTATCTAGTTTGTTTCTGATGATGCCCACGAATATTGGAGACAATATATATTTTGATCGAGAACACAAATTGTGGCTAAACTAGTGACAGTAGATTCAAGGTTTCTATGGAATTTCAAAATTGTGGTCATAATAGCAATTCTAATATGAATATTAAGGAAATAATGCCATTTGAAATTAACCACCCCAACTATTATGGCACAAGTGGGGGCATATGTGAGTTTAAATATATACGACATGAACCTAAGGGTCCTAATAAATGGGGTTAAATGTATATGTAATAGGGTTACCCTAATGAAGGGCCCATGTGTGTAATGAGTGAATAGGTATATATAGAGGTCATGTAGTCATTGTTGAGGGGGACATGTAAATTGGATATATCAATGCGTTGGGGTATTTGGAGGAGGTTCTCTTATTCTTTAAGGATGTATTGTGTAATTCATCTCTCTCATCTATATTGGAATTTTTCTCCATGTTATATTTGGTGTACATGGTGTGTATTCTACTATATATTATGTCATCTTAATTATTTGATTAATTACTATATATTATGTCATCTTAATTATTTGATTAATTACTATATATTATGTCATCTTAATTATTTGATTAATTACTATATATTATGTTATCTTAATTATTTAATTCATAAGGGAGAATATATGGGGTTAAATGTAAATGATATGGTCTCTATATATACATATCCACTCATTGCAAATGAATTCCCTTCACCACCCGGATGCAGGTGACCATAAGGCAAATGGAGGATAAGTGGTGGTTATCAATCCCAACGTATCATATCTAGCAGATGGATTTTCTAATTCAGTGGAGCTCTATCAGCAATAATGTCATAAGTGTTGAAGAGGGAAGTTACACGAATGACAACATCAAGGTTATGGCTCTGATGGAAAGATAGTATGAGTTTAGTACTTGGTTTCATATATTGAACAAGGAAATTAGTGTTCATGAGACGGGAAGCTTTTACATGATCAAGAGATTTTTACCGATAGATAAGCCTATCCTCGAATTATGGGAGGAAATTATGGTAAGGAGTGCAACGCCATGGTTATATTGGAGGGAAGCCAGTGCTTCCCAGTCACTATATGTTTCATTTTCTCTCAAGGTGGTGGGATCTTAGTCTCAAGAAAGCACCCGGGTATCTGGAAGGGTGGGAAGAGTGCTATCCATCAAAGGTATATGGATCCTTAGGGGAGGAATCCTAAGAAGGGTCGGTAGGGTAAAAGAAAGGTGCTTGAAGCTCCTCTTGTGCCTCTCGCGAGAAAAGAAAGGAGGCTCGGATGGCCTATTTTTATAGAAATCACATTCCAGAGTCCACTGAAAGGGAGAATGAGCATACTGAGAAAGGGATTTGGGAGGAAACTGAGGAAATGGCCCTTGGAAATGAATTTGATGAGCTGGTGGATTGGGTGAAAGACCCTAGATCAACTCAAGGGATACTATCCATGTATGAAATATCTATAACAATGTTATGGGTAATGAAGGAGATGATGGCTAGAGTGATGTTGGAGTATGAATCTAATTTGTAGGGGGTATGGAGCCCATGAGGGCTTGGAAATATCACAATAATGACTGTCGATTAATGCATCACAAAGTGAAGATCATTGATAATAATTTGGGCATCGATTTTGTGGCTCGTAAACCTCTGGTGGTGTCTATTACTCTGATGCCTCAATCTGTGCCGGTGGCCACGCTTGTGAATAATTGGGTCCCTTGATATTCCATCACATTTGTCCTGGTGATAAGCATATTTTCATTTATTTTATATGAGTTCCATTGGCTTTCATATATATGCTAGTAGTTTTATAGGCAATATGGTTCTAAATAGTAAAAAGGTATTAGTTTCATCGGGGTGGGTGGCCTAGTTTTGGGGCCAATTATTTGTGTCTGGTCGAGAGGATTTCTTAATGAGAAGACTATGGTTTGAGTATGCTATCAATTTTCAGTATGGGATAAAGATATGCATAAGCTTGTGGTCTTTAATCATGCTAAGGATAAAACCTTTTGAGTTTGGTAGTATTTATCTGCTTGATTTTGCGAGCTATTCTCTGGCTTGGACATTGTAATGATGTAATTATTCAGCTGTAATATAAATATTTCTTACTTACAAAAAAATGTTTGCCTTTCACCAGGTCAACCACTATTACATATACATTGAACCTCATATATGTTTTGCTTGGAGACATATCACATATATTTAATGCCATATTTTATATATATTGTTTGTGATTCAATTTTAAGGGTTAAGGATCATTACAACCCTGTTGATCATATACCACCAACATAGATCCATCTTAACTTTGGCTCTATTAAGCTCCAAGTGGGATCAAACCCCTTTAGGTGCAAACCCCCTTTTAGAGTCCTAAACTTCCTCACAGGATTTGATCCCTATGGGCTATGAAATTATTACTAAACTAATATCTAACTCATTGTTCTATTATTAATTTAAAAGCACATGTAATCTTTAGAATATATTTTAGGTTAAAATCATTCAAGCACCAACTATTCTAACTTGGATAGCTTACAAAATAAGTCAAAGTTGCATTAATTAATTAGTTATGAAGCAAAATAGTTATTTACTAAAAACTAATAGGGCCGATGCACAATCATGGACTCCTTTAAAGACACTTTAGATGCCACATAATACTGGAATAAATGGAAAAATCTGACTTTAGGTGACAATTAGGGGTACTTACCTAAATTATTTGAAGATGAAGTAAAAAGAGAAAATATAGGAAATTGAATCATCTTTCATAATATATAGCATTTATGTAGAGAAAAATTGTGTAAATGATTATAAAATTAGTTTCCGTGAAAGTGGGTTTTCAAATTTTCAGCACATCTTAACATATATGTTTGTGCGGGTGCAGCAATATATGAGGTAAATGATGTCAATTTGGGATAAAATATTGCAGAAATATAAAGGACATTTTGGCCTAGTGCAACACTATTTATTCAGAACTTTTCATGAATTATTTTTTTATTATTAATTATTGAAGTCACAAAAGCTTGAAATTAAAACCTTATGTGTGGGTGCAACACGTTAGGGGCAAAAATTAATGAAATCCTTGATTTCTAAATATAAGATCGTAGAGCTTGATCTCGTCTAGTGCACCATATAGTTTTATTGGGAAATGGTGATGGAAATCAAAAGTTATATAACAAACAATCGATGTATGTATTTTTTTAAACTGACATATGTCATTTAGAAAAATAATTATAAAAAAATAAAACATAGTTTTGAAGGAAAAAATTACATATTCAAAATCCTAATATCATACTCTACAATATCCTAAATTTTCATAAAAAAATATTGTGTATGCCATAGCAAAACACACCATCTAAACTGAGCATATTGATAGAGTTCTAAAAGACAAGCAATAGCCCTAGTTTATTTGTCCTAGCCAATAGGTTCAGTAGTCCGCAGCTATTTCTGAACCTAATGCCAAACCTTATTCCCACCAATTATTTTAATTTTAAAATAATGCATATGCATTATAACGCATATCTTAACTAATTTGTTAAGAGAGTGAAAAAGAGTAATGGCATCCTTATCCCATTATAATACCTTTTAGGACAAAATTATGATGGACACAAATAATTCCTCTTTTTAACGGTGAACGAAGCCATGGGTTGTGCATCCAAGAAAATAGGGCGGTGAACGAAGCCATGGGCTGTGCATCCAAGAAAACAATAATTCCTCCCATCCTTCGATCTATTCAGCTTCAAGGGAAAATTTGCAACATTAACAGAGAGATTGAAAATTTATTTATGTCAGCACTTAAAGGACATTATAAAGTCATGAGAATGCTTGTTTGGTAGCTCTTTTGGATGTAAAAAATCTAGAACGAGTACCGATGGATCATCAAACGCTCTCAATGCAAACTACTAGTGATGATTCATCCATAGGCGATAGGTAACTTTAATCGACATTGTTATAGTTATCGTGTTCTTTTAATTGTCATCCTCATCCTCATCATCATCATCACCCTCATCCTTGTCATCATCATCATAGTCATCATCACCATCATTGTTCATCATCATCTTCATCGTCACCCTCATACTCATCATCATCATCACCCTCATCCTCATCATCATCATCATCACCCTCATCCTCATCATCATCATCATCACCCTCATCCTCATCATCATCATCATCACCCTCATCCTCATCATCATCATCATGGTCATCATCATCATCATCATCATCATCATCCTCATCATCCTCATCATCATCATCATCATCATCATCATCATCATCACCCTCATCCTCATCATCTTCATCATGGTCATCATCATCATCGTCATCATCATCATCATCACCCTCATCCTCATCATCATCATCATATCCGTCATCCTCCTCATCATCACCATCATTTTTCATCATCATCACTCTCATCCTCATCATCATCATCATCACCCTCATCATCATCATCATCATCATCATCATCATCATCATCACCCTCATCCTCATCATCATCATCATAGTCATCATCCTCCTCATCATCACCATCATTGTCCATCTTCATCATCATCATCATCATCATCATCATCATCATCACCCTCATCCTCATCATCATCATCATAGTCATCATCCTCCTCATCATCACCATCATTGTTCATCTTCATCATCACCCTCATCTTCATCATCATCATCACCCTCATCCTCATCATCATCACCCTCATCCTCATCATCATCATCATCATCATGGTCATCATCATCATCATCATCATCATCATCACCCTCATCTTCATCATCATCATCATCATCATCATCATCATCATCATCACCCTCATCCTCATCAGCTTCATCATGGTCATCATCATCATCACCCTCATCCTCATCATCACCATCATTGTTCATCATCATCACTCTCATCCTCACCATCATCATCATCACCCTCATCCTCATCATCATCATCATCATGGTCATCATCATCATCATCATCATCATCACCCTCATCCTCATCATCATCATCATCATCATCATCATCATCATCCTCATTCTCATCATCATCAAAGTCATCATCCTCGTCCTCATCATCATCAACATCATTGTTCATCATCATCATCATCATCATTATCATCCTCATTCTCATCATCATCATCCTCATCATCGTCATCATCATCATCACCATCATCCTCCATCATTTTCATCATCATTGTCCATCGTCGTCATCATCATCGTCATCATCGTCATCATCATCACCACCATCACCATCCTCATCATCACCATCGTCATCATCATCATCGTCATCATCATCACCATCATCATCGTCATCCTCATCCTCATCATCATCGTCGTCAACCTCATCATCATCATCATCATCATCACCACCCTCATCCTCATCATCATCACCATCATCATCATCGTCACCACCCTCATCCTCATCATCATCATCATTGTCATCATCATCATCTTAATCACCCTCATCCTCATTATCATCATCATAGTCATCATCATCCTCCTCCTCCTCCTCATCATCATTGTCATCATCATCATCATAATCACCCTCATCCTCATCATCATCATCATAGTCATCATCATCCTCCTCATCATCATCATCATCGCTCATCATCATCATCATCACCATCATCATCATCATCACCATCATCATCCTCATTGTCATCATCGTCATCATCATCACCATCCTCATCATCATCATCATCATCATCATGTTAGAGACATTTACCAGCATACACACTCTTTTTGGTCAAATTGGCCTAGTTAAACCACTATCCTAAGTATAATTGACATTAATTGACATCAGTGGAGCATTAATTTCCATCATCTAGACACACCCACGCCTACCTACAGTCAAGGAGGCTAACTAGAGCACTCCGGGGGTGATCTGAGTGATATTAATGCACCTAATTGCTAACTAGTGGTTACAATCAGTTCAACCAGTCAGTTAAGGCACCTCCCCTCATTAAATATATTATTTAATGATTATTTATTATTATTTAATGATCTGGAGTCAACAGGGCACCTCCATCAACTTTTGATGGTCAGTTCAGCTTCAGTTAACCTCATCGGGATTCATTGAAGTCATGGAGCACTAGCACTTGATGGTTGGCTTGCTATGACATGTGTTTGATCTCCTTCAATTGAGATTCAGTCATTTATTGCATTCCAACTTCAGTTAGGGTTTGGTGAGTCAATTAGGGTTTTGGTCAAGTGGTTAACTGTGTGTGATTGAATGGTTCAGAGTCAGTTAAGCTAGACTCACTCACTGAATTCGAATTTCCTCCTTAGGTATTCGAATTTCTCATTGATTCAAGTGATTGCTTGACATTGGTATTGTAATCATTCATTGTTTATTGAATATACAGAGAGGAAACCATTCTGGTTCTGATTAACACCATTTCATGAGTATTTGTTGATTATTCTTTGATGAGATTGATTATTTGTTCCTAGATCAATGTGCAAGGATTAATATGGTATCATATCTTACGGTGGGACGAAGATCTATCTCTCAAAAACAAGCTTTTTGACAAATTTCTCCAAGAAATTTGAGCAATAGCTCAAAAATCCAACACTCCACCAGAATCCAAGGCTTACGACTCAATATCCCAAGTAAAGAACTTGTTGATCAAGCTTGCTTGATTGACTATGTTGGGTGTGATGAAAGCCTAAAATGTGCAGGTTGTCCAACCTTACGGTGCCCCTTTTGTTTTGATTTGCAGGTTTTAACAGGTACAGCTTCGAATGGACTCATCAATCCCTCTTCTCACCCCATTCTCAAGCTATTCGAAATGGAAGTTGAAGATGATTGCATCTCTGAAAAGACAAGGTCTCTATGAGGTGTCTATTGGACTTGGAAAAGAGTTTTATGAGAATGAGAATGATTGGCTAAATGACGGTGTTAGAGCTTTTGGAGCAATATGTTTGGCCCTTTCTCCTAGCTTGTACTACCTTATTATTGGTTCTGCTGAATACCCAAAGGAAGTCTGGACAAAATTGGACAGAACCTTTGGCAAGCACAATGAGGATAATAATAGTACTTTGGAGATCACAGCCAGCACCACAAGAGTTCTTTACTCAAAATACTCAGCCTCTACTCTCTCTGATGAAGTTGTTCAAGATGAAGATGAAGCAGAGTCTTCTACATATTCAATTCGAATTGAAGAAAGTCTCCATGCAGTGACTCCTTCTCCTGATGCTCTGAAAGTTCATGAGATCTCTAATATCTCATCTTCTCATATTGCTGAAACATAAGAAGAGATTCAAATCTCTGATATTGAAGAAAAATATTGCTGCACTTCCATGCAAACATTCATCAGTGATTTTCCTTTGAATTCTGTGCAAAATTTACCAGTAATTGCTTCTGAAAGTGAAGAGAAATTTGATTTTTCTCCCTCTAATGTTGCTTCTGGTGTGCAAATATGTAAAAACTTGGATATTTTGGAAGAAATATCAGATTATAAGAGTGACACATTTGCTTCCCATGATCTACATCTTCCAGCAAATTCCTGCAGGATTGCATCCACCAAAATTCAGAATTTTGAAGAAGGAGAAAACTATGCATCTACCATATCGGTTGACCATAATTTTGGATCTGATGTGAACCTTATTGGATCTGATATGATCTTATTTGGATCTGATCTGATATTTCTTGGTTCAAAATTTCAGGTTCATAAACCTTCAGTACTGCTTGTAGTTGTTCTCATCAACGGTGTGAAGGAACAAGTACCACAAGTCTCCTACAAAACTACTGTTGGGGATTTGATTTCATTTCATAGTTTTGGATCTGTTGTGAAATTATTTAGATCTGATTTACATTCTGATCTGATATTATTTTTTTCATATTTTAAAATCCAAGAGCTTTCAGTCATGCTTGTAACTGCTCTCACCAATTCCGGTGTGAAAAATCAAGTACCGCAGTTCTTCTTCAATTTTGCTACTAGGGATTTGGTGTTAGTTTCCTCTTATGAGGTTGCTGATATTTTATTTTGTGAATCATTAGATATTTCTGAAGCTATATCAAATCATGGAGCTCAAGCATTCGCTCTCTAGAGTCCCAGTGATTCTCTACCTTTGGTCACATGCTCATCTCCTCACAGAACTAGTAAAAAGGAAGACATACTGCATCCGCTTGGACACTTGCTCCTAAAAATTGGGGCTGATTTTACCACTCATTGTTTGCTGTTAAAGGCTGCAACATATCAGTTTCTTGAGTGTTCCACACATGGTTTGAATCCTCAATAACCTTTGCTCTCTCTTCAGATGATTTCAGCTACCCTACATGGGTCCATTTTTCACCGTGAAGCTGTTTATATTTCTAATTCAATTGAGTGCATTGTTCTTCTTCCAAAGTGGAAGATTCCTCCAGACATATTCAATTAGTTTGGATTCAGAGGTTCACATGCACAGTCTCAGGATGCTGCTGCATAGAAGAACCAATTCTTGATTTACTGCTTAGTTTGTGGGGGGGTATTTTTCCCATGAGGTTTTCCCCATTTCCTTGGTTATATTAAGTAGTTACTTTATTGTACAGGGTGACCTATGGCCTTTGTTTCCAGGGCCCTAGCATTTTTATGCATCTATGTTTTCTAAACTCTTCCTGAGTATAGCTTAAGGGGGGGTGTTGGAGACATTTACCAGCATACACACTCTTTTTGGTCAAATTGGCCTAGTTAAACCACTATCCTAAGTATAATTGACATTAATTGACATCATTGGAGCATTAACTGCCATCATCCAGTCACACCCACGCCTACCTACAGTCAAGGAGTCTAACTTAGCCTTCTCCTACAGTCAAGGAGGCTAACTGGAGCACTCCGGGGGTGATCTGAGTGATATTAATGCACCTAATTGCTAACTGGTGGTTACGATCAGTTCAACCAGTCAGTTAAAGTGCCTCCTCTCATTAAATATATTATTTAATGATTATTTATTATTATTTAATGATCTGGAGTCAATAGGGCACCTCCACCAAATTCTGATGGTCAGTTCAGCTTCAGTTAACCTCATCGGGGTTCATTGAAGTCATGGAGCACTAGCACTTGATGGTCAGCTTGCTATGACATGTGTTTGATCTCCTTCAATTGAGATTCAGTCATTTATTGCATTCTGACTTCAGTTAGGGTTTGGTGAGTCAATTAGGGTTTTGGTCAAGTGGTTAACTGTGTGTGATTGAATGGCTCAGAGTCAGTTAAGCTAGACTCACTCACTGAATTCGAATTGCTTCCTTAGGTATTTGAATTTCTCATTGATTCAAGCAATTGCTTGACATTGGTATTGTAATCATTCATTGTTTATTGAATATATAGAGAGGAAACCATTCTGGTTCCGATTAACACCATTTCATGAGTATTTGTTGATTATTCTTTGTTGAGATTGATTCTTTGTTGCTAGATCAATGTGCAAGGATTAATACATCATCATCATCATAACCCTCATCCTCATCATCATCATCGTGGTCATCATCATCATCATCATCACCCTCATCCTCATCATCATCGTCATCATCATCACCCTCATCATCATCACCCTCATCCTCATCATCATCATCATCATCACCCTCATCCTCATCATCATCACCATCATTGCTCATCATCATCTTCATCGTCACCCTCGTCCTCATCATCATCACCATCCTCATCATCATCATCATCATCATCATCATCATCATCATCCTCATCATCATCAGCCTCATCCTCATCATCATCATCATGGTCATCATCATCGTCATCATCTTCATTGTCACCCTCATCCTCATCATCATCACCATCATCATCATCATCATCATCATCATCATCACCCTCATCCTCATCATCTGAATCATGGTCATCATCATCATCATCATCACCCTCATCCTCATCATCCTCCTCATCATCCTCCTCATCATCACCATCATTGTTCATCATCATCTTCATCGTCACCATCATCCTCATCATCATCACCATCCTCATCATCATCCTCATCCTCATCCTCATCATCATCTTCATCACCCTCATCCTCATCATCATCATCATGGTCATCACCATCATTATCATCATCATCATCACCCTCATCCTCATCATCATCATCATAGTCATCATCCTCCTCATCATCACCATCATTGTTCATCATCATCTTCATAAGCATAGATAAATGTAAATTGCATATATTCAGTGAGCACTAAATCGCATATGCGATATATGGAGAACATGTAAAAAACATGCCCGTTCATTAAAAAGCATTGTATCAATATCTCATATGCGATATATCGGAGGTGCGTTATATCGCATATGCAATATGTGTTGTATACAAAATGTTGGGTTGCGTGTTGTGGGTCAGGTTTACTATATCAAAAGACATAATTCGTCTGAACCTGCACACAGAGAACTGTTCAACGTGCAATTTTTATCATTACTTACATAATTCCATAGTTTTGTACAGGTTTGGGTGGATTTCAATGGGGAATGTACGTAATAGAGGACGAAAGTCAGCAAGGAAGGTGCTTACACTAGAAGAAGCAGAAAATAAAAAAAAATAAAAAAGAGGAAAGATTCAAGAAATCGTCGGCATTCATTACATGAGCAAATAGTTCCCATTCCCCCTCAACAGATACCTAGCATATAGGATGAGGAATATAATGCAACATTAAAGGAAGCTGGTTATACGAAAGTTGATATTATTGATCCATTAGTAAACGGACAATCTTGTGAAGAGTTCAATAATTATGTTACTCCCGATGCAAATGTGACTCAGCAACAATCATGGTCGGTGGTTCAATCTCCTAATCAAATTTGTGAGCCTGTAGTGGATGTAAACGTCACTCCAGCGTTTCAAACGGCAACAAATTTTGCATCAAAACAAAAGAGAACTCCTAAACTAATACAAGTGGATGAGAGCGGATTGACTTCCATGGAAGGTAAGGTGGCTAAACGCACTATCCTTCATCATTGTTCTCAAATAATGAAACAATATTTTGATAACAAATCCAAAGCTAGTAAATGCCAATTGTTTTTAGCTTTGCTTAAATCTAGAAATACGGAAACTGTTAGAAGAAATTTCGGCATACCAATAATGAATAATATGAATCAAGTAATCACACTATTAAATCTCTTGCTGCTGCATTCACATCGATTGGTAAAAAAACTTGTTCACAAGACTGTAATGTGGCTCATTGTGCATTGGCTGAATCAATTGTATGTAGATCCACAAGACAACGTCGTTTACTTAAATGCACATCACAAATTGTGCCTTTACATCCAAAGACACTTAAAAAATATTCAGTAAGAAGAGACAACCTTGATGTAGAGGGACAAATGGAAACATTATGGGCATTTAGCGGTAGGTTTCCCCGCAAAGACATGAAGTTAATCAAAGCAGTGAAGGGCCTAGTGCAAACGTTTTG
Source organism: Pseudotsuga menziesii (assembly GCA_001517045.1). Taxonomy (NCBI): domain Eukaryota; kingdom Viridiplantae; phylum Streptophyta; class Pinopsida; order Pinales; family Pinaceae; genus Pseudotsuga; species Pseudotsuga menziesii. Next base: position 72,000 of record LPNX010438704.1, read on the forward strand.
GCATGATAACACTAGGCCTTCTTCTAACACGAAGGATGTGTTAAAACATTGTAGGGGTTCTAGAAACACTGAACTTCATTTCAAACATTATCTTGACATGACACAAACTCAAATGTTCGAGATGTTTAAAGTTTCCCACGTAGAGCTAAGGCTCAGGCAAATATCTTTAGAAAAATGCAAGCCTTGGTATATTAGAATCAATACCATCTGGAACACTTGTTGTTGTAGATACCACATAGAGTTTGACCTATATTACCATACATTTGCACATATACGTCATTTTTTTCATCCTAACCATGTGCAGGAATGCTCAAGTACAGTACCGCCAATGTCATCTAAAGATTTCATCCATAGCATAATGTGTCCGAGGCAACATGAGCAGACACGTTACTTAAAACAATGTGTAGATGGTTCTTGCAACAATTGTGGTGGGCCATCATTATGATCTGATTGCATCCATGAAATTGAAGATCAAGCATTCCAGAATGCAATTGTCGAGAAGTAGAACTATCAGTATGAGACATATCAGCTAAATGATGGGAAAGAAAGCAGGAAGATTAAATTGGTGACTTCATACGTAAATTGTTGAATATTGACATATTAATATTCATGTACACAATTTTTTATGTGGTTTATTAACATATTAATATTCATGTACCAGGTGCGAGTATGTGATTTTATTCCAGAGTTTCGTGCAAATATCCAACAGTACATTCAACATGTCAATATGGCACGGTGGCAAGATGAGCAATTCAGAATATGTCGGGACACCTTCCCTCTCGGAACAATACTATCAGCGGTTGACTTTGCAGAAAATTACACCCTACAACCACAAAATGAAATTCAAAGTCAATACTATCACTCAGAGCAAGTGAGCATAATGGTGCATATCACGTATCGACATGGGAAAGATAGCAATGAAGATAAACATGTGATACTGAAAGAAAATCACTTCTACATAAGTAACGACCGGACCCATGACATCCATTACGTGCAACATTTCTTTAAATTATTCTATGATCACGTGAAAGCTATGGATATACCATTTTATCATCATTTCATTTGGTCAGATGGTTGTGCTGGACAGTTCAAGAATGCACGTGTATTTGAATGGTTGTGTTTATTGCACATAAAATACAAGGTTCCACATGTATGGAACTACTTTGAAACTGGTCATGGAAAAGGAGAGCATGATGGTGCTGGTGCATGCATTAAAACTTCCCTTCGAAGGGATGAGATGAAGTTTACAGGTGCTCGCCTTCGAGATGCTGCATCTATAGTCAAATGGTGTGCATCTGTCATGGGAGAACAAGCAACAAGGAAACACTTAGTGCAAAGAATATTCTAGGAGGTGACAAATGTGGACCGATCACAAACACATCTGGTGAACACAGTGCATGGAACTCGACATTTTCATTCAATTAGAAGCTCAGACAACTCGGCCCTACAAATTTGGACAAGATTGAAGGCTTGCTTTTGTAGTTCCTGAAGCATCGGTGAATGGGATGATTGTGAGGATACGGATACCATTGATACATGGGATCGAGTGACACTTGGCACCAATTTCAATGGGATTAATGAAATAGACCATTTGGAAGATGATCAAACACATATTTCTACAGACTATGATCACATATCAGATCTCATACAAGTAGGTACTTGAGTAGTACCTAAATAAGAAAATTCACTTATGTATTGTTTACTCGACCTATGTAGAATGTAATTTATGTAGAAATTAGAAATGCAAGACCTTATTTACAAAATGTATTGTTAACTCAACCTATTTCCTTTCACAAGTCAGATATATGTAGTGGTTGCCCCAAAAAATAATGAATGGGGTTCTGACTATTGGTTGGCACGTTTCTTAGAGGGTAAACAAACCATTCTTGAACCTCTTACAGATGATGAAAATATTGAATTCCCAACCGGCTCGATGGTTATAAAAGGGGAGTACTTGACAATTGCAGCACAACAGAAAAGGAAGGGTGGGTATGTATATCAGGATTATAGACCAAAAGCTATTGTATACCACTTCACCAACCTAGTAGTTGGTATAAACATCAAGCTGCGTACACTTGGTCACAAAAATAGGTCACACGTACGATACTTGCTACCTCATATAGAGCACGAAATATTGATGGACACCATCGGCACCAGAGATGATCTGGATGGCCTACTTGTATGAGTGCATTGTCAGGTGTGTTATTTAAACTTTAAAGTTAATTCTGAAGCACAATTTCAATTATTTAGCCTTACTTTATTCCAAATGTAATAAACCTGTGATTGACAGATACCATTCACAAACATAATATTATTTAGAGGATACTAGACACTATAAACACGATCGTACAACCTCAGGTGAGTTATCTATAAATCATGTTTGCACTTTTCATTGGGTTCTCTTTTCTTTCTTATGATGTTACTAATGTCTATCCTTTCATGTGCCTAGGATACAAACACCATCTACGGCACATTGGAGGCACCAAGAATGGTGTCTTTAGACACCACCAAATAGAGATCGGAAAATAACAAGCTCTCGAGTTGTTGAAATTTACATTTCTTGATGTTTTTAGTTTAATATACATTTAATTACATTGCCATGTACAAATAGGAAACCAACTAGGCTTACATGATCACCAAAACTTGCATGCACCAACTAGGATTTCATGAACACCAATTTGCATGCACCAACTAGGGTTGACAAGGTATGAGATGGAACTAGGGTTTAGTGAGCAATTTGCAAGTTAGGAGAGGGAACAAGAAACATATGATCACCAATACTTTCATGCACCAACTAGGGTTGACAAGGTATGAGATGGAACTAGGGTTTAGTGAGCAATTTGCAAGTTAGGAGAGGGAACTAGAAACACATGATCACCAATACTTGCATGCACCAACTAGGTTTTCATGAACACCAATTTGCATGCTCCAACTAGGGTTGACAAGGTATGAGATGGAACTAGGGTTTAGTGAGCAATCATGCAAGTTAGGAGAGGGAACTAGAAACACGTGATCACCAATACTTGCATGCACCAACTAGGCTTTCATGAACACCAATTTGCATGCTCCAACTAAGGTTGACAAGGTATGATATGGAACTAGGGTTTAGTCAGCAATCATGCAAGTTAGGAGAGGGAACTAGAAACACGCGATCACCAATACTTGCATGCACCAACTAGGCTTTCATGAACACCAATTTGCATGCTCCAACTAGGGTTGACAAGGTATGAGATGGAACTAGGGTTTAGTCAGCAATCATGCAAGTTAAGAGAGGGAACTATAAACACATGATCACCAATACTTGCATGCACCAACTAGGCTTTCATGAACACCAATTTGCATGCTCCAGCTAGGGTTGACAAGGGATGAGATGGAACTAGGGTTTAGTGAGCAAACATGCAAGTTAGGAGAGGGAACTAGAAACACGTGATCACCAATACTTGCATGCACCAACTAGGCTTTCATGAACACCAATTTGCATGCTCCAGCTAGGGTTGACAAGGTATGAGATGGAACTAGGGTTTAGTGATCAATCATGCAATTTAGGAGAGGGAACTAGAAACACATGATCACCAATAATTGCATGCACCAACTAGGCTTTCATGAACACCAATTTGCATGCTCCAACTATGGTTGACAAGGTATGATATGGAACTAGGGTTTAGTCAGCAATCATGCAAGTTAAGAGAGGGAACTATAAACACATGATCACCAATACTTGCATGCACCAACTAGGATTTCATGAACACCAATTTGCATGCTCCAACTAGGGTTGACAAGGTATGAGATGGAACTAG
>LPNX010438704.1:76039-145613 GCA_001517045.1 Pseudotsuga menziesii
GTGAGCAATCATACAAGTTAGGAGAGGGAACTAGAAACACATGATCACCAATATTTGCATGCACCAACTAGGCTTTCATGAACACCAATTTTCATGCTCCAACTAGGGTTGACAAGGTATGAGATGGAACTAGGGTTTAGTGAGCAATTTGTAAGTTAGGAGAGGGAACTAGAAACACATGGCCACCAATACTTGCATGCACCAACTAGGCTTTCATGAACACAAATTTGCATGCTCCAACTAGGGTTGACAAGGTATGAGATGGAACTAGGGTTTAGTGAGCAATTTGCAAGTTAAGAGAGGGAACTAGAAACACATGGCCATGTACAAATCAGAAACCAACTAGGCTTTCATGAACACCCCTTTGCATGCTATCACTAGGGTTGACAAATAATGAGATGGAACTAGGGTTTACTTCAACCAATTTAGGGTTTGTAGGGTATGATGTTAGTATTGCAGGGTATGATGTATGTTAGTATCATAGGGTATTGTAGGGTATGATATGGTTTATATTACACATGCATGCATGACTTAGTGTTATGGTATATTGTTAGTATGTTATGTTAAGGTATGTTATTGTATGTTAGTATGGTGTGATGTTAGTGTCATAGGGTAATGTAGGTTATGTTATTGTATGTTAGTATGGTATGATGTTAGTATGTTATGTTATGGTATGTTATTGTATGTTAGTATGGTATGATTTTAGTGTCATAGGGTATTGTAGGGTATGTTATTGTATGTTAGAATTGTATGATGCTAGTATCATAGGTTATTGTAGGGTATGATATGGTATATATTACACATCCATGCATGACATAGTGTTATGATTGTTAGTGTATGTAATTTAGTTAGTGTATGGTATGGTTATGATGGTAAAAAGTTGAGGATAGCCATAATGTTAAAAAGTTGATGAGTCGTAAATTCTTCCTTTAAGTATTGGAAATTCATAAGTTAGCACACATGTGAACCACACATATCATTATATCACATAAGTGAACCACACATATCATGTTCCAAGATCAAGTTAACCATATCATGTTCCAAGATCAAGTCAACCATATATGTATAAATTTGAACCTTGCTTTATATTATATATGTATAGAAATAATGTTACAAAAATTGTCATGCCACATGGCCATAATACAAATAGTGGATCAAAAAGTACATCTATGTGTATATGAACAAAAAGTTACATCTACGTGTCCCCCCTATACATTTATTCTAGTTATCCCCCCTTTCACTGCCACTGCTAATGTCTTCAGAGAAGTCTAGCTTTCTTTTTCGACTGCTCACTGGTGATCCCCATTGCTAAACAAGTGGGATAGGTTGCATCAATGGAGACTGCAGAAAAACCAAATTTTGTAAGTTAATTTACCAACCTTTAAAAATTTTGTGTACATTTGTTCAAATTCCAAAACCAAAATAACATTTTTACTTATTGTACGTGAGTAAGTAATGGTGGGTCGTGGTACCTCACTAACAGCAACCCTGATTGGGTGCTATTCAAGCACCACTTGCTCACTATCAAGCTGCAATAAAAATATATATATGCCAATGTCAACAAATATACATGTAACTTGGGGGGGAAGAGGTGGGTCACCAATTTGGGTCTCTTCAAGCACCAAATTAGAGAAAGTGATACACAAACATACAAAGAAAGTGATACATAAACATACCTGATGGCTCGTCAAAGGTGGGTCATCGATTTGCTGCTCTTCATGCACCGGTGCCTCACTAGGGGCCTGCATAAAGTAACATATATGTCAATTTCAGATAAAATAGTGAATCAAAGACATATATACTACATGGACAGAAAATGATGTTACCAAAGAAAGTGAAACATACATATACTTGGCTGGGGGGAACAGGTGGGTTGACAACAACCTCGCTTTGGTGCTCTTCAAGCAACAGTGTCTCAATAGGTTTCTGCATAAAGTAACATATGTCAAAGCGGTACATAAATCTACAAAAACGTACAAAGAGAAAGCACCAAATCAGGGAAATCCATACATAAATGTACAATGAAAGTGATACATAAAATTACCTTCTACCTTGTCAAAGGAGGTGTGTAACCAGTGGATCGATTAAGTAGGAATGAGAAAAAGGGACTTCTACTTGTACTAGTGAATAAGCTCGCTTTTTGGACATATGTTTCTAACTCACATTCCTACGTACAAAAGGATAAAGATACAATTAGACAGTTTCAAAAAAATTAAAAAGTACATGTTGAATCATTAAAATCACAATTAAAAGAAAGCGATACATAAACATACATGCTGGCTCGAGATAGGGGGTCATCAATCTAGTGCTCTTCAAGCACCGGTGCCTCAATAGAATCCTGCATAAAATAACGTATGTCAAATTCAAATAATAAAAAGAATCTTAGACATATATACTACATGGATGAAAAATGATGTTTTCAAAGAAAGAGAAACATAAACATACCTGCTGGCTTCTGATAGGTGGGTCATCAATCTGGTGCTCTTCAAGCACCGATGCCTCAGTATAATCCTGCATAAAATAACATATGTCAAATTCAGATAATAAAAAGAATCTTAGACATATATACTACATGGACAAAAAATGATGTTTTCAAAGAAAATGAAACATACATGTACCTGGCAGGGGGGAAGAGGTGGGTCAGCAACAACCTCACATTGGTGCCCTTCAAGCACCAATGGCTCAATGGTTCCCTGCATAACGTAACATATGTCAATGTCAGATAATACAAAGAAAACGAGACATATACATGATGGATGAAAAATGATTTTTCCAAAGAAAGCGAAACATAATCAAAAGCATATTTAAAATAATACCTGTGTTTGGGAATCTACCTCTGCATGAGAGGGAATAGGCTGAGATTCAATGTTCTCATCCTGATCACCCTACATAAAACATGTTGTATCAAAATTAGGATGTATTGAATGTTACAATCTATCATATAAATATGTAAATAAAGTTGACAAATTAACAAGTATAGTTCTTACCCCTATTGGTGAAGAACCAAACCCATTTGCAATATTGATAGCCGCATCAATGTTCTCAACATTGATCGGCAGACTATGCGACTCTGGTGTGCCATGGGACACCAGCTATATATTTGTTCACATAATTTGTTAGATAATTAAATAGAAATAAATTGCGAAACAATTGAAAATTTTGATATGAAACAAAATATAAAATGAAAATAATGAGTTTTACTTACAAAGCGAAGTAATCCATTGACTTGGAAGTCTGAAGCAGGGCCATAGCATATGCCTCCACACGATGTGCAAGGGTGTGGAGTAACACGATGCTCTGAATGCTCTGCATCTCCTATGTGATCTGTAGATGGGCCCACCTTAGAAGTGCCAGCCCCTTGGTCTACATTGCCTTGGACATCAGTCCCATGCTGAAGCAATGTATCTGCCAAGCCAAATAATGCCTCCTATGTATCCTCAATCACAGGACCCGCAGGAGGATGTAGCCAAGGGGGTTTTGGTGTGCGTGGAGGGCATGGCACACGGTTAGGATCCGTCCTAGCCCCTTCCCTATCTTAGGGCATCCCATGACCAACACCCTGGAAGCCTAAGATATTAAAGTAGTTAACATGTTTCCCTAGGATGAATTATGCATACAACTTCCTAAGGAAATAAAATCGGATGTCCCTATTCCCACGAGGGTCTTCATCGAAGACCATATACCAACGATCCATCCAATTGGCCTTTATATTTGGTTCAATGCACCAGTCTATGGAAATTTGTGCTCGATTGGTGGGTGGAACCAATCCGGTGCTACGGTCCCAGAATAATGAAAATAGTTGGTCTTTTGTAATTTTAATGGCTTTGATGTCTTTATAACTCAATCCATCGGAGTAGTATTTCCTCCTGGATTCTCTGTACGAGCTAATGTTGTACAAAGCTCCTTGGGCATTGGCAATTGTGTTTGTTATTGTGTCCAATGCATTGGCTAAAGACTCTCTCAAACGATCCCCCCCTCTAGTAGATGAGCTAAGGCACCTCAATGATGCCAAACACGCAATAATCTGTGAGTTTCAATCTTGTTCCCCCCCGGGTTTGGGTTTGGGTTCATGTTTGGGTTAGGTTGTGAGTTAGGTTGTGGTGGGTTTTCCACATTGTCTTGTGGGTTAGGTTGTGGTGGGTTTTCCACATTGTCTTGTTCATTTTTGTTATCTATTAAGATTTAAACAAAAAAATACAAGTTGTTTTACTTAATCATTCTTTGATTTCATTCAATTTTTTTTATTAAATTTGTTTAAAATAACTATAAAAACTATGAAATTATGGAAAACAATAAAGAATTGAAGACCAATTGAAATGGATAAGACAATTACCGGCCATTGGAGCCAATCAACCTCCAACTCGACCTCGAACTTGACCTCCAAAAGCTAAAACACAAATCGCCTCTGCATTACTTCATCCACGTGGCTTTTCACTCTCCCAATCCTTGACTCTGCAAATGATAAATTTGAGGCCTGCGGCCTCTATTTTGTTTTTTTTTTAGTTTTCAATATCGCATATGCGTTTTGTAAATGTTAAATATCGCATATGCGATATTTAACATTTACAAAAAGCATATGCGATACTTCCTTACGAACCTTAGCCTTGTGTTTGGGCTCGGGTTATTCCGAACGTACCATCAATAATGCATATGCGTTCTTGATTTGCACTTCGGAAGTGTGTTTCTAATTCCTTAAGTGGCACTAAAAAGTGGAACCAACTTCGTGCGAGCACCCAATAGATCTAACTCATTGTTCTATTATTAACTTAAATGTACATAATCCATTATAATTGTAGAGGCACTAACTATTCTAATATGGAATCTGTTGCAGCTGCAACTATTTCCCAAAATTCAAAAAAAATTGGGACCCTCCTTTGATTCATTTTTTCTCAGTTTTTTGGTTTTGCTTGATGTTGAATAAATATTACTTTCATGAGGGAAATGTTTTAATGTTTGAATTAATTTTGCCTCGCCTTTTAAATTATTTTGTACTTTTGAGTTGGGATTCTAGTCGTTTGCACGTCCGTCGTTGTGGAGAAGAACCGGACATCAAGTCCAAAGTCAAGTGTATTTGGTCTCCGATGTATTTTCCTTTATCGGCAGTTGTTTTGAAACCCCATCGGAACCTTTTTCATTACGTTTTCCATGGTTGCGCAAAAGGTTCTGCGAAGTTGTCTAAGAGTTGTTTCATCATTTTTCGATCCCTACCGTTTTGTCTCATCAGTCCTTGGTTTTTTCAACTTTCGTCGTTGCGGCTCTAGAAAGCACTAGGCTTCCGATAGTTTGATTTTTCTTGTCCACTTGATCGATGTTTTTGCTTGAGACATGTTTATTCTTACTCTGTTTTGCTGGTATGCGGAACTTGGTTTCTTTTACGGGTTCGTTGTTGCGGCTCTCTAATCATCTTTTGACCCGAAGCCCTAGTCTCGCGAACTCCGATGCAAGTGCTGATTTGTTTCTCTTGCCAACGCAATTATGGGCGCTCCAACATTTTCTTCATTCTCTATTATGGAGGAGATAGTACCTTGGTCGCCGATCCCACAGCCTTTTTGCCGCCCGATGATCTAATTTTTCCCGTCGATTGCATGTTGACTGCGACATATATATAGTGGGGTTTGGGGTGTTTTATTTTTATTGTTATTTTGGATTTTTCTCCCTGCTGTCGTTTTCACTCGAGCAAACCAAGAATTTCACTGTCGGTACCTTCGTTCCTAGGTGGCTCCGCCGTGGAAGTTCACCGGTTTTCCTCCACCAATCGCGCAGCACAGTGCCAGGTAGGCCCTTATGCCTATTTTACCGTTTCGTTTGATTGGTTGAACTACTTTTGCTATCTCCACAATTAGTGTTTTCCTAGGTTTTCCCATCCCAGCCTGTATATGTCTTCGAGTTAAATAGTATAGCTGCCGAGTTAAATAGTATGGCTTCCCAGTGGGGGATTTCTTAGGTTTTTAATGATGACACCCGCGGCCATTGAGGGTTTGCAGACCGCACTCAATTGCTGGGGAAACTGGTGTAGATGGTCGTTACGCTATCTGCACCAGTTTCCCCCAGTCTGTGTCTGGCCGTCCTAGAAGGGTGTTTCGTGGTTTTCGGCCAACATGCCGTGAGTCTGGTTCTGCATTTCAATCACCCTCGTCTTCGTGAACCAGTGCTGTGTGGTTGTTTTAATTCCCATGTAGGATGAGACCATTCAAGCTCGAGTATGAACCCTGTCCCATTTTAGGTTCAGATTTGCATTACCCAGTCATACCGTGAAGTGAGCGTTTTATAGCAAGTAGCTTCCCCTTGTATTCTAGTGCGCTACCACTTGCAGTGTCCTCATTTGAGATTAGGCCTCCATTTTGAATGTTATCCAGAAATGACCCAACAGAACCTAAAAGAATTTTTTGTATATGACAGGGAAATTCCTCAGACTCCAAGATGTCTAAACGTCAGAAGAAGCCTGGCTCCTGTAGTAGAAGAGCAGCCTGAAGTCGAAATCATTACCAGAGTCGAATACACCTACGAGGACACCAAATGCATAGTTGGTGTGGAACCCAAATATCAATGGGGGGGAATTTACAGATTAATTACGCACTAAGAATTACCTGACATAGGTTTTGAAGAATAAACCATCTATGCCAATATAGAGGGGTCTTCGTTAATGAAAATTGCTACTAGACCTGAGCTTTTTCCCTTCTCAGAGGTGATTGGGTGGATTCTACCCAGGGCAGATGTAACCACCATGATTTTAGCAAATGTTGATAAACAGGGCTATGCTGCTTATATCCCTGGGTATGTAGCACTGGCCTACCACTTACCAGAAGCAAAAGTATACCTGACTGAAGACTGGCTGAAGGCCATTAGGATGGACCTAGTCGAGACACTGAAAAGGATGCTCATGCCTGGCAAGAACTTTAGAACTAGGCCGACAGTGGAATATGACACTGCAAGTCTAAGAACCCCTTACAGGTTGATTTCCCTGATGCTGAATAGGATTTTCGGGAGGGCCCATGGTAAAAGCTTCAAATTGGAGTGGGTGACTATCATTTTCTATGTTGCAACATAGGGGACAGTTTTCAACTGGGAAAACATTGTGTCCAACTGTCTCTCATCCTGCATTGCATCAGCATTAGGAGGGGATTCCCAGAAGAGAACAGAGTTCTACATGAGCTCTATAATGATTGATTGCATACTATGCAACCAACCCTTCCCTAATCTGAGGTGTATCTGGTACCGGGAAAGAACACCAGTCTACTCAGCATACAAGCCACTGTGGGCCCACAAATACCACAGTCACTATAGGGAAGTGTGTGAACACTTCATTATTCCACTATATACATTGATCTTCTTAAAGGAGTGCAACTGCATGTCGGAGGAGGCATTGCAGGTGATTGAATAATATGCAGACTATTACTTGACTGAGGATGGATTATATTTCAGAATGTTTGGATGCTCCAGAGCACCCTCACTACTGCCTAAGTATGCCACTGACTATATAGTCCACAAAGAGGCAGTTAGACAAGTCTTTTTAGATGGCATAGGGAGCTTTCCGTTTGAACATAAGAAAGCATCTTACCCTCCTTTTCCATTCAGGTTGGGAAGCTACAAGTTTACTAGGGTGAAGCAAGCTGACAAATTTGTGGAAGAGTTGGGGAAATTACATTTTGGGTAAATGCGTTTCCACGGGAATGATTCCCAGAATAAGGTGGCGGAGCACTGCAAAGAGGCAAATGTACATTTTGAATACACCATCCACTACGACAGGGAGGAATCCATTTTCCATAGTGCACAAAATATAATAACCTTAAGAAGAAGGTTTAAGAATAAAATCACCACCAAAGGTGGAAAAGGACAGGATGAACAAACAAAGGCAAAAGAGGAAGAAACTAGAAAAAGAAATGAAGATGCTAGGAGATTAGCACAAGAGGCTGAAGGATGGATCAAAGGAGAAGAGGAGGAAAAGAGAAGAGATGCACAAGAGGCATCCAGAAAGGCAGAATAAGCTGCCAAGAGGGAAGAAAAAGAAAAGAAAAGAAAGATGGATGAAGAGCTGAAGAAGCAGGAAGCAGAAAAGCTAAAGCTGACATAGACAGTGACAGAGTAATCAACCTCCGATACAGCAAACAGTCAGGCTCAGGACTTGAGGAACCCTGATATTCAAGATCCTGAGGCAGCTGCTAGTAGCACACCAGGACAAGCTTTGGTCCCCGCCCTTAGGCTAATCCCGTTTGAGCAGAAGAAAGGGGAGGAGGTACCATATTTCAACACTATCTTTTATGATAGGGAAAGAAAAAGGATAGTAAAGAGAACTGAGAGAAAGGTCAAAACTGGGGGGTAGTCCGGTAAAATGATTAATGATACAACTGTAGTATATGGGACCGACAAGGACCCTAGGTTCACTATCAGAGCGGGGGCTGCATTGATCCATGCTTCCGAGGACAATGTAGATCGAATAATGACTGATCTCAAACAGTCAAAGAAGTCCTCTTCCCAACTCAAAGATACCCTAAGAAAATAAAGAGAAGAAAATAATAGGTTGAAAATGAAGTTTGAAGACATAAAACGAGAAATAAAGTCTTCAAAAGCTGAGCTCCAGTTCCTCCAAGTAGAGAAGAGATCTATGGAGGCTGCCCAAGAAAGTCTAGAGAAAGTGCAGCAAGAATGTCAAGGGTTGAGGGCAGAAAAGGAGCAGCTGCTAGGCAGGATAGGGGAGTTGGAGTTGCAAAAGGCTAACTTGGAGGAATCTGAGAGGTAATCTCAGGGGAAAAATGCAGAGCTCAAAGGACAGATTACCTCATTGACAGCATCCCTAGAGGAGGCCAAGGAACAACAGGTCAGTCTTCAGTCGTTCAAGGAGAACATTCTGGCATAGAGAAGCGAGATGCACTAGCTGCAAGTGGCCATAGAGGAAGAGAGGTGCAAGGTCTTGCAGGTGGATAATCGGTTGGAAGAGATTTTAGAAACCTCTTCATATTTTGTTGACAGATCTCAGGCATCTTAGAAGCCCTGACAGGAAGGATGGAGAGATTAGAAGCGAATGAAGAAACCCCTACAGATCTACCATCAAAAGATCAACAAGCCCTAAAGCAAGACTATGATTTACTGGAGTTTTCCATAAACACAGCCGAGGAATTCAAGAAGGTTGTTAAGAAGACAAAGGGGGCTTGTGCAGAATTCTTCAGGAGACTCTTGATCACTTATAATCGCTGCCAAGTTGAGGATGAACAGAAAATGGATACCTTTCCATACCATAGCCTGTTTTTGGAGATTTTGCAAAGAATATATCAGGAAGATGAACAAAGGATATAGCACATTGAGGCTTTAGATGATTAGACCCTGAGGAATGAAGTAGATCATTCCGCGGTTAGCATGCAGCTGTTAGAAGACCAACTTCAGAGCACATCCGGAGTAGAGGTCATAAGAAATCAGGCTGCTAAATTCGAAATAAATATTCGTTTCCTAGAACCTTCTGAATTCGAAAGCATTGCCTCAGAGGCTTCAGCATGGAAGATATTTTTAAACAATCAAGCGGGACCCTTCTCATGAGCGTTTTACTCATTTTATTGTAATATATTGTAAATTTTTATAAACACTTAATGAAAGAAATTTTGGGAGGCAAAGAGTTGGGGGAGCCCAAGAGTCATTTCTTAGGTAGCCCAACAGTTTTGTTCTTTTGTATAAATATAGAAAATCTAGACAAGGAATAGGACTTTTTCCCAGTTAGATTGGAAGACTTATTGTAAGAAGAACTATTTCCTTTTGCAATAGATAATTACAGTTTTCCTGTTGGAGAAAGCTTGGTGGAATGTTCAAATGTTATGCTATGGATTTGTTGAAGAGGAATTGTTTCGTTTTCAGATTTGTGTCCATTAACTGTGAGATCGTTCTAACTCTTTGAACCTATGTTCTTGTATGAATGATCTCTAGTTTGTTTTTAAGAAAACTTCCACTATGAGTAATGAATTTTGTTCATAGACAATTGGCTATCTAGTTGTTCAAATATCTTCAAATGTTCATGTGTTTGAAAGAAGTATCAGTTATCTGTGATTTCTTTTTTATAATGCATGCACAAAATACATTACTCATTAATAAGTAATAATCTTGCTCCCTAGGGATAGGTTAGGTAGTTAGTTTTAATTTCTTGCTCCCTAGGGATAGGTTAGGTAGTTAGTTTTAATTTCTTGCTATGTGTGTGATTTAAATGCATGAGAGTCTAAGACGAGAGGTAAGAACCTATGCATCACATTGTGAACATTCCTTGCATTCTCAATCGACCTGCATCTTAAATAGGCACTTGCATATCATACTTCAAGTCAAAAAATACAAAAATATACACGGTGGACCGGGCCGCAACCGGTAAAACCTTTTATTTTTGTTACTTGACCTATGGTAGCCGGACCGCAAACTGGACAGATTCCCTATAACAACTGAGTCACGAGCTAGTTGGGAACGTTGACTGGGGAGAATCCCTTACTGTTGTTGCCTACAAATTTCCAGGCCTCAACAGTTTCTGGTGCTAGAAGGAGGGCCACCAATGCATGGTTGGCCGAGGAAACCCGTTTTCTCGAAATAACTCCACCAGTGATAATTTTGAAAGCAGTTTATGCCCTGATCCAAATACTCAAGAGAATAGGGAACATCTGTTTGCTGTGGACAACCAAGTGATAAATGATCTGAGAAGACACACAAGGGCATATGTGAAGAAGATTGGAGGATTACCAATTATTCCTGACTTGCCCAGAAGAGAATATAAAATGAGAGACCATCCTATACTGGAAGACTCGGTGTTGGTTGGAGATTTGCGAGAACTGGTAGAAACAGCCTTACAGGAGGTGGTTCATCCTTTGAATCAAGTGGGCCCAGAGACACCTTACTTTTCACCTCTCCATACTCCAGTTCATTCACCACCTCACTCTCCACCCAGACTCATGGCAGGCATAAACGTAAATCAGCCACCCAACCCACCAAATCCACCACCTGCATGGAAAGCTAGGTCGCCTTTGAACTTAACACCTCCGTTGCACGACTTACCTCAAGCCTTTGAGAAGATGCTGCCTAAGTTTGATCCTAATGAGAAGATGCTTGTAGATGACCATTTACAAATTTTTTATTTGGCAGTAGAAGGATTAAGGGCTGGGGAGCATGAGGATGTAGTTTGTAGACTTTTCCCACACACCCTTAAAGGAGCAGCAGCATCATGGTATTTTGGTTTGCCTGCAAACTCTATCCCAGACTGGGATACTTTTGAAAGTATTTTTAGAAGTAAGTATGCAACGCAAAAAACTCATGCAGCTCTCATGAAAGGTTTGGGCACTTTAAAAAAAGAAAGGAATGAGAAGGTACACAATTTCACACAAAGATTTTCTGCTTACCTCAAGAACTTCTCTGCAACTGATAAGCCTTCTGATAAAGTTCTGATTGAGTATTATACCTCAGCTTTAGGTCCGGATTTAGCTATGTTCGCAAAAGCTCAAGTTAAGCCTACGTTAGCTGAGACTTATGAAGAAGCAGAAAGAGTAGAGGCTGAAAAGAAAAGTATCGAAGATTATCCTGAGCAATCTGGAGAAAAAACGTCCAGGAAAAGAACCTTATTATTGTCTAAACCTAAAGAGGAGCAATCGCATGATTTTGAGGGGATGTTAAAGATGATGCAAAATATTTCCAATAGAATAATAGATCTGGAGAAGGAAAAAGAAGCTCAGAAATCTTATAAGCCTTATTACAAAAAAAGGGAAGATAACAACCAATGCAAGACCCATCCACATGGTTTAGCATCAATGAATCTGATAGAGATAGGCAAGGATAATTTCTGCACTTTTCACCAACAACCCCATTCTGAAAAGAATTGTCCTCAATGGTTAAACTCAATGACATTGGTAATGAATCAGCTCTTGGACTCTAAATTGACTGAGGACAGTGATGAAGAGGGAAAAGGTAATAAGACCATAGAAAAACAAGAAAATGATACCATGTTTTTATGGGATTGTGTCTCGTTGTTTGACATAGAGAAAAGTACTCTTAAACCTGAGAATATACCAACGACACCAAAAGACATGAATTTGGTAAATAAAGACAATACAATAATCTCAAAAATTAAGAAGTTGCAAGAGAATGTCAGGAAACGGCCAAAGAACAATGTTGAAGACGAAGAACCTGAAATTACCATTATCAGCCAAGATACGAAGCAAATAAACAAGCTTGCTAATCCTATGGAAGAACAAGTAAAGGTTAACAAAGAAAATACTGAAAAGCTTGAAGAGCCAGAGGAAGAGATACCCACTGAAAACCAACCTGTGGAGGAAGATGTTGAATCAATTGGGGAAGAGAAAGCTAGAACCCCACCTTTCCTTTTGACTCTGGAAATGATGAACCATAAGGTGCATAATTGTTTGGTATATTCTGTATCATTGGTGAATGTTATGCCACTCGCAACTTGCAAGAAAATTAATGGGCAGCCAAAACCTACTGCCTGGGAAGTCATTCAACTAGACAGAACTAGTGTCAAAGTAGTGGGGGAAATGGAGAATGTTCTCATTCGCTTATCTACAAATAACAAGATATGTCAATTTATTGATATTATGGTGGCTGACATACCAGATGGATATGGACTTATTCTGAACCGAGACTGGTCCTCAAGGTTAAAGGGGTATTTTGCTTCAGATTGGTCTCGTTTATGGTTGCCTCATAAAGGGGTCCCAAATCGGATCAAAATTTTAAGAGAACGTTATATGAAGCACATTATCACTAAGTTGGAAGAAGGAAATGAATCTGCAAATCCTATTTTGTGGAATTACCTAACGGAGCTTAAACTAAGATATCATGCATCAGAAGAAGCCAGCAATATGACTGACACTCAGCCTGATCTCCTTAAATTTTCACAGGCTAATGGGAGTGATTGTAAATCGGTAGACATAGTTTTGGTGTCAAAAATAGCAGAATTTGATCATGGTTAGGTATCTCAGGTCTGCAATCCATCCTAGCCCCTTGACTCACAAGTTGATATATTTTTAGGGGTGGGCATAATTTTTTTTTTATTTGATGACCTTGTACATAAATAATTTGATGCATTTTTACTTTCATTTACCGCTTTTATTTCTAGTTGTTTTGGTTTGTTTTTTAATAAAAGAGACAAACTTTTGGTTGCATGGAAAGCATCAGGGTTCTCGATTAAATGCAATCTTTGGGATAAGACTGTGCGTTTATTTTGATAAAATTTCTTCTAGTAAGTATTTTTCCTAAATGGCTATGCACTCACTGAAGTCCTGCTTAACCCCTGAAAATAACTCAGAATTTAGAGGTCTGGAATACTATTTCGAGGCTCCATCCACTTCACATCTAAGATGTCCTAGGGAGTGATAGAAAAATACCCACGGAAAGGAAGCAAGGTAAACAGTCTATTATATAAATGATCTCATGCCATGTTTTCAAGAGCCTAAAGGTTGTTAAGAGTCAAAAATCCTGAAAGAAGCAATACATATCAAAGAAAAGTATCAGAAACATGAATATCAATCTGCTAAAAGTTCTTCTCCGTCTGTGAGCTGAAAATACATCTCTCACACAAAAGGACAATATGGATAGAAGAGCCTGAATAAAAAATTCAGAAAGAAAGGCAGATGGAGGACTCAAAAGAACAAAAGTTCAAAAAGGGCACAAAAGTGCAATTGGCATGGGAATGAGGAACAAATGAATAGTTATGTTTACCATATGTTACGATTCTGTGGTGTCCAAGCTAGAAACTACCCAAAGAAAGAGGTAAAATAAAACTCACCCACTAAGCCTTAAAAGAGTTATCCGGACTTTAAATATTTTGAGTTTTCCTCCCCAAAGAGTGGACTGACATCAATGATTTAAATGCATGTGTTTGCCATCTTAGGAATACAAGCATATAGAAGAATTCAAAATCATGAGCTTGATGATTAAACAGTATTTTATTGGGAGGAAGTTGATTCAGAAATCTTGGGTTCACCAGGTAGTAACCAATTGTTGCAGCTGCAACTATTTCCCAAAATTCAAAAAAAATTGGGACCCTCCTTTGATTCATTTTTTCTCAGTTTTTTGGTTTTGCTTGATGTTGAATAAAGATTACTTTCATGAGGGAAATGTTTTAATGTTTGAATTAATTTTGCCTCGCCATTGGAAGTATTTTGGACTTTTGAGTCGAGAGTCTAGTCATTTGTGCATCCGCTGTTGCGGAGAAGAACCGGACATCAAGTCCGAAGTCAAGTGTATTTGGTATCCGATGTATTTTCCTTTATCCTCAGTTGTTTTGAAACCCCATCGGAACCTTTGTCTTTACGCTTTCCATGGTTGCGGAAAAGGTTCTGCGAAGTTGTCCGAGAGTTGTTTCTTCCTTTTCCGATCCCCGCCATTTTGTCTCGCCAGTCCTTGGTTTTTTCAACTTTCGTCGTTGCGGCTCTAGAAAGCACTAGGCTTCCGATAGTTTGATTTTTCTTGTCCACTTGATCGATGTTTTCGCTTGAGACATGTTTATTCTTACTCTGTTTTGCTGGTCTGCGGAACTTGGTTTCTTTTACGGGTTCACCGTTGCGGCTCTCTAATCATCTTTTGACCCGAAGCCCTAGTCTCGCGAACTCTGATGCAAGTGCTGATTTGTTTCTCCTGCCAACGCCATTACAGGCGCTCCGACATTTTCTTCATTCGTTGTTGCGGAGGAGATAGTACCTTGGTCGCCGATCCCATATCCTTTTTGCCACCCGATGATCTAATTTTTCCCGTCGATTACATGTTGACTGTGACATATATATAGTAGGGTTTGGGGTGTTTTATTTTTATTGTTATTTTGGATTTTTCTTCGTGCTATCGTTTTCGCTCGAGCAGACCAAGAATTTTGCTGTCGGTACCTTCGTTCCTAGGTGGCTCCACCGTGGAAGTTCATCGGTTTTCCTCCACCAGTCGCGCAGCATAGTTCCAGGTAGGCCGTTATGCCCATTTTACCATTTCGTTTGATTGGTCGAACTACTTTTGATGTCTCCGCGGTTAGTGTTTTCCTAGGTTTTCCCATCCCGGCCTGTATATGTCTTCGAGTTAAATAGTATGGCTTCCCAGTGGGGGATTTCTTAGTTTTTTTATGATGACTCCCATGACCGTTGAGGGTTTGCAAACCACACTCAATTGCTGGGGAAACCAATGCAGACGGTCGTTACGCTGTCCACACCAGTTTCTCCCAGTCTATTTCTGGTCGTCCGGGGAGGGCGTTTCGTGGTTTTCAGCCAAGATGTCATGAGTTTGGTTCCGCATTGTTGATGTAATTGTAACTTCGGAATGTATTCATGCATATTTCTTATTTATTGTAACCCAATGTTCCGATCAGGAAGTTTCTATAATGTGAAAGTCATGTCAAGTCATTATGGGTAACCCTCCTATTGGTAAAGGGTTAAAGTCCCCACAGTTGTGGGGCCCTTGGGTTATTATACTATCCTAGTGAATTCAACCCTAGGTGATTCATTGTAAGTCGGGGCAATAGTCCCCACCATTATGTTACCCTCCTATTGGTCGGAGGAGGAAAAGTCCCCACAAGTGGTGGGGCACTAGGGTTAGAGATGTCGGCTCTAGTAAGTAATTGTTAAGTGAGGTCGACATGTTGGAGTGCACTTCAAGTGAACGGAAGAATATAAATAGAGAGTGGGAGCCTCTCTATTTATCACTTGCAACACTCACACTCACTCATTGGGGTGCATGAGTGAGAGGAGAAGCTCTCTCAGTGTGAGAGAGAGACTGCTGCTGTCGGGAGATCATCTTACTATTTTGGGGCTTTTACTATTTTGGTGCTGATTCTATCTCTGAGGAAGTTGCAGGGTTTTCCCCTTTATGGTTTCCCCGAGGAAAACTCTTTGTGTCTCTTGTCTCTTGTGATGTGCTTATGTTTTGTTACTGTGCTTGTTATTCTCTCAGTGAAAAGATCCTAAGATCATAATCCTAGCTTATATGATGAAAAACTAACACGCATTTCAGTCACCCTCGTCTTCGTGAACCAGTGCTACATGGTTTTTTTACTTCCCACTTAGGATGAGACCTTTCAAGCTCGAGTATGAACCCCGTCCCATTTTAGGTTTAGATTTGCATTACCTAGTCATATCGTGAAGTGAGCGTTTTACAACAAGTAGCTTCCCCTTATCTTCTAGTGCAATACCACTTGCAGTTCCCTCATTTCAGATTAGGCGCTTTTTGTCTTTCACGTAGCATGTAGGCCGTAGCACCGAGAGGGGGTTTCGGGATTGTGTTCATGTTGACGAGAGGAGGGAGATATTCGTCATTCTTGGAAGGCCATGATTTTCTAAATCCGCAAATTGTTGGGCATGAGCTAGTTTTAGTTTTTATGCGGGAACTTTTGGTTTTTGAGCATTATTGTTTATTCTTCATCGCTACACTCATGTTTAGCATAGATGAGGTAAAAATTCTTATACAATTGCCTCCATTTTGAATGTTATCCGGAAATGACCCAACAGAACCTAAAAGAAGTTTTTGTATGTGACAGGGAAATTCCTCAGACTCCAAGATGTCTAAACGTCAGAAGAAGAAGGCTCCCGTAGTAGAAGAGCAGCCTGAAGTCGAAATCGTTACCAAAGTCGAATACACCTACGAGGACACCAAATGCACAGTTGGTGTGGAACCCGAATATCAAGGGGGGGGGATTTACAGATTAATTACGCGTTGAGAAGTACCTGACATAGGTTTTGAAGAAGAAACCATCTATGCCAATATAGAGAGGTCTTCATTAATGAAAATTGCTACCAAACCTGAGCTTTTTCCCTGCTCAGAGGTGATTGGGTGGATTCTACCCAGGGCAGATGTAACCACCATGATCTTAGCAAATGTTGATAAATAGGGCTATGCTGCTTATAGCCCTGGGTATGTAGCACTGGCCTACCACTTACCAGAACCACAAGTATACCTGACTAAATACTGGCTGAAGGCCATTAGGATGGACCTAGTCAAGACACTGAAAAGGATGCTCATGCCTGGCAAGAACTTTAGAACTAGGCCGACCGAGGAATATGAAACTGCAAGTCTAAGAACCCCTTATAGGTTCATTGCCCTGATGCTGAACAGGATTTTCGGGAGGGCCCACGGTAAAAGCTTCAAATTGGAGTGGGTGCCTATCATTTTCTATGTTGCAACACAGGGGACAGTTTTTAACTGGGAAAACATTGTGTCCAATAGCCTCTCAGCCTGCATTGCATCAGCATTAGGAGGGGTTTCCTAGAAGAGATCAAAGTTCTACATGAGCTCTATACTGATTGATTGCATACTATGCAACCAACCCTTCCCTAATCTGAGGTGTATCTGGGACCGGGAAAGAACACCAGTCTACTCAGCATACAAGCCACTATGGGCCCACAAATACCATAGTCACTATAGGGAAGTGTGTGAACACTTCATTATGCCACTATATACATTGATCTTCTTAAAGGAGTGCAACTACATTTCGGAGGAGGCATTGCAGGTGATTGAAGAATATGCAAACTATTACTTGACTGAGGATGGATTATATTTCAAAATGTTTGGATGCTCCAGAGCACCCTCACTACTGCCTAAGTATGCCACTGACTATGTAGTCCACAAAGAGGTAGTTAGACAAGTCTTTTTAGACAGCATAGGGAGCTTTCTGTTTGAACATAAGACAGCAGCTTACCCTCCTTTTCCATTCAGGTTGGGAAGCTACAAGTTTACTAGGGTGAAGAAAGGTGACGAATTTGTGGAAGAGTTGGGGAAATTCCATTTTGGGAAAATGCTTTTCCACAAGAATTATTCCCGAAATAAGGTGGCGGAGCACTGCAAAGAGGCGAATGTACATTTTGAATACACCAGTCACTGGGACAAGGAAGAATCCATTTTTCGTAGTGCACAAAATATAACAGCCTTAAGAAGAAGGTTTAAGAAGAAAATCACCACCAAAGGCAGAAAAGGACAGGATGAAAAAACAAAGGTAGAAGAGGAAGAAACTAGAAAAAGAAATGAAGATGCTAGGAGACTAGCACAAGAGGCTGAAGGTTGGCTCAAAGGAGAAGAGGAGGAAAAGAGAAAATATGCACAAGAGGCATCCAGAAAGGCAGAAGAAGCTTCCAATAGCGACGAAGAAGAAAAGAAAAGAAAGATGGATGAGGAGTTGAAGAAGTAGGAAGCAGAAAAGATAAAGCTGACAGAGACAGTGACAGAGCAATCAACCTCCAATACAGCATACTGTCAGGCTCAGTACTTGAGGAACCCTGATATTCAAGATCCTGAGGCGGCTGCTGGAAGCACACCAGGACAGGCTTTGGTCCCCACCCTTAGGCTAATCCCATTTGAGCAGAAGAAAGGGGAGGAGGTACCATATTTCAACACTATCTTTTATGATAGGGAAAGAAAAAGGATAGTAAAGAGAACTGAGAGAAAGGTCGAAACTGCGGGGCAGTCCGGTAAAATGATTAATGATACAACTGTAGTATACGGGACTGACAAGGACCCCAGGTTCACTATCAGAGTGGGGGCTACATTGATCCATGCTTCTGAGGACAATGTAGATCGAATAATGACTGATCTCGAATAGTCAAAGAAGTCCTCTTCCCAACTCAAAGATACCCTAAGGAAAGAAAGAGAAGAAAATAATAGGTTGAAAAGGAAGTTTCAAGACACACAACGAGAAATAAGTCTTCAAAAGCTGAGCTTCAGTTCCTCCAATTAGAGAAGAGATCTATGGAGGCTTCCCAAGAAATTCTAGAGAAAGTGCAACAAGAATGTCAAGGGTTGAGGGTAGAAAAGGAGCAGCTGCTAGGAAGGATAGGGGAGTTGGAGTTGCAGAAGGCTAACTTGGAGGAATCTGAGAGGCAATCTCAGGGGCAGAATGTAGAGCTCAAAGGACAAATTACCTCGTTGACAGCATCCCTAGAGGAGGCCAAGGAATAGTAGGTCAGTCTTCAGCCGTTCAAGGAGCACATTCTGGCACAGAGAAGCAAGATGCACCAGCTGCAAGTGGCCATAGAGGAAGAGAGGTGCAAGGTCTTGCAAGTGGATAATCGGCTGGAAGAGATTTTGGAAACCTCTTCATATTTTGTTGACAGATCACAAGACATCTTAGAAGCCCTGTGTTGAGGGCTGGAAATTCGCAGGCAACAACAGCAAGGGATTCTCCCCAATCAACGTTCCCAACTAGCCCGTGACTGTTTGGTGTAGGGAATCCGTCCGGTTTGCGGTCCAGCTACCGTAGGTCAAGTAACAAAAACAAAGGGTTTTACCGGTTGTGGCCCGGTCCACCGTATATATTTTTGTATTTTTTGACTTAAGTATGATATGCAAGTGCCTATTTAACATGCAGATTGACGTAGAATACGAGAAGCGGTCACAATGTGATGCGCAGGTTCTTACCTCTCGTCTTAAACTCTCTCGCATCTAAATCACACACAACAAGAAATTACAACTAACGACCTAACCTATCCCTAGGGAGCAAAGTTATCATTCATTAATGAGTAATGTAATTTGTACATGCATTATGAAAAATCACAGATAGCTAATACTTCTTTCAAAACACATGAACATTAAAAGATATTTGAACAACCAAATAGCCAATTGTTTATGAACAGCATTCATTACTCATAGTGGAAATCTTCATAAAATAAACCAGAGAACATTCATACAAGAACATAGGTTCAAAGAGTTAGAACGGTCTCATAGTTAATGGACACAAAGCTGAAAACGAAATAGTTCCTCTTCAACAAATCCATAGCACAACATTTGAATATTCCACCAAGCTTTCTCCAATAGGCAAACTGTAATTATCTATTGCAAAAGGAAATAGTTCTTCTTACAATATGTCTTCACAAATCTAACTGGGAAAAAATCCCTTCAAGTTCTACTTTCAAATATTTAAACCACAACCGCAGACCGCTTGGGCTGCCCTCCAAACGTATGACCTTTCGGTCCCTCAAACGTTTCATATTTCTCTTTATTATTTTTTCTTTTTTTGTCCACATTCATGATCTGATTAGTAACTGATAGATCTTTCAGATCTGCACCTTTGTCGCTATTGCCTTTGTCTTTTACTCCATTTGTTCTCCTTGCGATCCTGTCGGTTACAGTTTGATCCTCGCCTGCGGTAGTCGAAAAAATATCTTGGGTGCTCCTGCAATTAAACAAAAACTAATCATTCATTGGGACTGTGTTTTCAAGAAAATCAAACCACATTAAATTATATCAACCACAATGGCTAGGCATCAAGAAAAATCATGTGCAGTATGACTGCCACGAAGCTTAACAAACACCAGTACTACTACTTCATCTACCCACGGGTTCGCAAGAAACCACCAACGACAGGAAAAGATATGACCCGAAATGCGGGCGGGGGAAGTTCCAATCGGGAGTCGGAAGAGAGCCAACATCGGAAGCCAAATGACTTTCCCATCCGTAACGGCAGAAGAGACAAGGGCTAAAGTCATGCGAAACGCAGGCAGGAAAAGTTTTAATCGGAAGTCGGAAGACATCACATCGGAAGCCAAATGACTTTCCCAGCCGCAACGGCGAAAAAGAAAAGGCTACGGGTACACGACTAAAGGTCAACATGCACCGGCAGTCGGAGCTTTAAATCATCGGAGCGGAAGCGGAACGGGAGCCGCAACGGCAGAATCATAAAGCGCGCAACCTTCCACAACGTCGGAGTTAAAAACGATTAGACGACCGAAAAAAATAAAGCTTTCCGCAGCTGCAATGGCGGAGGAACAAAGGACATCATGCCCCGCCAATAAGGTTCGAATCGGAAGAGCGAACGACTAAAGATCGGAAGGGTTAGTGATTTCGGCAGCCACAACGACGGAAAACCTAAACTCAAGGAGCGGTGGAAATAACTTATGCGAGGTCCAAAAGTCAAGCGATAATCGGGGTACCTAGCAATATGCCGTCCGCAACGATGGAAACTGAAAGAACAAGATGCTCCGACTCAAAAGCAACAAACCCGCCGATTAAGCCAAATGCGTCGAAAAAGAATACGAAGCCAAGACTGATTATTTTGCCGCAACGGCGGGAGCACCAACCAAATAAAATTTCGATTCGACCATGCTGAAAACACATTCAAAAGCAACAATAGAGTTTGATCAAACATTGGATTTTTTCAAGCGTTAGAGGAAAATCTAAAACAAACGGTAGATCAATCCAAGCATTAGAAATCTTTCTAGAAAATCATTACATCAAATCAAAGAAGAAAACCAAACTAATCCAAGCAAAGGAGGGTCCTGAAATTTTTTGGAATTTCAAAAAAATGTTGCAGCTGCAACACCCTAACATGAAGGATGGCGAGATTAGAAGCGAATGAAGAAACCCCTACAGATCTACCATCAAAAGATCAACAAGCCCTAAAGCAAGACTATGATTTACTGGAGTTTTCCATAAACACAGTCGAGGAATTCAAGAAGGCTATCAAGAAGACAAAGAGGGCTTGTGCAGAATTCTTCAGGAGACTCTTGATCACTTATAATCGCTGCCAGGTTGAGGATGAACAGAAAATGGATACCTTTCCAGACCACAGCCTATTTTTGGATATTTTGCAAAGAAGATATCAGGAAGATGAACAAAGGATACAGCACATTGAGGCTTTAGACGAGCAGACCCTGAGGAATGAGGTAGATCATTCTGTGGTTAGCGTGCAGCTATTAGAAGACCAACTTCGCCTGAGCACAGCCAGAATAGAGGTCATAAGAAATCAGGCTGCTAAATTCGAAATAAATATTTGTTTCCTAGAACCTTCTAAATTCGAAAGCATTGCCTCAAAGGCTTCAGCATGGAAGAAATTTTTAAATAATCAAGCAGGACCCTCCTCATGAGCGTTTTACTCATTTTATTGTAATATATTGTAAATTTTTATAAACACTTAATGAAAGAAAGTTTGGGAGGCGAAGAGTTGGGGAAGCCCAAGAGTCATTTCGTGGGTAGCCCAACAGTTTTGTTCTTTTGTATTAATATAGAAAATCTAGACAAGGAATGGGACTTTTTCCCAATTAGATTGGAAGACTTATTGTAAGAAGAACTATTTCCCTTTGCAATAGATAATTACATTTTGCCTGTTCGAGAAAGCTTGGTGGAATGTTCAAATGTTATGCTATGGATTTGTTGAAGAGGAACTGTTTCGTTTTCAGCTTTGTGTCCATTAACTGTGAGATCGTTCTAACTCTTTGAACCTATGTTCTTGTATGAATGATCTCTTGTTTGTTTTTAAGAAAACTTCCACTATGAGTAATGAATGTTGTTCATAGGCAATTGGCTATCTGGTTGTTCAAATATCTTTAAATGTTCATGTGTTTGAAAGAAGTATCAGCTATCTGTGATTTCTTTTTTATAATGCATGCACAAAATACATTACTCATTAATAAGTAATAATCTTGCTCCCTAGGGATAGGTTAGGTAGTTAGTTTTAATTTCTTGCTATGTGTGTGATTTAGATGCATGAGAGTCTAAGACAAGAGGTAAGAACCTGCGCATCACATTGTGAACACTCCTTGCATTCTCAATCGACCTGCATCTTAAATAAGCACTTGCATATCATACTTAAAGTCAAAAAATACAAAAATATACACGGTGGACCGGGCCGCAACCGGTAAAACCTTTTATTTTTGTTACTTGAGCTACGGTAGCCGGACCGCAAACCGGACGGATTCTCTATACCAAACAGCCACGGGCTAGTTGGGAACGTTGACTAGGGAGAATCCCTTGCTGTTGTTGCCTGCAAATTTCCAAGCCTCAACAGAATCATAATGTAAATGTTGTAAATGCTAACACATAAATCCTACAAATAAACAAAATTTTCATTAATTAATTAATTGTGAAGTAAAATAGATATTTACCCAAATTTGATAGTCCAAGTGCCAACTATTTCATGTTGTAAATTATAACACGTAAATCTTACAAAGACACAAAAGTTGCATTCATTAATTAATTATGAAGTAAAAATGTTTTAGATTTATTGATTTAAGTAAGTGGGATAGAAATATTAATGCAAACCCATACTTTTGTATAGTAATTTTGTTTTTGTGATTTTTTAAATCTTAACTAATTTTCTTAATTAATTTCATATTATTAGAAAAATATTTTTATTTGAAAATTTAATAAAATAAAACAAAACAAAAATAAACCAAAATACTAATTATTGTGTTTGGTCCTTAATTTAGTCAAATAAATAAGTTAAGTAACCAAGTAAAAACCCTCACTTTTTATACTAAAGTAAATAAATCTTAAGCCCAAATACTTCATCTTAATCCTAATTCAATTAAGTCCTTCACTTTCCAATTTGTTCTTATTAGTCCCTGCCCGGCTAGCAGGGACTCTAGTATTCGGCTTGCCTCCGTTTCAACTACTTTGCACATGAACCAAAGACATTTCAAAGACATTTATCCTAAGTTTTTATTGCAAGTCTTGAAAAACACTTTCTCACCGTTTTTTCAGCCAATTAACAACTTCTATTTATTCAAACTATAGATCACCATTTTCTCAGCCAATTAGCAACTTCAACTTCTTATTTGGCCTCTTTTCAAGGCTAGGAGCAATGGGTACTTAGTTTTTAACAAAGTTTGTTTTTGAATAGTGGAATTATTGGACCAAAAAGTGTATTGATCAAGTAATGCTAGGATCCGGTTGGCATTAGTTCGCAAACATTTAATGTCTAAATGTATTGTGCAACATCTACATTGCAAAATATATATCTGCATGCAGTGCACGTGGGCCTTCTATGCATGCTAAGAAACCTGTTGAGGCACAGTGCTGACCCTTGTAGCCTCCAGAAGGAACTGAAATTTATTTACCTTTGCTTGTGTGTCTGCCTCCCTACTCTGCTCCAATCTTGAAGATAGTGTGCCACCATAGTCACGAATACTAGAAGTTTTAGTAGAAGAGGCAGGAACATTGCGGTAATTCATAGCATTTTGTTCTCTGTCATGACAACCTTGTGAAACGAGATTAGCAGGCCATTTGGTAGACAGCGATAGAGCACTTCCTTTACCTGGTGAAAGAAAAAAGAACACTGCATCAACAGTTAGCAGATGTAAGAAGTCTTCAGGTATGCTTCGTACACCATGCTACGTATATATACTTAAAGCTCGAATTAGATCAATTGGAGAACAAAAAGTATACATTAAAGCTCGACTTAATCCGTTTATCATTTCGTATAAAACCTACTGATTCAGTTCATAACTTAGACGTTCCAAGGAGATTAGTCCTACCAATAATTTTGCAATTCAAATATAGATAGCTCGGTTGTTAATTATAACAAACCTGTAGCAATTTGACGAAGCATCCATTTCTGAATATTCTGTTTACCAACAGGAATCCATTTCACCAATAGGAACTTATGGGGATCGTCCGGTGGGAAACAAGGCACGAGCATGGATTTCTCTGAACATTTATTTTTATTGTTCTTGCAAGCAGCGCAGCGAGATGTGTATCCCTTCGAAGCTAAAGTGTCGCCCATCTGCACAACAGCTCCACTTGTAGCACCTTTGTTTTCGGTCATGAAAAATATAGAATTACTAATGCTTCCAGCCAGTATTGCTTACCTTTTACATGATTACAAAAAAATCATTTAATAATTGCTTCTACATAACAGAGATTTATCTGTGTAGGTGAGGGAAAACCTCGACATATCCTACGTGTGTGTATATAATTCTCTCTATGTTAACAGAAACCGACAAGATTACACAAAATTGATCTAGATTGGCTTCATAAAGCAGCCTTTACGACCTCATCGAATGCTTATCGAAGATTTTGAAATACTCTGCGGAAAGCTCCAATATTTGGCTCGTTATAGTTCTCAACGAGTGCAGAAGAAGGTCCAGAGCTCAAAATCCTCACCTGCAACTAATTCCTCGAGCATTTAAATGCATGTCAGGCCTGGGTTTCTCTACTGGAAAACAAAAAAACAAGGAAAACTCTTCTTCTACATTCATGTATTCATCTGCTAGATTCTATAATCTCTATTAATCTTTGAATATTGTTGAAATAAAAAGTTCATGAATAAAAAGTAGGAGTACTAAAGGTCAGGTCTTACCTGCAATTGATCGCGCTCTTTTTGAGCCTGCAATTCAATCTTTTTATCAACTAAACATTAATAGAAAAATGAATTTGTGTTAAAATCAATGTTTTCTATATGATTGCAGATACTTCTTCTTCCATCATGCATATCTAGAAAAAGATTATTTTAATCTTTGCAGTGTCATGGTTTACACATGACACTTTAAAGAAAAATGCCAGTTCAACGCCGTGAATAGATTTAACCCTTACCTCCGTTTTTACCTGGAAATGATTACTTTGATATCTAAGATCATAGATCTGCTTACATTCCCAGAGCTCTGCATAAAGGAGAAAAACCGGAGCGCAGTATTTAACAGCAAAATTACCTCTGATCAACAATTTACGAGTCAAATTCCATCTGTGCTTTTCTCCTAGAGATGACTTCACAAAACTTTGATCCATACAAAATTGACATAAAAATAGTGCAAACTACAATTAAGAAATCTATAGATAATGTTTTAGATATGAAGTCCAAGACAGTTGTTCTTGAAAGAATGAGATAGTTGGAGCGTGACACAACTTTGATCCATCAAACATGACATTGTAACGCTGAGATATTTTAGATATTGAAGCCCAAGCTGGACACTTTTTTTATGGGAAAGAGTGAGACACTCGCTAAGTGAAGTGACAGTCTAGAGTTTCATGTAAATTTGATAAAGACATAAACGCATAAATCGGCGTGTACCACGAAACACTTCTGGGCTGTAAAGTAACAGAAAAAGAAATGAGTCATATAGTAAGGTTTGCCCTCAAGTTTCATGATGAAGAAGGTCCATTGATTTAGATTTTTTTTAGAGCCCGTAGAGCAACTTGGCCACTTTTGCAATCTATCATGAGAAAGTAGAACAACTTGGGTCACCTAAATTGGTCCAGATTTCCTGTAAAACCTTGATCCCAATTAGAACTGGAAGCTCATGTCTTAATAATTCATACTTAAAAATATCACGTCTACGTTCCCCTCCTCTGTATCCCACAACATCTTTACCATCCGTAGAATTACTCATTCTCTCATTTTGTTTCGACATGCATTTTCAACAATATGATAATAACTGGGTGCACTAGGAATCTGTACTTGGTATCAAATCCAGCCAATCGACGTGAATGGGTGGTCACCGAACCCTCAATATTCTAAATTCACTTCCATATGGATCCAGATCCCCACCAGATACTGGTAGTGACAGCACCCTTTTTGTATAGCTGCAAAAAAGGACCGAGAAATCCCCTTGATAATTCATACCAGGAAAATTACATCACAGCTAGACAATTTGAGCAGTTTTCCTCAATGTGTACATTAAACATGATAAAGAATTGTGAGCCCATTGAGTGCTGCGGTATTGAGGATGATCAACTAGGATCCAATAATTGTGACGTGTAAAGCTGTTGTTGCATGTGAATTGACCCACTTATGAAGTCCTTTCATTAAAATGCAGGGATTAAGTCAACTGTATGGTCATTGGTTCTCATGAAGGCATGGTTCATCCGTGAGGGTTTTAAAAGAAGGATGAAAGTTATTAAAGAAAATGTTGTAATAGAAATGTTGTAATAGCCGCGTCATTGCATCAATGGTAGCAGCATTCATGAAATCCTCTACCCGGGGGTGGCATCCTTCAAGAAATCCTCTTGCATGAGGTGGCATCCTTCAAGAAATTATCAAAGTTAAAGAAATACCTGATTATGAT
Organism: Pseudotsuga menziesii; assembly: GCA_001517045.1. Classification (NCBI taxonomy): domain Eukaryota; kingdom Viridiplantae; phylum Streptophyta; class Pinopsida; order Pinales; family Pinaceae; genus Pseudotsuga; species Pseudotsuga menziesii. The sequence goes on from LPNX010438704.1 coordinate 102,745, forward strand.
AAATCCGCAGCCTTCACAAAATCCCCAGCTTTTCAAAATGTTCTTTAGCTACAAAATGCATGCAAGCCCAATGTAATCCTGCATGCAAGCCCAGTGTCATGGATTATACAAACTCCAATGTCTCATGACAGTTGTATTTGCATGCTGAGCCAAATGTATTGAACATAAATAGGCTCTCTCGACTTCCCATGTAGTCGACGTCTCATTTATTAATAACTTTTGTTGGCATGTAGTCGAGGTAGGCTCTCTCGACTTTCCATGTAGTCCACGTCTCATATATTAATAACTTTATTTTATTTTTTTGGAAGTTTGTGGATCATTTTCTTAATGAAGGGAAAAGGTATTTTCTTTAAAATCGAACAGGTACACCTTAATTTTAACTGGAACATGTAGTTGAATGCTTTGTTAGTGCCAGTGCACAACGTGAGTCTTATCATATCTATACAATCAGTGAGTGGCCAATGAATTCACCGTCCCCTCAGGAACCTTGTATTTTCCAAAGAGCTCTATGCCAGGTTGCAGAGTTTCTTTTTAGCTATCCTATTTTAGAGAGGTCCAGGGATTCATGCCACAGATTGAACCTGTGGAGTAGGCTATTGAACATAAAGGTTCCATTATACCTTTGTCTAAGGTTGAGGCGGCTCCTCAATGGTACTTTAAGGATAATCAATGCTGATTGCGTAGAGTACAATTCAGTAAGCTAGGGATGGCTACCTAGTAGCCAGTCATTTCTGCATCTTTCAAATGGTCGTCCTTAGTTCAATTATACGCACTGCTCCGTCTAGGATTCTTTCTCTAATCTACCTGTGGATAGAGAAAGAAAAAAAGTGAAAAAAGTTTCTGTGATTGATTATACATATATTTAAGAGAGCAACCGACCTACTTTATTTTTAGCATTTTTCCTTGGATTCCTATGGTACACAATGTTTTGAAATTAAAAGGAGAACTTCAACTGATAACAACTGCCATCGTTTTTATTGTGTCTATATTAAATAGAAATCCACTAGATGATTACAGGTTTACTATGGGACAAAGCTGTTATGACCTGTTTCAATAACTGGATGCGCATTTTGAGATTGTATAACATTATCAAAGACGGTAAAATAATGTTTACAATCTCATAATAAATAAAGCTATCTTATTTTTAAATGTGTGCCATAAATTGAATTTCAATTTTGACTAATTTTAATGGTTGGGATCTTTACTTACAAAAAAATGTTATACCAAATAGATTGCCACATTTGATATTTATGTGCCACCTCAGACCCTGCTCAATATCTTTGACCTAAAGAGGATTACTATTAGTTTACTCAGCCTTTATGGGCTTTCAACCCTGTTCGGTGGGAATATCAAAATAAGGCCAACCATACTTAAAAATAAGATAAATTTATTTAAAAAACATTCAACTTTATTAATTTCAATCTAAAAAACAAACCAATATCATCATTATCAAACTCAAAATTTGATTTAAGGTAACACTCAACTTTATTAATTTCAAACTCAAAAATAAACAAGTTAGATCACCAATACTTGTAACTAGATCACTACTCATTAACAGGATTATTAATTTGTTAGTAAACATAACCTAAAATACTTAGTATTCATATAACAAAACCAAATAAAAACATTCATTCTTTTTTAAAAGCTTTGAATTAAAAAAATACTAAGTCAATATCATTATCAATTTATTTTAAGAGGCATATACAAAGCAGATTTGCTGCCAAATCCACTTATTATTTTGGTGTCCTTCACAGGAACGTATTTATCCCAAATATTTCTTTGTGGGATTTATAAATTTAATGAAGATCATACCAATACTCTGAAACTATATTCAATACATTTTCAACTGCTAAAGACAGGGACTTGCTGCCTTTAACAGCTTCCCTTGTTTTCCTAATGATCAAAACCCAATAAGTACCATGAATTAAGGCATGATTCTTCATGAATCCAATAACCCCTAAATGACTACTACTCATGTGTTCTTGTTTTTCTAGTGATCACAACCCAATAAGTACCATGAACTAAGGCATGAGTTTTTCAAGAATCCAATCCAATATGTGGTTCAAGCCCCTATATGACTATTATTAAGACAAGTTGGATTTGCACAAGGATGTTATGATGGATGTTAAATTTGAAAACTAAATTACCAATTTACATTGTAGGTTTATATCCTTCTTGGGACAATCACTCCCAATTCAAAATCGACACCATAGACGAGCCAATCACCATCAAAGAGCCAATCACCATCAAAGAGAGGAGTTGAAGTGATTGAAAACATGTCTCCTGAGTCAAGGAATCGACCTAGTGACGCATTACGTCACCTTTACACTTGCTAAGTCTTCATTATGTGCATTTTAACAAGGCGACAAGAGACCGGAGTTAAACATAAATATCAGGTATTTAACATATATACATATCAATTTAATCATCCACGTGGATAAAAAAAACTAGATGTCAATATTTGGATGTTAGAAATATTTAAATTAAAATATAATTATATGGATTATTTTAATTTTTAATTTTTTTTTCATCCAAAATTATATGTTGTTTAAAATTTTAATTAATGGGCATTTTAATATTTAAAAAATATGAATATAATGTTGTACTAAATGTCACCTGAGTTTAAATGTAAAGTTTAGAGATAGCTATATAAAACATTATTTTTGTATTTTATAAAAATATTTTAAGTTTATCAAATTTTTATACATAAAAATATTTTTATTTTATCAAATTTATATAGATGAGATGGTGTTTTAAAATATTTTTAATATAATTATCTATTTATTTTATTAAAAAAATTACAAGTTATATAAATTATGTATAATTTTATTTTTAATTATATAGATAGTTATGTCAATAGGTATTTAGTTATTATTTCAGATTTTGGATTTGTTTGGACAGATCAATAAGATTAACCAAGTGTAACAAGTGTATAGTACGGATTCATTTCATGGTGGTCATATCTTGTTATGCTTAAATGCATCTTGATTAAGATTTAAATAAGCTTCAATTAAACAGCGGTTAAAGAAATTAGTAACAATTTCTTTTTGTTTTTTCATATCAATTTTGTTTTTTTTGTTTATTAAATATTATTTGTTTTGTGTTTATATTAATTCTAACAATCTGGTATGAATAATGAATTTAAAATTATATATTTTAACTTTTGTTTAATAGGGAGCTATTTTATTAGTTAATTATGCCTTTCGACATTCACCCATCACTTTACTTATGACTATGCTAGTTAAAAAATTCTTACTTTACTTATGACTATGCTAGTTAAAAAATTCTTATACTCACTATGAAATAACTATCCAGTAAATTACATCTAAATAAACAAAAACTTCCTAAAACAATTTTGAAAGTATACTCAACCAAAACTACACTTAGTCTCATTGCTTTTTTGCTTCACACCTTTTTGGCAGGTCAACTTGAGACAAGATTAGTATTTATAAGTTCTCATATATATTGTGCATAGTTGTCATATATTTATGTTATGAAGCGAGCCCATGCAACATAATCCAATTTCCACAGTATTTGATGTATAATCAATATCATCTTGAATATAAGAATTATGTTAGGTGAATATAAGAATTAGGTTAGGTAAATCGTTGAGCTCATCAAACTCAACAAATGCAAATACGGTTTACTTAAGCTTTCATTTACGTTAACATTAAACCTCCACCAGCTTGGTACGTGATTTTCTATTAAAATTGAACCTCCACCAGCTTGGTACGTGATTTTCTATGAAAATTGAGCTTTGATAGTGATGTATATCATCAATATCATCTTAGAATATAAGAATTAGGTTAGGTGAATCCTTGAGCTCATAATACTCAAGCAAATGCAAATACGGTTTACTTAAGCTTTCATTTACATAAACTTTAAACCTACACCAGCTTGGTACGTGATTTTCTATGAAAAAAATGATTTCAAGTCGATTGGATTTGTGCATTCTACAGTGAATGACAATGGCCGATTGTCTCCTGCTCCGGGTTTAGGGTCAGAGAGTTGGGAAGAGTCGTCTTTCTCCGAAGATTCTGTCACTGTATTATCATAATAATGGCCGTAGTCTGCAACCAGCTTGCTTGTGTTGCACACAAGCGCAGAGCAAGCAAGGGCGCAGAGAAAAAACCATGCCATGCATGCGGACTGTTTTGAAAGAAAAAAAAAGCACTAACACGAGGAGGCAGCGCATAAAGCATAGGAGGAGGAAGCATTTTCTGAAACAAGGCGCGCAATGCCGAATCCGAGAGAGACATAAACCTAAAAAAGGGTGTAAAAACAAACTAAAAGCAGCGACAGAAAAGACCACGAATCAGCCTGTCTGTCTTGACATGGCTCTTCAAAAAGCAGATGGGCGTTGTCTGGAAGAAAAACAATCATCATACGAATGCAGAGACCGGCTGGGCCGGCCCTGTTGATGCAACAGATTGCCAAGAAACTCAAACGTCTGTTGTCAGCAAATATAGCAGAGAACCAGTAAGTAATTGGGCGCTCTAAGAAAAAGGCTGCAAATGCATTGGGATTCGATGGAGGTGTGGGCTTTCCAATGCCTAGGGGGTTTTCGCACAGCCATTGAGAGATGCCATTCTGGTTATAAGCTCGGGATCACCGAGCTTTTTGATGTGAAAATGGCATCAATATTCAGTGGTAGGTATCATGGGAAGTCGAGACTGTGCACGCCAGTGACGGATATATATATATATGTATGTATATGTGGGCTTGAGTAGAAAGTACTCTTGCATGCATGCATGCGCAGACTCCAGAGGAATAATGTTCGGATTGTGGGCTACTCATGATGTCATTCATGTACGACGAGTACTAGCATTCAGAAGTAGCCCTTACGAATAAAGGCCGGCCAAGACTAGTGGTGGAGTAGTACTCAGAAGTAGACCTTCCGAATAAGGGCTGGCCATGAGTTGTAGCCCATGACTTGTAGTTGACGAAGCAATCTACTGGGTCAAATTGTAAAAATAATTTTTATTGTAACTTGTTCAAATAATTCCCTGTGGAGCTTTAGCCATGATGGGTAGCCTAATGGAGTTCAAATAATTGTTCTGGGAGCTTTTCTTTGGGTTTTCATTGCAAAGCTTTTGGCTTTCTGTTATGGGACAAATGTAATGTTAAGATTGATTTATGGGTAGCTAAAGCATAAACAACTAATGGTACTTAATTTGTGACCTCTAAACAAAACACAAATGAATATATATATATATATATAAAATTGAATTTACATTTTCAATTATTTAGATATTTAAGAACAATGTAATTATAAAGTAATTAAATTGTTTTTTATAGATTTAGCATAATTTCAGATATATAAACATAAAATTAAAATAATATAATATATATAAATTTATTTAACAATACAATGTTGTACCTATAAATATTTGTCCTCTTAAAGAAAATTTCTCAAACAACTTCTTATCCTTAAAACCTATTTACTTAAAAATACAGTTTATAAAAACAAATACTCACTTAAAAATACTATTTAGGTTAAAATGAGAAATGCACTAACCACCGAAACTCATTCATGTGATCATAACTATCATACATTAAACCATAAAACAAATAAAAGTTAATAATTCAAAGACAACATAAGTTGAAATTACAAATTAACCTACTTAATTGTGTACAAATTTGTATCTTTCTTTTAATTTGAAATTTGAAAAATCATTTTTATTTATAAATAAAATATGACCATTGTTTTTATCTAGTTGTGTATATATAGTTTTATTGACTATTTTATCTTGCATTGTATTATCTATGTTATGATAGTCTATTGGATGTAGCTTTGGTGATTGGAAGGAATGATGGTTACCTTCCCCACCCAAGTTCAAATCCTTGTACAAGTGACATATTGAACCCTTAAATGGGTTTATAAGATACTCTTCTTGTTGAGCCCCATTGTGTAGTAATTTATTGTGATTTCAGTATATAAATTGTATAACATAAAGTATACTAGTATTATGAGGTGACTTTTTTTATAAAGAAAATACATGACATATAGAAAGTAAATTGTACTTCCACTTTCATAAGTGGAGTAAATAATATTTCATAAAAGATGACAAAATGTTGTCGTATACCATGCTATTGACCCTCGTAAGACTAGGTGCATTCAATGATGTTTTAAAAGAAAAAAATATCAAATATGTCTTCAAGGTTGGGAACATGATCATGAATCAAATAAACATCTCCTTCAAGATGATCAAACTTGTCAAAATCAATCTCTATGGTGTGAATGATGTTGTAATGGCTAATGGCACATGTCAAAATCTCTATGGCATAAATGATGTTGTAATCATTAGTGGCATTTTGAGATTGTAATGTGGATGTAGTTATATAATGGAGGCATCTTATGCAATTTTGTATGGTTAGATTGGCTAGTCATACAAGAGAGTCATGAATGGTATAGATGGAACTATGGTACTACTATTTGATAGGAGGAGATAGTACCAAGGAAGAGTTATAGCTTCATCAAACCATACTTCAATGTAGATTACTCCACCATAAAGTATCATTTAGCTTATGTGGAAATATTCAATGAAGTTAATGTCAAATTTTGAATTGACTTCATAGAAAGATAGCCAATAGACACTATTCACATATAAATATTTTCTTGTAATCATCACAAGTGATTCCAAAGATTGTTTGCATAAGCTTTTATGATAGTTTTGGATAACTTATGAGGGATTTTGACTAGCAATCCAAGTTATTCCAATCGACTAAAGAAGGGCCAATGTTGAAACAAGCTTCTTCAAGTTGTATAGAAACTTTTTGAAAGCTCTAGCATCAATAAAATAATTTTTTGTATGGATAATATATTCAATTTAAAAGTCATTTTATTGATATAAGTTTTGTTTCTATATGTGTAACTTACCTAGAATAATCTATTCTATTTTTCATTCAATTAATTTAATATATATATATATATAATGCTTGGTTTATAATGATTGTATTTTGTTTTTAATAAATTTAATATTAAAATATATATTTAATAAAAAATAAATAATTTTTTTAATATTAAAATTATATATTTATTATAAAAAAAGATATATAAGTAAAATAAGTAAGAATTGTATAGAAAATCAATATATTACTCATCAAAAGCTTCTAGATACAAAAATTTGAAACAATGTCATATTTACAAAGTTTAATAAACTATTTAGGGTTCTCAATTCACTCTCCCTTCTTGATGTTAAAATTTGAAAGGATGAACCATGTTTACAAAGTTTAACCAACTATGTAAGGTTATGAGGTCACTCTCTCTTCTCCATACTAAAATTTGAAAGGATATCCTATTTACACAGTTTAACAAATTATTCAATATTCTCACTTCACTCTCCCTTATTTTATGGATATTATTTCAATATATAGACATGAAAGTGCAATATCAATTTCAATATATAAATTCTCTAAAATATAGTATACTAGTACTATGCTTCTCAACTCACTCTCCCTTATTTTATGGATATATTTTCAATATACTAGTACTACGGTTCTCAATTCACTCTCCCTTGTTTGGTTCCCAATTCTCTCTCCCTTATTTTATGGATATTATTTCAATATATAGACATGAAAGTACAATCTCAATTTCAATAAATTTTCTAATATAAAGCATATTAGTACTATGAGGTGATTTTTTTTATAAAGCAAATACACAGCATGTAAAAAGTAAATTGTACTTTCATTTTAACAAATAGAGTAAATAATACTTCACAAGTAAAGATGATAAGATGTTGGAGTACGCCATGCTATTGATCCTCACAAGACTAATGCATTCATTGTTGTTTTAAAAGAAAAAATTATCGAAGATGTTTTCAATATTGGGAACATGATCATCAATCAAATAAACATCTCCTCCAAGATTATCAAACTAGTCAAAATCAATCTTTATGGTGTGAATGATGTTATAATGGTTAGTGACATGTCAAAATCAATCTCTATGGCATGAATGATGTTGTAATTATGAACGGCATTTTGAGAGTGTAATGTGGATGTAGTTATGTGATGGAGGCATCTTATGCAACTATAGAGTTCTTTGTGGTTGGATTGGCTAGTCATACAAGAGAGCCATGGATGGTAGAGTTGGAGCTATGGTACTACTATTTGATAAAGGAGGAGACAGTACCAAGGAGGAGTGATAGCTTCATCAAACCATACTTCAATGTGGATTAATCTACCATAAAGTATCATTTAGTTGATGTGTAAATATTCAATGAAGCTCATATCAAAATTTGACTCTAAGTTCATAGAAATCTAGTCTTCAAATCCAATGACAACGACACTATTAACGTATGAAGTATTTTTTGTATAGTAGGAATGACAAGTAATTCCAAAGATTTTTTGGTATAAGCTTTCATAATGGTTTTGGATTACTTTAGGATACATGACGAATTTTGAGTTGCAATCCAAGTTATTCCAATCAACTAAACAGGGTTCAATGTTGAGAGTTGCTTCTTCATGTTACATGGAAATTTAAATTGAAAGTTCTTTGGTGAGAGAATCCACAAAATATTTTTTTTTTACTGCTAATATGTTCAATTTAGAAACCATTATATTGATATAAGTTGCATTTCCATATGTATAACTTACCTCGAGCAATCATTGGATCCAGTTTATGTTTCATTCAACCTTGAAAATGTTGATAATCAATCTAGAAAGAAAAACATAACTTTTCTAAAATATTTCAATCCTTTAACCACTAATAGGTTTTCTTTTTAAGTGGAACAATACTTACATTAAACATAATGAATTATTGCTTCGATGCCACTAATGTGTTTCTCAAGGAGAATTTCTCTCCAACAGAAGTCTAAGGCATCTATGCAAACATTGAAAGTGTCATTGGAAGGGATTGTCAATTTAGGGGTCTATTAGCAAATATCGTTAATTCGTTTTCTCGGAGCTATCCGGTCATGTGTCCAAGGATGTGTTTTTTTTTGTTTAGTGGTAAGAATATACCTACATATATGCAGATCCTTTAGGAAAGGGGCCAAATAATTGAACAAACCCAAGAAATTGTTAGATTTGTTTAACATCAAGTAACTGGTACATGATTAAGAACATGTCATTGAGGCTTGATAGTTCCACTTTCCATTTCCATAGGTCCTAAGAACTGAAGTAGAATTTTTGTGTAAATATCAATTTACATGAGGAGAAGACAATGCCATGATTAGATCATAAAAAATCTACAAGTGGATATTTGTTAGGTTGTTGGCCTAACCTCCCTATTTAGGGGTACTTAAAAGACATTTAATTAATGTACATGACCATGTTCTTTGAATACGGTTCACTATGTAGTTGTTGTGTGGTTAATTAATATAAAGAAGTCAGTACTCATTAATGTTGGGACCACTAGTAGTTAGAGTTTGGCTAGTGAGAAACTCTTTATAAAGTTGGGAAGTTGTGTAATGGGTGTGAAAGACTATTATTGTATTGGAGATCCACTCAATTGGAGGATCCCCCCTCGAAGAGGTATTTAGCAAAACTTCATTGGTACAACCAATATCGAGAATAAATTCATTGATAGAAGCTTGGCCAAGATTGGGAATGGAAGTGAAAGATATTTTTGATAACTATATGCAAGTGTTTCCTCCAAGGGTGGAGGAGGTGATGGAAATTACATGTGCCATAATAGCATCCTCATCCTAGTTATGAGAGTCTTGGAGATTGTGAAGTTGATCATTCCAAAGAGAGAGAGACTAGTATCACTTAAATTAGTCAACACCATCATAAGAGAGTGCATAGGCAGTAGTTCATTGATTCTAAGTGTAAAAATAGGAGGGTATTCAACTATAAGATAATGACAAGATTTAGCGGTAGTTGGTTCTTGAAAGTAAAATACTTCCATATCTAATTTCTTGATCCATATTATGTTGGGACAAATGAAGATAACAATAACAAGTGAAATAACATTGATATATTGCGAAGAGCACAATAATACAGTGAAAGCCAAACTAGATATTAATGAATAAAACAGTAAAACATTGTGATAAATAGAACAATACAAACTAGCTAGAATGATGGTAGCTTATTTTTAAGAAGAGATGTCTCACTTATGCTCGTTCCAAAAAGGTCAAGAACAAGAGGTTAAAACTTTAGTTTCTAAATGACAACAACACCTTGAGGCAAAAAGCCTATGCAAGAACCCTAAAGGCTTAGCATGAAATTCAGAATATGTAGGAATGCTAAATTGGATGAGTATGAGTTACGTAGAAGAAGGGGATCCTTGTTAGGATTATCATTTGTTTTCTTATTTGTCCATTTTGGATCCTCCTTGTCTTTTTAAAGTAATCTCCTCATGCTTGCATATATTTAGGGTGAAACCATATGGAAAATCCCTTAAAAAACAATGAAAGTTTAGAACACATAAATTATTGAAAACGAGACCATTTCTAAGATGGCTCTAGATATCCCCTTGGATAGGGATTCAAATATGGGTGCCAAAAATCATTTGAGTCCTGGAGAGGTAAGGAGAGGAAAAAGTTTATTTGTAACTATGAGTAGATTAAGGAGCTCAACTAGTTTAAATTCTTGAATTTCTTCAAAATGGTGTTTAGGTTTTCTAGATTGTTAGGGTGTGACAACTTGTAAGACTAAAAAATATCATTCTAGATATTCGAGTTGGGTGTCAATACCTATACTGCCAATTTTAATTAGGAGTAGAGATGATCGACATAATGTTTTCTGGGAATAAGTTTATTATCAATACAATCAATATTGTATCATGCAGAAGTCATCCATTGAAAATTCCAATTCAATGTCTAGGTGGAAAAAGATTAAGGTTCTTCTTTACTACCAAAAACGATGAAAGCGTGGGAAATAAAAGTAGGGTGATTTGGTAAAAGACTATGGAATGGGGTTGTATTTAACGAATGTGCATTTTTTCTTAAACGAGATAGAAATAGATGGTTGGAAAGGGATGCGATTCAGTGAGTCAAATTGAAATACATTATCCAAGGTTGTGTTGGATAGTTACTTTAAAGAGTGGTCTCCATCGTATGTATCATAGAGTGAATGGGTTTTCTAAGGGCCCTTTAGAAATAGGGGGTTTCCAAGATGATTTCTGAATGACTAAGTGGTTAACTCTAATATTTAATGACATGTGTAGAAAGGAGGCACTACATCATATTAAACGTATTCATTATAAAAATATTTTTTTGAAGTTTAGGGAAATACTTATTTTCTAAATCTCTAAAATTGTGGGTATATAAACTAAATTGTGTGAGTGAAGTGGGTATATGAACTAAATTGTGTGAGTGAAGGTGATCATTTAAGAGAATCCATTAGAAGAACACAACAAAAAGGCTAAAACTATTTCAACAAAATTGGAACTCTATGCATGTAATATGTCATTTTCACTTTTATAAATGTAAGATTGATTTAAAATATGAAAATATCAAATTTTAGAATGAGAGTATTTGATTTGTTAATTAAAAATTTAAAAATAATAATAATATTTAGAATGGATAGTAAGTAAATAAATAGATGATAAGAAGCTTTGCATACTCAAATTACAAAATTATCTTTAATTTCTAAATATGAGTATTTAATAAATATATGTGTTTAATAAGTTTTTAAATTAAACTTATTTTTATTAAAATTAAATTAAGTAAATATATATATGAATTTCTACTCTATATATGAAGTTATATTAAATGCATACATATTTAATAAGTATGTAATTATAATTGGGTAGCAGGAGTGGGGGGGTTCTTCTTAATCTCGGAGGAAACATCGTACTAACATATAAATGGGGTTGAGAAGGGTCACTAATAATATAGCAAAATGATGTGGTTTATTTATGAGTATAAATTGTATTGTCTCCCTCGGTATTTAAAATGTCTTTGTTGATGGGGACTCTCTCACGCAAGCTAGAAAAAGAATTTGATTGGATGATTTGATCGTCGGTAGGCTTCAATTATATTTTATCGACCTTCTGCGAGGAGTAAGATATGCATATTTTATCCATGTTAGAAGAATTAACAACTTAGTAGTTGGTCGACTCGCCAATCGATCTACCAAATCGACCAAAGGCGCCCTCATCCAAAATGGGGGCCAATATTTCCACAAGTGGTTCCCCTAAGGTGTTGATTTATGAACTAGAAACTTTGGTTTAATTCCACTCATTTATGCATGGACACCACCTATCGATGTTTTGAATTTTGAATTCTTGTCATTAAGGCTCTTTTAACCTTGCACATGGGAGAAGCCTCGCAAGGCCTTGTCTTGGTGTTCTTCACTCCTTGCTCTAGTTATAAGGTGGTTAAGGGATTCCATTCTAATGCATTTGAGATTTTGGTGAATCTCTAGCTCTAGTCTAACGAATGGGGGGTATTTTTCTTGTGGCTAGGAGACTAGGTGCCTAGCAAATTCTCTTACAATTGATTTGCATCATGAATTGCTAGTCGGCAGCCAATCCAAGCATATCTAGAACGTAGGCTCTAGGCCTATGCATGAAGAATCTATTACGTCAACCTGCAATTTTTGTTGTAGACATTTCAAGCTCCCCAGGGAAGACAAAGGACAACATAGATACTTAGGGAATTCTTAATGGCTAAAGTTCTCTCTTATTTTGGTTGTTTAAGACTTGTTTCTATATATACTTGCTCAAACAATATGTAAAAGTTCATAGTTGTTTAGTAATAGTTGTATTCATTGTAGCAATCTCAATGATGCAAGTTAAGAATGAGCTATTTTATATCTTGGAAATCTCTTGATTGTTTTCATCAAATTTTTAATATAAAAATTACTTTTTAAAGTTATTATAATAAATTGATAAAAAAAATTAATCAAAAAAAATATCTTAAAATTTTAAAATAAATTTATAAAAACATAATTATTTAATAAAATTATAGTTTTATGAAATTTAAAAATTTGCTAAATAATATTAAATTCAACATATCAATCAATATCAATAAAAAGCAATGTATCAATCGAATAGGATTGTCTTTTAATGTACAACCACAAACTAAACAATATATGAGACCACTGATTTCCTAAAATTGCTCTTAACTGCAGCGAAAACCACCTATGCCCAATTTCCTAAAATTGCTCTTCACTCCAACCAAAACCACCTATGCCTCAAACGAGGGTGGCATAAAGATGCCACAACTTGGTTAAATTATTGGGGGATTGACGAAACTACAACTTTGCAAAATATCGATAACATTAAAAATATTATTACTTCTACATTAAAAAGAAAATGTGGTGCAAGGAAGATTTAGAGGTTAAAAGAAAATTACAATATTATAAAGAAATCATTAACAGTGGTCTTGAGGATCAAAAATATCTTTCTATCTTAACGAGCTCAAAGAAAAAAATTAATATTGGAAAGATTAGAACAAACTCTCATGACCTTCATAATGAAACTGGGCGTTGGACAACCCCTAAAACGTCATGGGGTGAAATGATTTGCCATCTTTGTGAGTCAGTGATTGTTGAAGATGAAAACCACTTCTCTTAGAATGCCCTACATACACCTACATTAGATCTCAGTTCCATAATCTTTGCTCCAATAGTGACCTTCTAACCTTCTAGCTCCTCAAAACTATGGCGAGCTAGAGTTGCTCCTCTTTAAGCTTTTTGAACATAAGAATAATATTGTAAAACAAACCAAATAATTTATGCCTTGTTTTTTCTCTCAATGGTTGGATAAACCAAATTTGGTCTCAATAAAGGTTAAATACTATCATCATCCTCATCAACCAAATAAGACTTTCTTATATTCTATCTTTAAAAATCTAAAATATAAATTAAACCGAAACATTTTAAATGATATTAAATAATTAAGTTTTAATTTTAGTCAATTAAAAAATGGAAAATTTTAAGATTGAAAGTGGAATTAGATAAAATTAATTTTTTTTATAAATAAATAAAATGTATATAAATTAATATTAATTTTGCCAAATCTTTTATGAAAATTGAAATTTTAAATTTTAAAAAAATGATATAAGTTTATTTTAAATTTTAAATTTATTATAAATAAATAAATAAATGAAAATATTTAAATTTCTTCAAATTTCTAATAAATTTTAAATTGTTAAAATTGTTATTTATAATTTTAAAATTATCATTTTATAACTTAACTATCTAAATCGATGAGAAATATTGGATCATGTCAAAAAGAATTGAATTGAAATAGCTATATTTATTTTAGAAAATAAAAATAATATTTTTTTGTAATATTAGATTTTGAATTTTATTAGATATGTAGTTGATGTAGTTGTTTAGATTAATATTAAAAATAAGATATCTACATTAAAGCATAATGTTTACTACGATAGACATGCTTTTTCATTTATGGAAGAGGATGAGACAAATGTAATGTACTATCTTGATTGATTCTATCACACTTATTCAAAATTCGAAATAAACAATTATAAGAAAAATAATATAAAAAATGGTTGGTAGCTAGTTGATGAATGGATAATTGTACCATAAAAAATGGTTGGTAGCTAGTTGATGAATGGATAATTGTACCAATGCACGGATAACTCATAGCCAATGAATAGATAACCAACACTTCATGGCAGATAACTAGAAAATTGTGAGATAAAAAGAAAAAGAATATAAAAAATAAATGATAGTTGATAAATAGATGACAGGAAGAATAATTAGTAGAATATGAGAAATAAATAAAAAATTCCAAAGTCTTATCCACCCACAAACTATGTAGATGTGGTAGTTGAATATTTATTACAACATTAAACTTCTTAACACGTTAAATTATTATAATTATTTTAAGATGTTTATTATAACATTGTACCTTCTAACATTTTAAATTATTTTAGTACTGTAATTTAGGCATGTTTTTCTTTGAAAAAAATAATAATAACATAAAAATAAACTTAGAAAGAACCAAATAATTTATTCATCCTCCTCAAAACTAAAAATTTTAATAATTAATTAATTGTAAAACTTTAAGCACTTGCAAATAAATTTGATATTTCTTTATATAAACTCAACTTACTTATTAAACCTAATAATTTGATGTTTCTTTATATAAACCCAACCTCTTTAATAAAACTAAAATTTTAAAAAACATATACCTAACCACTCAACTATTTTCAACATTTTAATTCAACATATTTTAACCTAATTTTTTAATTTTGATAACAAATAATACTACCAAAATAATCTATTTTTACCAACAAATTTCCCAACTAACCATCCTCCTTTGTATAACGTGCATACATATATGTCATTTCGTGTAACTCTCGTCCATTCTGTGTAACTTATATATATACATGATGTACGTCATTTATCACTTTGTGGTTGTTACCTTACCAAATCCCTGTGCGGAATTTCAGCTGCACATTTGGACTGAGAATGGAATTAAGTAGATCTTATTAATATTGGGTATCATTGAGGAAAGTTCTGCCATGATTAAGCCATGCAAAATGCACTGTAACGCCCTAAAATAACTGGTAGAGCCTCCCTCCCTAAGAAGTTTAGGTTTTGTCCTATCTCCTCGAGGTTCACAATCAGTGTCAGGGTTTAGGGGTTGGAGGAAGTACTGCTCTAAATAACAGCTATTCGTGACCCGTTCCATCCAGATGCCAAGTATCTCTCGTTGACAGCATTTTCTTTGAATCATTCAAGCTGACACAGCCCAGCCCTATTTCTAAGGAGTACTAATGTGGGCAAGGACAGGATAGGATCGCCCCACATTTAAACCTCTCTGTCCTTTCAAATGTGGATTGGTGGCTTGGCCTCACAGCTTGAAGGTTCTACACCATCCCTCCTTTCAAAACAAGTATATATATCTGTAACTGCCCAGTGCCCGCCCATGCGCTTGGTGCAGGTCAGCACTAATGGCGATATGGGGGTCATTATGGAGCATTGAACGGCCATTTCTGACACTAGACTTCGAATCACTTGACTTGATTTCAGTACTACTTCTACCATGCATTGTGAATTCAGCTCGGAACTTGGTAACTACTATTGAAATTTGTTTGTTTGAAGTTTTGCAAAAGGACAAAGTTTATTTTGGCCTTTGCCTGGAGCTAGAGCTCATCAGATATGGAAAACCAAAATGCATAAACGTGAATTGTACTTTTGGTTGAATATAAAATGTGTACTATGAAACTACAATCCTTGTTCTCAGATGAACGGAGCATTAGAAACTAACAAAAATCTATATTTGCAGCCTATGCGGGTCCATTGAAAAGTTATATGGAATGTTGTTCCAACATATTATATGAAACCGTTGAAGGTAAATAAATCAATTTGGATATTTTAATGGAGCAGGAGCGTCAGATATTGAAAGTAGCAATTATTCACTAGCACACAGCATGACTCCTAACTCCTGTAGTAGCAATTAAGTCCACATAACTCCTGTAGGTTGCAGGTACATAGCATAACTCAAGTAGATGGTGGACCTTTTTTCTGGTGAGTCTTGTAATGAACAAGTGAAATTCTTGCAACCAAAAGTGAAATTGGTTTCAAGAATCTATTAAAATTTTTGAAATATTAGGGAAAATTTATCTCCATCTCACAAATATGAAGGACAATTATTCTAACACCGTTCATGAGCAAAAATAATAAAACATAAATATGTCTTGCAAGTAATTTTGCTGTTAATGTGTCTCAAGTAATTTTTGTACCCAGACTTGGTATCAGCTTCTATGTTTTTTTGGTTATACTATATGTCAGGGGATGAATTTTTCAATTGTAGTCATTATTTTCTATTGTTGTATGTAAAATACTTAAATTAAAATAAACTTTTTATTACTTGCCTTTAATACATTATCAGTTCTTTTCCTGTACTGTTTTTAATACTTTATAATTTTAAAATCTATAAAATTATATCATTGCAGAGTAACGTACGTTAAAGAGAATCAATCATTTTTTTTAATAAGACCACTGCCTTTCGCACTGACGGAGATAATGGAAGAGGAATTACCTGTAAAGAAAATGAATACACGGGTTATTCTTCTTCTTCAGTTGAAAAAAAAGTGACCCTTTATATAATTTAGCTTAGGTTTCAGGGCAGTTATTCAAAGTGTCACTGAATTTATTTCAATTCAATCCATATCTGTTTGTAATATAGATTAGAATTCAATCCATATCTGTTTGTAATATAGATCAGAAAAGCTTAATTTGGGCAATGGAGATCATGTATTTAAATAATACTAATCCACATCTGTTTGTAATATAGATCAGAAAAGCTTAATTTGGGCAATGGAGATCATGTATTTAAATAATACTGTTTGATTGTTTCTAATATAGAGTAAAAAACTTTTAAATTAGAGAAGATTATAGTGATTGGGTCATTGAAAGTTTTTTTTTTTCTTGGAATATTCAATATAAATCTAAATTGTAATAATACCGTTTCATTGTTTCTAATATAGAGTAAAAAGCTTTTAAATTAGACAAGGTTATAGTGATTGGGTCATTGAAAGTTTTTTTTTCCCTTAGAATATACAATATAAGTCTAAATTTAAATCTAAATTGGGTACAATTGGATCATAGGGAATATAAATCATCAATAAGTGTAAAAATTTATTATTTAATATATTTTTATATATTTAAATGATATATATTTCTATATTTAGGGTGATAAGCGTTTTTATTTGAGATTTGGGGTGGACTATGAACTATGCTTTTTATATATGGATGAAGATGAGATAAGTGTACTATCTAGAGATTGATTCTATGGCACTTCTTCAAAATTTGAAATAAACAATTATAATATATATAGTTGATAAATGGATAACAAGAAGAATGCAGATATAACATGTCGCTAGGCATGGAAAACTCAAAGTTGAACCCATTTAACTAGAACTGTGTTCCATTCCATAGCTATCTGTATCAACATGATCTAACCACAAACTATGTGAGTGTGCTAGTCATAAATCATACATATACAATATTTTATGATGTAAATTTTCCAATATTTGCAAGCCTTCATTAACTGATTGCAAACAATTTATTTGAACTAAACTTGCTCAATAAGTCAACGATCTAGCATGAGTATAAGCATACTCAGAAGTGAGTTTGTCCAAACAGTGCATATACTACCCATGCGGTTTGCTTGAAGATCTCATACTTCTGACATAATGTAAATTTATTTCATGATTAAAAGGACAGATCAAACTCTGAAAGGAGTGGCTTGACTAGGTCAGTTAGTAGAGTACAATACAGAAGTTTAAATACAAGCTAAGTACACAACATACCTATTTACTGTTAATTTCACTGTATTATACATATAACATGGCTTTCACTACCCACTTTGTATGCTCGAGGATCTCATACTTCTGACGTAATATAAAATTATTTCATAATTATAAAAAAAAAAAAGACAAATATCAAACTCTGAAAGGAGTGGCTTGACTGAGTCAGTATGTTGAGTACAAGTTTAAATACAAACTTAAGTACACACAACTTACCTAATTACTGTTAATTCTCCTGTATTATATGTATTATATAAGAATGATTATCTCTTAATAATTACACAAAATTATGTAATTTGCTTTGGATTCATTTTGATAGTTTACATTCATTTTTATCATACCATAAGCAGAAATAGTAAAGAAAAAAAAATCAGCGACACCTCCTAAATATAATGCTGAATGCTGTGAATGTAGCTAAACATCTGCATGCATCTGTATTTTATGTTATTTTTACATTAATCTATTTCAATTTATTTAAATAATTATATTTTTAATTATTTTAGGTCATTTCTAGACATATACTTTGACTTAGAATTATTTAGATTAATCTAGTTTGAATGGAGTTTCTTGACTTTGGATGGGATCAAATTAATAACAATGTTTTTAACCTATTTTAATTTATTTAAATATTTTTAATTATTTTAGGTCATTTCTAGACTAATATACTTTGACTTCGAATTATTTAGATTAATCTAGTTTGAATGGAGTTTCTTGACTTTGGATGGGATCAAATTAATAGCCATGTTTTTAACCTCGTTCTTTTCTTTAGACAGGTTTCCTTTATCTATCTAAAAATGTTAAAGCAAACATGGTCGTTTGAAAACATTCATCCAGCCATGAGAGGATTTGAGTTTACAAAAGTTAAAAATACCTTGCAATATGGTCATTGCCCAGGCTCCAGGTTTTAAGCAAACATAATCATGAAAAGGTTTATAGGAACCAGTTTGTGTAATAGATGCATTAACATATGCTGCAAACAGAACTGAAATACAGAAGAATACTCTGTAAAGACTTTAATATGCAAATCAATAAAAAATACTTCACATAGACAGTTCTCAGTTTACAGCAGGTTTAATCACAAATTATGACTACAGACTTCAGCAGTAGCTTTAATCTGTGGATTTCTGTGGATCCATCTATCTACCTAGCAATTGCCAGAGGCTTTTCACATTCACAAACCAAAGGCTTGCCTGTATATGAATTGCAGAATGTGCTCTGTTTTATGGTACATTATTAACTTAGCGATGTGCTCACCCTGCCACAACATGAATCCAGGCAGTCTTTGTTCTTTGTTCCCCTGAGGAGCAGAAACTATACAATTTTTTCATTCCAAATTTCAGAACTATCTACAATCTTTATCTTCCATGATAGTCCTAAGTCATCACATAAATTGTGCCCATTTGTACATAGCATAGAGCTCGCTCAGACTTCTCAATAATGAGCATTCTTATCCTGCAATGTAACAATAATGCTGCTCAAAAGTCAGATGGGGATTATGCTCAATTGAATTTCAGAGTTCAATAACAAACACAAAAGAAATAAATTTGGCCTCTGCAAGGACAAATCTTTACCTGAAGACACTTGCACGGACAAATATAAGAACTTGGCATCCTTTTATCGCAAGGTAATCCTATGGGAATATAACCAAATTAAAACACCACATGTTAGACTTCAACTGACACCCATGCCTTTACCTGCCAAGTATTTTGGAAGCAGGATAAGTAATGTGTCAAAATACAAACAAACTAATATGAAGTAATTTTCTCTGTGCTCAAGAGTTTCATGAGAAGCGTGAAGAGGAAAGCCAGGAAAAGAGCCAGTTCCACAGTTTCCCAAAGCTTTAGATTTTACATATTTTTAGGCTTGGTACAGAAAGGCAAAAAGGGAGTTGCAATTTACCTGGTCAGCACCGCTGGAGGTTCCATAGAAGTGTCACTTCCCCAGCTCGTGCCTTTGAGCAACAATGCGTATTCCTCGCAAACCTCAATGAAAGCCTGTCCAAACAAAAAGGTCACAGCCCAGTGACAATATTAGGAAAAATATCTTGAATGCAGATAATAAACATGTATCATGATATAACATGATTGTTTTGGAACAAAACCCTTTTCTAGATGAAACAGAATGCTTACCATTATATCGAACACCACAGCAATGGGATGCTTTGAAGGGTTTATTCTCACAAATTTTTGCACCAGATTCCCACTTAGTTTTCACAACCCAAAGTCTGAGATTCTTAGTATCATGCATGTGTTGTAAAGGCCAGCCATCCTTTTTCCACATCTATAGTGACATCAATCTCTGGTGAATAAGAGAAAACTAACATTCAAATATGGATCATGAATGCAAACAATTTACAAAGAATATGCTTGTCCTAATTTTCAATTGTCACTATGATCAAGCTGGAATTTAACTTTTTGAAGAATTTGGGCAGTAACAGTGAACAGTTTCTAATGAACGACTACCTACCTAATCATAAAGTTCAACACAGCTAGCACGAGGCAGTAGTTCTTCCACTTCAACTCTGGCACTCACACTTGACAATGACTTTTTTGCCTTGCAACGGTTAAGAGTTTCGACCTCTGCCAGAAATACAGCATAAACAGGTCTATGATCTGAGAACTTTGACTCACCACGCACATATGACAACTGTCTCAACCCACTGCCAAACCACAGTATACGATCACACCTGCACCATGAAAAACAGTTAAAACAATGGAAGATGCTCCTGAATGGATGGACAAGGAACAACCTAAAATGCAATGATGTTGAACACCAACATCTACACTAAAAAGGGAAGACAATCACAAAAATAGCAGTTTTTGGCATTTTAACACCTTAAAAGTTAAATATCAAATCTAATTGCAAACAAATATAGAACAGATGACAGAGTTACAAAAGTGTCATCAAAGCAAGAGTCAGGCATATGATTCAACTACGTAGATATACATCTCAAGGTTCAAAAGGACAGTATGGCAAGATAACGTTCCTCTTCCTGGGTATTGAAAATATTATGCTTCTAATGTTTCCCTGCCTTTCTCATTTAAGTACTATCATTTTGAAATCATTTCTTATTCTTTCTGGCAGGGAATTACATAAAGAAACATGCACTGGCTAAAGGGTTTACAAATTTGACTGACAAAGCTCATGACATATCATTACATTTTACATAAATGAATGATACAAAAACCCAGATAAAAAATGTTTTCACTAATTGCACCGAAGAGGTGCATTCTACAGCCCAGTAGGGGAGAGATGTGTAACTCCTTCCGTGCTCATTTAGAGTTGACACGTGTCCTTTATAAAAAATAATAAAATATTATTAAAAATAACATGTTGGCTTAAATTAAATTTAAAATATTTAGAATTGCATATATAAAACAGCATAAATTAGATAAACTAAAACCATAAACATTGGATTACACATTTCCTCAACATTTCCGCCCTTAAAAAGGGTTTACAGCTTGAGAGATTTGATCCCTCTGGGTGCTTGGTAGATCCCCTTTTAGATGGATATATGCTGGTATTTAGAAATTTAATAACATAGTACACAAACACATACCTCCACCCCACATGAGAATAGATGATAGGGCATTAAAGGTGTGCATTTGTGTACAATGCAAGCTGTAAAAAAAAGGAATTCCATCATTTTTTTCCATAGATCAACACCTATAGAGGATACAAATTAAGGCTAATCAAAGAATAATGTGTTATAACTTATAAGGTGTCAAAATCTGCCCAAAAATTAACTACACTCATTAATTGAAGAACATTACATTATATTAATAATTTAATACAAGACCTTTACCGTATATCAACTTGCACCTACCATGCAGGAGTGCGACGCTTTTCTTTTGATTTCAAACTATCTCCAGCATACTTGTCTGAATTAGTGGAGTATTTGTACGTGGGTGCAAAATATATCTTCCCTTCATGCCAACCTTGAAAGACACGCCCAGCCTTGTGCTCAATCCTAAGCTGTTAAAATATATGTTGGGTTTAGTTCTTCCCCTAAAATTATTTGTAAGGATTTCCAATTGAAATAGCAAAGTGCATTTCCAGCAGTGTCTCCCAATCATTTTCCATATCACTTCACGAGTCCTACTACAAAGTAATAATTTGAATACAATATTAGTACCTGATCACTTTCCAGCAGGGACGCCCACTCATTTCTTTCCACAAGTTGTTTTGTGTAGGAATAACAAAGTGCAATTCGATAATTCAAATCTCCAAGCCAAATAACTCGACTGCAAGTTTTATCCACAACAACATAATGGTTCACGATATCAAAATGAGTTCAAGCACTGAGCAAATTAATGCAAAAATCCTTTAGAAATAGTTCAAAATATTGGAAATTCAGCTCAATGATGTGAGAACTAAAAGATGATCCATGGTGAAGTATTCAATTGAGACATACTCGTGCTCCAAAATAGTTTCAGGGGAATCCTC
The DNA here is from genome assembly GCA_001517045.1 of Pseudotsuga menziesii. Taxonomy (NCBI): domain Eukaryota; kingdom Viridiplantae; phylum Streptophyta; class Pinopsida; order Pinales; family Pinaceae; genus Pseudotsuga; species Pseudotsuga menziesii. The sequence goes on from LPNX010438704.1 coordinate 125,367, forward strand.
TCCAGCAAATCTGCAAACCCGTGGAAAGCGAGTCTTTTTTATGATTTCCATGACATCAGAATTCCTCCGGAGCTCATCACCCTCTTTCTGGCCAGAAGTCAAATGGCTACAGATAAAACAAAAGCTTGTCTGGTGTAGAGTCATGCTAACTGATATTGAACCCTGCAATCGTAGGATTGAATCAATATGTTTAATTGGAAAAATTGCTCTAAACCCCTGTTAACTCGGAGAAGCATTCAGCAACGACTAGGGTAAGAATCAAACATTTTTAGGGATACAAAACAGAAAACATCATTGCCCATGTTTGGAACAGCAAATACAACATCATAAGCATGAGAATTACTTATTGACAGAAATGTGCCTCACCTTGTTGCCAAGGTAACCCATCAGGCCCCTCCCAACACATGACACTTTGAGATTGCGTACATGATGCCTCAAATCGCTTCTCACCCAAACTGACAGGAATATACCAACCATTTGCTTGCTGGCAGCCAAACAATAATTCATCTGACCAAAACCAGATCTATCCTCAACTGAAGGGCTATCTGGCACTGGAGGGAAAAACATAGTAGAAGCAGAAGGTGAATCTTCTCCACATGTATATTCATCATCCGAGTGTAAAGATTTGATAGTATTATCAGAATCTGTCCTTCCAATAGATCTGCCCATTAGCATGTGATCAGAAACACTGCAATTCCTCTGCAAGTTTGGCTGCCTATTGGCAGAATCGTCATCCATTTTGGAACTCCAGCCTAGGACCTGAAATGACCTCCTATGATAGAAAGGGCCGTTCTTCTGTGACCTAGATCCCTCAAAATCAGAATCCAAACTTATAATTGTGTCTAGCATGTCTGTGGACTTTGCACAACCAGGTGATAAAGAGCTTCCAGAATTTGTACTGTTGTCTGCACCCTGTGACTTATTGAGAGTTTTCCGAATAAGGCTAAGCCATTTGGCAGCAGGACCATTATTCTCTGCCCCGAGCACATTCCCTGCATTTAAAGGAACAATTTCCTGAAACCTGTAAAGAAGGATTCTTCTGGTTAGAAATATAATTGTATGACTGTCACAATCAAGAGCATGAACTGAAAGCTTCCTAAAAAATAATTTTGCCAATCAAAAAATTGAAATTCCATAGCTATAGAGGCTTTCCACAAGCTCCTTAATGCGAAATAGCTGTATCATGTGTCCATACCCCAAGACATAGACATCTGCTGGAGGTGAGGTATTCAACCATTCTTCCAGATTCAAGCCATTTGAAGGAGCCTTGCCTCCCACATTCCATGTTGCCACAAATACCCTGTTTTCCCATTGAATTTTCATTGGCAATCTGAACACAAATCCGTTGACAAGCTGAATCAATACAACACAGACTTCAAATCAATTTGCATACCTAAAGTCTTGGACATCTATGATTTGGGAGATTTCAGGCTCCATCCTTCCGCGCTTAATTTTGTCCGGTGTCTTTTTCAACCATCTTTCTGCAAATAGAGTTACAAAACAGTGAAAATTAAAATGAATAGAACATCTAAGTTTGATTTTGAGGTGGGGACGGTCAGTTCTCAAATTTAAATCCATGCTTGTTAGGCGCTCATGTTCTGCCTGTGGCTTAGGAGGTCCGTTCAGGCCAAACGAGAGGATAACCAACGAGCAGAAGATAATATGCAATCTCCATCTAAGGGGTTAGATTTTAGTACCTGCCCGACTTTTCCTAGACACATAGGAATCCTTATCAGAGCAACTTCGCCTCCTTTCAACAAACATTTCTTCATTATCTGCATTGCATGCAGAATAGAAGGAAGGAGCGCTTTTAGATATGACCGTCTATTAGGGAGACCTGAAAGAAGACAGGGAAGAGCAAAAGAGAAAAAAGAGAAAAACCTAGCATTTAACATCAGGATAAGAATCACCTTTGCCAGCATATCCTTCGGCAATTTCATCTGCATGAAATTCGTGAGCTTTACTCTTAATATTGAGCCATTTCTTGACTAACGTCTTTGGCCAAGAGAACTGCAAAAGGAAACATGAATTTAACAATGCCTTCAATTGGAGCCTTAAAAGCAAGAGCGAGCATGCAATTTCTTGTACTATGCAATCAATATAAAAGCAACATAGACGAAGGCCTCTAACTGATTTGTCTACAATGAAATTACCTTGCTTTTCTTCTCATAGGCAGATTTCATCGTTGCCTAATTAACACTTAGTACAGATTCCGATTAGCATCTAGATGTCAAAACCTGTGCAAAACAGACCAGCAAATCAGACATTGAACTATGACGAAACTTGTAGTTCAAGCATTTCACAACATACAAAGCCTGAAACATCGTGTTCCGTTTTGGTTTAAAGCAAAACCTAAATCCCCAAATAAGTAAATGGATAAGCAAGTTAAACTAAGAAACCATGCAATATATATATATATATCCTGAGAACCCACCAGGTATAACTGCTGGGTTCCCTTGGGGGCGATTGCTCGAGAATGCTAGAAGTCAAAACACCATGTACAGATATATGGAAGAATTTCCTCTTAACAATCGGAGAACCAAAGGTACTGGGAAAACGTATGCAGAAGCTCTAGATTAGAAGCATATGTTTGCACAAGCAGATTGGGAAACATATTTTCCTGTTGTCGATAAGCCCAAGGCCTGGATGAGCCTTAATAACAAACTTCAAGAACGCTATACTAGGGAAGAAGAACCCAATATAGAGCAGAAAAATAGAGCTTTGCGAGGCATTCTGCATGAAAAATGAAGAGATGTGGAGATTGTCTAAAAAACTTGACCTCGAATAGAAGGCCCTCCTAAAAGGCCGCCATTCTCAACAAGTACTGTTGGTGAAGATTTTTTCGTATCAGACAGACAATGTTGTGCTGTAATCCACGAATTTATGATAATGAAAGGGAAACCCACATTGGTTCCCTCAATAGATTGAAACCAAGGTTAGATTGTCCTAATTTTCCCCGCCATTGATTGTACTAAGCCAAGTTTTCAAAATATCAAACTTAGCCTGACGTGAATCATCATAAATCAAAACCTACATTGGTTTTCCCGCGGCGGATTGAACACAATATCCTCCACGACAGTTGAGATTAAACCAAGTTTACTCCACAGGTGAGATTGATTCAAGTCTCCACCACCGATTGGATTGATGCAAGTTTAAACCTACCAAGCGTCTACCTGCTCTGAACCAAATCCCAGTGCCTTAAAGGCTGAATGAAACTGCTTGAGAGATACTGATAAAAGGCAATGTGGGTGTGGGTGCTTGAGAAATTTCATGAGAAGCAACGTGAGCTTCTGAAAATTTAATCCAAGGTAATGTGCGCGATTGAAAATCTCTCGACAAAGGCAATGTGTCTGATTTAAAAACTCGACAAAGGCAATGTGGGGTGTTTGAAATTTGAAAAAAGGCGAATCGAACACATCTAACAGAGTCAACAGGACGCATAAAACCAACCAGATCCAGATCAGTCTGTTACCTTCATGATGAACACATGATGGCCAGAGCACAGAATTTGAATAGAATTTATTTTCTCAGACGATCTCAGGCAATGCGGTAGCAGGAAACGCAGGCAAAGAGACGACAGCAGCAATCTCTACTTTTGCAGAAGGCAAAGGCATCTCTGTGGTGCCATCTTTACCAGATTTACTCCCTTTTTCCCCATGCTATCACGTTATTATAAGCGAACGAGTAGAATGCAAGTCATGAAAACAATTGTGGAGAGCACGAGACTCAAAACCCCACTACCCCACACTGAAAACCCATTGCCAAAAGATGTGAAATATCCACAGAAAGATTGCATCAGTCAGTATACAAGCATTACACACTCGGCCTCAATGTGGGCACATCCGCCAACTAAGTTTGGTAAATATGGGCACCCCTAAAATGGATTTGGATGCCTCCAAAACGGATGTGGGCACTCTAAAAACTCGAGGCGGATGCCTTTCTTTAAGCACGAGAATAAAGTGCAGGGGACTGAGTTTCTGGAGCCTTAAGCGAGGGATTTCCACACAAACCCAGCATGAAAAAAGTACTTCTTTAGTGAATTTTTTAAGCTACTGTTACGACGCTGCCTTGAGACGGTTGAAAACGGGGTTTTAAACGTGAAGAAAGTCCTGCCCGTCGTGTCATTGTCCCGAGACCCGGATTGGCCTCCAGACCGCTGGCGGTTACATATAACCTCTAGCGGTTCACATGTTTTTGTCGAGAGTCGAGACTACCCGTGATTAATTGAGAGTTCGGCTTTTGCTTGAAGTTTAACTCGGGTTATGCTAACGGCGAGCTGCCGGGACTGCGGTTATCGTACCGCCGCAGAGGTCAGGTTCAGCTGGTGCCCTTGACGGCGCCGTTAATCTCTGAGTGCGCGCGCGTGCGGTTTCGTCATGACGTGGAAATCGGAACTACCGCCCAGATTCTGACGTGGACGACCTCGGAGGGAGGCGGAGCGTGAACAGTCCCGTCGACTCTTACGACGCAGTCAAACCGCGGCCGTCATTGTCACATATCGTATTCGAGGATTCTTTTATTATTATTGTTTTTATGGTAATTTGCGACGTATTTAATATGTTTGGGAAAATATTATCATATGAGAGTTTGTAAAATGGTTGAAACTTTTATGGGAATGAATGTTTGTGTGGGGATTTTCAAACGCGTCTTGGTTGGTAAATTGTATGTATTTTATGTATTGTAAAGGGGAACTAGGTTTTAGCATTGCCAAATGGTGAACATTGTGTGTATTTTATGTATTGGAAATGGAACTAGGTTTTAGCAGGGCTAGAAGGTGGAACATTGTGTTGAGTAAAGAAAGGAAAAAAACGAGAGGGAATCCCTCAGATCATGCATGCTTGAGTGGTCACTAGGGCACTTTTCAAAATACCTTGAAAACATTGTTCTCTTAGCAGCTCTCTGTCTAGGATTAGAGGGACAATTTAAAATAAAAGGTCCAGGTTAGGTTTGGTGCAATTGCCTTCTTATTCTCAGGTAGTTGTCATGCAATTCCCTTATTTTCAGGAGGTTGTGATGCAATCCTCTTCTGAAGCATCGTTTCATTGGAATAATATAAAAAATTAAAAGAATCACTTCATTTAAATAGAATTATTTTTGGGAAGGTATGAGCAGTTTGAATTTTTTTGGAAAGATTTGAGTAGGTTTTCAATGTGTATAAGTAGGTTTTGAATATAGTTATGATTAAATAATAATAATAATAATAATAATGATATTTTAATTTTAATTTTTTTTAATATCAAATAGTTTTAATTTATTTTACTTTTCTTTTATATTTAATAGATATATTATGAAAATAAATTTATTTTATAGTGATTTACTAATTATCTTAAATTAATTTAAAAACTTCTAGTTTTAAAGTACATTACATTGTTTTACTCAATTAGTAAATTAATTATATTACTCTGAATAATTAGAGAAACCAAGGAAGGAACGCAGAGTACAAAGGCCCACAGACAAGAGGAGATACACACTCAACTCAATTGTATTAATGAATAAAAGGTATATATATAGGAAAATAATAAGCTAAGCTAGATCAGATCATACACCATAGGAAAGCTAAGCTAGATCCTAGAAATAATCTAACTTAACTTAGCTTAAATAATCTAGTAGACTACGTTATATCTAACATGAATAAGTAAAGTAATTATATTATTAATAGAAAATTTTAGAATTTGATTTTCCATTCTTGTAATTACTTATTTAACATTTAGTTTCTATTTAATTCAAAACAAATCAACTATTCTAGGTTAAACTCTGAGTCTATAAGACTAATTGTACACATTGTGTATGTAAATAGAGAATGCTCATAAAATGTTTTACAACTTTTGATGATAAATGCATAATTATTATAAATTTATTGTTTGATCATCTTGTATAAGATGGAATTTTTTTGTTGTTGTTCTTATTTATATGTATTAGATCGTTTAATTTGAGGTTGATATAGATTTTAGAAACACCAATTTTCTTACTTCCTTTAAATTGTTTGATGTTGGGATAAGTTCCCTATATTAGTCTAAATTATTTAGTTCATGATGCCTCTCTATAGGAGATAACTAGTGAAGGAAGACAACTCCTTTAACATCAGTGAATATGTTCAAGTTGTATCCCTCTCTAGGGATGTAGACATTTTGTTATCCTCCAATGGTTAGTATATGATTTACATGCTTTACTTCAATTTGTGTATTGCATTTTCTCCCACTTATAGCATTATGATTAACAATAATAATCCCCTTCATTTCTATGTGTCTATGTTGGGAACTTTACATTTGCTTTCCATATTGTTTTATTTCTATGATGGGATTTCATTAGACATTAAAATATTTGTCCTTTTCATGTTTGTGTTGTAATAATTGTGAATTTTAATAGATTTTTTTGTCCATTTACCACCATTCTATAGTAGCACATGACTTTTGAGATTTTGAATCCAATCAAAAAAATACTTATTTTGGTATTTTTGTAATAGTTATTTTAGGTCAAAATCATGAGGTATTGATAAATCATTGAGAAATTCCCAACAAGTTAAAGTGTGGTTAGGAAAGAGCTTGAAGTGAGAGTTACAACCCCAAACAAGTTGATCATTCATTTTCAACCTCAATGCCCCTAACCTTTGGTTTTCTAACTTTTGGAAGATAATCTTCATCTCATTTACTCTTCATTTTGAATGTAGATGAGTCTCTTCATCGCATTTACTCTTTATTTTGAATATACATGTAAATAAATATGTTTGTTTCCATTTTCTTACTATGAAATTAAGAATTAAAAGAAACATACATCTTTTCTTAAATTTTATTTAAACTATCATACATAATAATATTGAATAAAATTTACATTTATAATTACATTATTTTCTTTTAATTATTATCGTAACATATTAAATTATGTTATTAAATTCCATAATTTAGTACATTTTGTTTTTTCCTGAAAATATTCATATACATAATATTTAATTATTTATATATAAAAATTAAATATGATAAATAAATTAATGCATTTACTATATTCTCTTGGAAAAACAATACTAAACTATTAAATATATTAAAAAATTATAATATTATTGTTATACTTGAAATGTAGAACATGCGCAGCATAATAAGTGTATATCCATCCCTTGCTACCAACATCATGCGTATACTTTCACTAAAATATAATAAGACTTTTAAACATATTCAACAATATTTCTCCTCTTACATCAAATGTAATACTTGATTACTCTCGCTCCGTTAAAGAAATCTTAACAAATAACATAAGATGCCTCTATACATGTAATGATCATTTTGATTTCACAAGTCATTACCTATATCTTTTAAGAAATTCCATTTCTAAGTTCGAAATTTTATGGCATCCAAAGTGGCATAATCCAAAAGAACCATCGACAACCAAAGCAATCTCTAACAATATTTTTCCTCTTAGATGGGCTTACTTTACGCAAGAAAACATAAATAATATTAATGACTTTTTTCAATAACAAAGAATTATATATTTTTTTAAATATACTTTTCCTCTTAGATGGGTTTACTTACGCAGTAAAACATAATAATATTAATAATTTTTGTCAATCAAAGAGTTATTATATTTTTTTAAATGATTAAATGGAGTAGATGACATATTTTTTTGGAAAGATGTGTTAAAATAGTTAAAATAATGAATACAAAACATTATTGGTAAGCTATTTAGAAATAGCATATACTATAGTTTATTTGAATAAAAAAAATTAATATAATTTAATTATTAGTATATTGTTTTTTATGGTTTATTTAATATTATAAAAATAGTTAATACAATTTAATTATTAATAAGAATAAATTATGAATTATTATGTAAGGATATGAATTGACACGTCATTATTATTTAATGTAAATCATGTAACTTGAAATAATACATTTATAATTCAAAGAAAGCATATTTGAGTCAATAATATATTTATAATTCATATAAGGCATATTTGAGTCATTTTCTTATTTCCTTAAAGACAAATTCTAAATAAATAATAATTTTAAATTTTACTAAAAAGAAAAAAATTAATTTCACCTTCTGATAATATCTTCCATTATTTACTTATTATCTAAATCATAATATAAAATATACATTTAATAAATAAACTTGTATTGTTTTTTCACCGTTTAGTGTTTTAATTGAAACAAATAAATTATATGTATAACACGGATGTTAAAAATATTGTGAAATGAAATAAACTTATGGATAATGAAAATCTTGAATTATTTCATTATAAACTTACAGATAATATAAATGGTTTTATATAATAAAATATAAATTTATATTTTTTATTAAAAAATACAAAATATTTTATAAATTAAATTTATAATTTATAAAAAATAAACTAATTATTTTTTATAAGAATAAAGAAAATAAAATTTATAATTTTAATAATAATAAATTATAATAGTTATTAATTTATTATTTTTTATATTCAAAAAATAAAAATTTATAAATAAAGTTATATGATAATAAGAAGTGAAAAGAATATAATTAATTTTCAATGCTAAAGAAACAAAATATCGTTGATAATGATGATGATTCACTTCTAGTGAGACAAACTTTAGTCTAGAAGGATAATACTTGATTTAATTAAAAATTGGAAAAACATGTTATTGTTTGGCATTTAAATAATAACAGGGTTTTTCCAATTTTTAATTAAATTTTCAATCTGTACTATGCATCTTTTCTCAATACTTGATTTACTTTAAAATCATGCTCTTGTTCTCAAAAAGCTTGCCAAGAAGCTTTCCAAACTATGAAACTCATAAACTTGTGGCAAGTTACGAGGTTATAAACATGTGTATTGTAACAAATACTATGAAACCCATATCTAATGTACTTGTAAGGAATGCACTCTAAGAGAAAGTGATTTTCATCCTCAACCCTCATAGACTCATATAGAAGTTCATGGAGTTCATGAGAGTTTGTTGTAATCTTGGCTATATTAATTTTCTTACGTAAGCTAGTTACTATTGAGATATACTTATGATCTTTTAAAATAGGATTAATGACCTCTATCTTACTTTGGGCTAAATTTTCTTCACACCACAATTTATTACTCTTTAAAAAATGAATTGGATTTTAATTATATAATTTTATTTTAGTTTGTAATACATAAGTATAACTTTCATTTGTTATTTGAATGGAAATTTAATTTAAAATAAAATAAAATATTAAAGAAAAGGGTACATAGCTAATGATAATAAATAAATAAAAGTATTAATACTATTATGATTAAATAGGAATTAGTTTATTAGTATATTAAATAGGAATTATTTGAATTACTTTAAATATTTCTATGATAAAAAAGACTTACAAGAAATATTTCTATTTAATTTGTTAAAAAAATGGATTTATATTATTTTAGTATTACCTAAATTAATATTTAAAATAAATTTTGATTTATCAAAATTAATCAAACAAAGACAATAAATTCATATAAAATTAAGTGAAAATCATAATTTTTATATTCAAACTTAGAAATCCAAACACCCCAGGAAAAATTAACATATAATGACAAATGACTCTTAAAAGCCTCAATATTGAGCTAGGACTCTAAAGCCTATTCAATAGGTTGTCCTTCCCAAAAAACCGAAGATCACATACCTATGAAGCATGTTCCCAAACCTTTTGTAAATACGAGCAAGAGGTGAACATATGGTGGATGGATTCTTCATCATTCATGCATAGATGGCATCTACTTGGGCCATGCCAAAACTTCCTGAGCAACTATTCCCAAACAATACAAAAAAATTGATTTCTAAGGGACGCTTGAAGCTCCAAATAATTGAGTGCCACTAGACCAAAATAGGTTGTATTTCTTCTTCCAAGACAGGTTGTACTTCTTCTTCTCTAAGGACCAAATAGCTAATTGTGGGAGAATAAGATCCACCCTCCTTGTTCGTAGACCACAACAAAGTGTCCTCTATGTCTAATAATCTGAGATGACTTCCTTTAAGAGCTTTTGTATAATTAGACCATGTTATTTTTTCCGCCTCATTCAAGATATCTAGGGATTCTGCACTAAGCCATTCTTGTGCCATGAAAGTATAATTTATCGAATACTTGATCTGCTCCAAGAAATAATAATCTTTATCCCTCAAATCTTCCACCAAGGCTTGTGGAATTATGAAATCCCCTCCACAACCAATTTAGGGATCTTGATCAATTTTAACTTTCTTCAAGTTCCCAACCTGCTAATCCAACCAATCTCCAACAATCACAAAAGCTTTTAAAATTGCTTTCCACATATTAGAGACATTCCCCACAGGTTTCTCTCGAGTTCTGAACTATTACTCCATAGCTAAAGGAGTTATGTATTTTGCATTGACAAGGCTTCACCCACAAACCATCAATCTTAAGGATCCTACAGACCCCTCTAGTCACAAGTGCCTTGGCAAAGTAGAAAGGATTTTTTAGGCCACAACCACATGATACTTTTGGCCAAGCCAAAGAATGTAAAGCTATTCAGTGAAAAGAAAACCCTTCATTGCTTTCCTACCAAATAAAATTGTAGTTGATCTTCCTAATTTCTTCCAAAGTGACCAACAAGAACATACGCCAAGGAAACCCAATAAACCATAATTGCTTCAAAAACATATTTAACTAAAATTAATCAACTCCCTTTGATGAGCCATATATTACACTATAGAAGGTATCTCTTCTTGATTTTTCCAAAGAACCAATTCCAATCCTTTTTCTAATAATTATTTGGCTTTAAAACAAACCCTAGGTATCTAAGGCCATTTTTCCCATAATAATAGGTTCCATAAGTTCTTTATTTTGGTCATCATTCACAAAATATAATAATAATAACAAGTTCTATAAGTTCTTCATTTTGGTCATCACTCACAAAATATGGATAAAGGGCTATGACTTACATCATTAGACCAATAGAAGCATATGCATTTTCCTAAAAAGGTCTACCGAAGTGAAACCTAAACGTAATATCCATTTTCATCCTAAAGATGACATAGGGTATTAACACTATGGTTTATAGAGTTGTGAAAAATTATAACAATTGAATATATATATATATATTTCATATGGAAATATGCACGGGAAACCCAGCAATACTTTCCCACATTAGTGGATGGTAGAGGTGGTAACCCGCTGGCCATCCTCGCAGAAGGCCTAACCCCAAAGGACTCAAGGCTCGAACCCGTGACCTCTCCCCGAACCGAGAGAGTGTGCGCACGTCTTAAGAATTGAATACATTTATGAGTAAAGGATTCACTTTAGGCATTTATAATTACTATCTTTGATAGGATGTTTTTAATAAAACTAATTATATTATTAAAAATATAAATTTTTATATTATATCGTATGAAATTATTAAAATAGTGTAATTTGCATTTTATTATTCAAATTCAAATTATTTATTAAATTAAAAGTTTGAAGTGAGTATAAATATTAAAATTAATTTATATGTCGTATAACTCGAAATCACTTCCTTTTAGAGTGCCCTATGTATACCCACATTAAATCTCAGTTTCATAATCTTTGTTGCAATACCGACTTTCTTAGCATTTTAACATGTCAAAATTATAGTGAGCTCGGGAGGCTTCTCTCCAAGCTCTTTGAACATAGAAATACAATTTTAAAACAAAATAATTAATTCGTTTCTTTAGTTCCGATAAACCAAGATTAATCTCTGTAAACTTTAACCATTATCATCATCATCAATATAAATTATAATTTCATAATTTTAAACAAACAAATTTACATAAAACATTCAAATTCAAAATATACAACTTAAATTTCGTAACTTAACATATATTTCAAACTAGCTTTAAATATACTTCTATTTTAGATATTATATTTTAAATAAACGATAATCATATAAATCCAATAATTAAAGTCCCTTTCTATAAGCCTAAACATTTGTTCTAGTTCCTAGTATCATTGATTTGTAACCATAAGATTGGTGAAGTAAAGAATCTATAACCATACCCGAGCATGGGAATATTTTGTTGCGACTCGCTTGGATTTACGAGGTGTAGGTTGTCTCTTATTTATTTACCTTTTCGGAAATTATTTCCGTAAGCCCTAGTACACCGTCGCGATCTAAGTGTACATCTTAAGGTTCTCTCCCGCATTTGAATATACTTTCCAGTGAAATAAATGTTGATAAATAACATAAGATCCTTTATAGAAATAATCACAAGTAAACCTAAGTACGAAATTTTATGGCATCCGAGAGAAACATTGACAATAAGAAAGGGTAAGAAATGGTTAACTTTTATTTTTATTTTTTTCTCCACTTTTCTCCACTAAAATAAGTAAAAATTAAAACCATATATATTTGTATAGGTATATAGATATATGTCAAATGGATGTAGCTTGGGTGGTTGGGAAGAATGAATGTTACCCTCCCCACCCAGGTCCTACTCTTGTAAGTGACATGTTGCTCTTGTGGAGCCCTTTGTAATAAATGTTATGATTGATGAGCTGACCATACCTTGATTCAATTTGAATATCAGGTATTGGATTTTTCTGTGGAGTAGCCCTCTAACAAATGGTGAACCACATTAAAAAAAAAAGGTATATAGATATATATAAAAATCCACGGAAAAATATTTTGCATTTCATTCATTTTTGCAATAAAACATGTTCATAGATTATTAAGTCTTCACATCCCAAACATCACCATAGTGAAGCATTTAAAATACTGTAGTAATCTACAACCTATCACAAAAGTAAATAGTTATAGTTCACTGGAAGAACACCAAAATGAGGCATTAAGCTATTGTAGTAACCTACAACCTCACACAAAAAGTAGTTTTAGTTAACTTCTCCGTAAAAGAAAACTATAGACATCTATAAGTTATGACTGTAATCATATACAAATACAAGAATTGTTCTCTAGAACATATATGATCTTTCTGTAACTGTTGGAATCCTTCAAAAATGACTTTTATGGTTGGTAAAAACTAGCATCATCCAAGAAATGGGCATGGATCATGCTCCATAATATTGTCGTTGATCTATTTCCATTGGTGCCACATGCCTTCAACCACCTGAATTCTTTGTCTGGACAATTGGTCAGGCATGTTGTTTCTTTCTCTGAATATGTGTTTAAATAACTGACGAATTGAAACCTTCCTACAATTCTAATCAATTCTCCATATATAGCAAGGAAAGAAATAGGCTTAGGTGGTCATTTAATTCTCATCCAATCCACAACAAGTTGTGAGTCACCAAACACATGTAACTTCTTAATACCATTAGACAAAGAAATCAACATTGTCATTTTTAAGGCAAACAATTATATAGTATTGTTAGTACATTGTCCTAAACCCGCCACAACCTTTATCCAATGTAGGTCTAATATATAATCAAGGTCATTAGCACCTCCCCTAACAGGTTGGCCATGTGAAGCCCCATCAAATTATGCTCAACTACTAGATCTATCAATATCTTCTACCTCCACCCTTCTCAACTTTGGAGGTCCTTTAACCTATGAGAAAATATTAAGAGTAGATAGACATTTATTATCATAAATTTCTAGAGCAATGATGATATCATTGAATATGGCCCTGTTCCTGGCCGTCCATGCACTCCAAATCATTAATGCAGGAAGAGCCACGTATTCTTTGTAGTCCCTGTTGTTGGTCCATGATAGTAAAGCATCATGTATGTACAAACCATTCCAAATGAACTGTACCTCTTTTATCAGAGAAACATGTCCCCGAATCCTAACAATGTATGCACAATGGATAAATATATTCTCTAGTTTTTCATTGCTATTCTTGCACAGAGGACACCATCTTGACCCAATCCAAAATCTCTTAATCATAATTTCCTAGACAATCACATTTTTATGTAAGACCAACCATAAAAACAACTTAATTTCATTAGAGGAAAGTTTAGATTCCATATCACAAATTCCACCATAGAGCTTGTGGGTGATATTCGTCTTCTCTTATGACTTTGTATCCCTGCCTATGATTGTAGGATCTACCATTTTCATTCCCAGATCATACAAGTTCATCTTCCCTATCCAACAATAATATATGGCAATCCTATAGATCTTTAATAAATCTATCTCAGTTATGTCTATCTTCATCTTCAAAATCCAATTCCTCAGCCCTCATTCAAAATCTGATTAGAAAAATTGAGATTAATACCAACACCTATATGAGTTAAGAACATCGAGCCTTTATTCATGAGAGATTCAATCATATGATCTAGATTCCTATGTAAAATTGTGCACCCAATCTAAGGGTTTTGACCGACTCAGATCTTTTTGTCGTTCCCACCTTTCCATTCTAGCCCAAAACCAATAACCTCAAATGCATTAATGAGTGCCCTCCACATTGATGAGACATTTCTAGTCAATTTATCAGGAATCCTAAATTGTTCTTCGATTGAAAGAGGATATATATATTTATAAAAAAAAAAACCACTTTGATCCAAAGAACTTCACCCTTTAATATCATGCAAGTCCCTTTGGATGTAAGAACTTAGGGAAAAAAATGAGAGGGTTTCAAACCCCACCCTCGTAGTTCCTTAGGAAGAGCAATTTTTTCCTAGGCCACTCATGCATAGGCTCTTTCTGTTGATGTTTTGAGTAGCATCAAAGATATTCCACAAGAGAGAATAATAACAAGCCCATAACAAGTAGACCTAGATAAATTGACCCAATCAAATGGTCAAGTCAGCCAAATTAAAAGTGAAATTGATGCAATCAATTAGGTCAAGTTGGCCCAGTAAGGAAAAGTGATTTTTTCAATATAAATAGAAGAGAAGTTGCCTCATTTGCAACCAACCAATTTGCTCAAGCAAGGAGAAAAGTGCATAGATCCAAGGAGGAATACTCAAGGGTTCAAGAAGCATTGTGAAGACATAATTTGGGTTTTTATATTTCTCTCTGTCTTCTTCAGTATCAAATATTATTTTGTATCTCTCTTGCATTATAATTATGTAACTAGTGTGGGGCACTAGGTCAAACATTGTATCTTGTTGAAGAATCCTATTTAGAGAAGTTTCTTGGGTTTTTCCTAGGGTAAAATTGTGTCTAATGTGAATGTGTTTCTTTTAAGTGATCCTTTGTATGCATGCAATTTATATTAATGTGATAGATAAGTTAATAACATCTATCTACTAAGAAAAATTCAACACTTTACTTATAGTTCTTTTTCCATAGAAGGTATAAATCATTTTCCTAATCTATTCCGGAGTACCCACTAGTACATAAGCCAAAGAGGCCAATATACAGGTAGGGACTCTAAGACAAACCTCAATAATATCATCCTGCCACCTTTGGTTAGTGTTAGAAAAACAAGATCATGGAGAAATAATAATTAAACAATTAAACATGATGCAAATATTAAACACATTACAAGAGAGTCACAGATAAAGCATGGTTCACCCAAGATGGGGTACGTCCACACAGAAATTGACAGTCCTTTATTATTATACCATCCAACAAAATGAATGGATACAACCTGCAACAACCCTACTGCACTTCATCTTCACACTCTCACATTCTCTCTCACATAATCACGGAGATTGTTTTACAATGCTACAATACAATAAATAGTCATGTTACAATGCTTTCCTTTTATAAGGGAATTACCATGGGAAAATACTGTGGGTCACCCAATACCATGGGTCCACAAGGCTGTTGGCCAATAAACATCCCAAAAATTTCTTTCGGGGGCTTCTCCCTCCAACCCCCATCAGGGGCCTGCTAGACCCTGGACCCTCTCAGGGGGACGATGTCACTGGGATGAGTGTACAGTAAAACTAAGTTACAAACACAACTAAACAATAATATCTCTAAATCTAGAAGATCAGGCTCCATAACCAACAATATCCCACTTGGAGACTGGTCACAACAACTCCATCGTTGTTGCACTTGTTGGACTATGCTCTGAACCTTGGACTTGGAAAAAATATCATTTTCACCTTCATGCTTGAAGGCCAATAGAAACCGAGTAGGAACTCAGTTTCTCTCTAGTTACTATCTTTGTCAACATGTCTGCAGGATTCTAGCTAGTATGTATCTTTTCCAACTTTAACAGTTCAACTTCCAGAACAAATGTTATGAAATGGTACTTGAGATGTATATGTTTAGCCTTTGAATGAAAGATTGAGTTCTTTGTAAGGTGAATGACACTCTGGTTGTCACTATACAACCTGATATTCTCCTGCTTCTTACCCAATTCCTCCATGAACCTCTGTAACCAAATCATCTCTTTACTAGCCTTTGTAGTAGCAACATACCCTGCTTTCGTTGTTGAAAGTGCAACAACCTTTTGCAGTTTCAAAACCCAACTTACTGTTGTTCCACCCACAGTAAATACATAACATGTGGTGCTCCTCTTGTTGTCTTTATCACTAGACGTATCTGCGTCAACATATCCTTGTAGAACAATGTCTGAACCTCCAAAACATAATGCATGAGAAGTGGTACCTCTCAAATACATGAGAATCCACTGTACTTCCAATGCTCTTTACCTGTATTGTTCGTATACCTACTCACAACTCCCACTGCATGTGCAATATCTGGTCTTGTGCACACTATGGCATACATAAAGCTTCCAATTGTTGATGAATAGGGAACCTTGGACATGTATTCTATATCTACCTATGTCTTAGGACACATCTTCTTACTTAGTTTGAAATGGCTGGCCAAAGGTGTACTAACCGATTTTTCATTCTGCGTTCTAAACCTCTCCAACACCTTTTCTATGTAATCACCTTGAGACAATGTCAATTCATGATTTTCCTATCTCTTGTTATTCTCATACCACGAATTTTCTTTGCAACATCCAAATCCTTTGTCGCAAATGATTTAGCTAGTTTTCTTTTGATCACATTTATATCCTATCTTAGACCCTGCAACAAGCATGTCATCCATATACAATAACAAGAATATATCTTCCATTATCTAGCCTCTTGAAATAAACACAGCGATCAGAATGAAATCTACTAAAACCCTGCTCTATCATAAACGTATCAAATTTTAAATACCATTTCCTTGGAGCCTTGCTTCAGACCATACAAGCTCTTCTTCAACCCGCAAACCAAGTTCTCCTTCCCTTTGACCTCATACCCATGTGGCTTCTGCATATAAATATCTTCCTCCAAATCCCCATGGAGAAAGGTTGTTTTTACATCTAATTGTTCAAGATGCAAATCCTCTACCGCCACTAAACTTAAAATAGTCATAATTGAACTCATTTTAACAACAGGAGAAAATATTTCATCAAATTCTATGGGCCTTTGTTTTGTGCAAACCCCTTTACAACAAGTCTATCCTTGTATCGATTCTTGCCTCCATCTTCTTCCTTCAACATGTAAACCCATTTATTCTGCAATGCTCTTTTTCTTGCAGGAAACTCAACCAAATTCCATGTCTAGTTTCTTACCAATGAGTTCGTCTCCCCATCCATGCATTGCTCCCACTTATTTTTAGTTTCTATCTACATTTCCTCTTCATAAAATTTTGGTTCACCATAATCAGTCATCAATAAATAATACAATGAAGGAGAGAATCGTTCAAGGGGTCTACTTAACCTGGTAGATATTCTTACATTTGCAGGAGTTTGAGGTACCTGTTGCTGCACTTGGTTTTCTAGTGCCTTTGGAACTTCATTTTCTTTTATTTCATCAAGCACTGTATACTCTGTGTTTTCCTTTTCCTCTTTCTTTCCCTACAACTGATCTTTGTACATAACATTTTCATTGAATACTACATCTCTACTCCTAATGATTTTTATATTTTCATAATCCCATAAGCAATAACTAAAATCATTAACCCCGTATCCAATAAAGGTACATTTCTTGGATTTAGCCTCAAGCTTTGTTCTATTTTATTTATCAATATGGACAAATACTTCACAACCAAAAGTTCTCAAAAATGAGTAGTTTACCTTTTTGTCTGTCCATGCCTCCTCTGGAATCCCACCATCCAAAGCACTTGAAGGCCCTCTGTTAATTAAATAAATAAAATTATCTACAACATCAACCCAAAACTCTAAGGGAAACCCTGCATACAATCACATACACCTTGCACGCTCCATGATTGTTATGTTCATCATGTCTGACACACCATTTTCTTGTGGTGTTCTAGGGACTATCTTCTCTCTGTGAATCTTATTGTATGAACAATAACTATCAAAATCCTTGCTGCAGTATTCAACTCCATTATTGGATCTGAGACATTTCAACTTCTTCCTGTCTCATTCTCAACCAAAGCTTTCCACTTCTTAAAAGTAGAAAACACATCATGTTTATGTCTAATGCAATAAACCCAAGTATTTCTAGTTGCATCATCAATAAAAGTAACATAATAATGATATCCACCAAGAGATTGTACCTGAGTTGGTCCCCAGACATCTGTATGCACAAGCTCTAACTTTTCACTCTTCTTTTGTTTCCTAACTCTGATAAATCTAACTCTCTTCTGTTTTCGATAAACACAGTTTTCACATAATTCCAAACTTACATGCTTTAGATCTGGAAGCAATTTCCTTGAGTGGAGAATCTGCATCCCCTTGTCACTCCTGTGGCCAAGCCGATGATGACACAGCGTTGCACCTGTTTGTGTGGTAGCTACAGAGATAGAATAATCAATATTATGAGAACATAAATACAACGTACCTATCCTATCTCCTTTTTCTATTACCAGTGCTCCTTTAGTGATCTTCCACCACGTTTTTCCAAACGTATATAAACACCCACTATATCCCAACTGTCCTGTTGAGATCAGATTTCTTTTCATAGCGGGAACATGCCTTACATCTTTTAGCAGCCATTCATTTCCATTATTTAACTTATTCTGTACCTTACCCATTCCAACAATTTTACATGGTTCATCATCCCCCAATAAAACATGTCCAAAATCACCTAGAACATAATCATGAAAGAATTTCCTATGGGGTGTAGAATGACATGAAGCCCATGAATCTACTACCCAACATTCACTAGTATTATCTAATGCAAGAATCAAAGCATCATGTAACACATCACCAGCTACATTTGCTTCCTGAGTAGTCTCCTGCTTCATGTCCCCTTTCTTCTTTGGAGCTCTGCAGTCTTTCTTTAGATGTCCTTTCTTACCACAGTTCCAACACTCTATCTTTCCAAATCTAGACTTGGATCTACCATTTCTAGACTTGTTGCAATTACTTGGGCTCCTTCCTATCTCCTTTTGTCTTCCCCTGCTCTCCATGGTCAATGCATTACTTGATGTCGCACCTATGCTTTTTCTTCGTATTTCCTTGCTAAGAATAACACAAACAACATCATCAAATTTAGGAGTGTTTGAACCATGGATAGAGTTACTTACACCCATGACCAAGCTATTCCATATTTCTGGAAATGAGCACAAAATTAGAAGAGCCCTAATATCATCATCAAAGTTCACTTTTACATAACTTAGCTGACTAGTAAGCGTATTAAATTCATTTAAATGGTCAGCAATAAATCCACCTTTTTGCATATTCATATTAAATAAACGCTTCATTAAAAATACCTTGTTGGAAGGATAGAGATTTTCATAGAGCTTAGCCAATGCGCTCGTCACACCCTCTGTTGTATTTTCTTTTGAGATATTGAAAGCCACCAACGAAGCAAGGCACCGTCGTTTTGTTCCTAGTGCCTTTCTGGAAAGAACCTCCCATTCTGCATCCTTCATAGTCGTTAGTTATGTTGTTCTTCCACCCAACGGTAGGTACATATCCTTCTGGTACAAATAGTACTCCATTTGCATCTTCCATAACTGGTAGTTTTGGCCATTAAACTTTCTCGACCCTAAACTTTCCTTCTTCGACCATTTCTCCCACTTGAACCAGGAACCCTTCTTTCTTGTGGGTTTACCAGCCAAATATACATTTTGGCTCTGCTACCAATTGTTAGAAAAATAGGATCGCGAAGCAATAACAGTTAAACAATTAAACAAGATGCAAATATTAAACACATTACAAGAGAGACACAGATATAACGTGGTTCACCCAAGATGGGGAACGTCCAAACATAAATTGTCAGTCCTTTATTACTATACCATCTAGCAAAATGAAGGGATACAACCTACAACAACCCCGTTGCACTTCCTCTTCACACTCTCACGATCTCTCCTTCACACAATCACAGAGATTGTTTTACAATGCTACAATACAATACACAGTTGTATTACAATGCTTTCCTTTTATAAGGGAATTACGATGGGAAAATACTACGGGTCACCCAATATCATGGGTCCACAAATTGTTGGCCAACAACGTCCCAAAAATTTATTTC
>LPNX010438704.1:147467-193211 GCA_001517045.1 Pseudotsuga menziesii
TTCCTTGTAATGATCATGAAATGAATCCAAATAATCCTCAATCCTTTTTAGCTCTAGATCCTGTCTAATATTACTATTTGTTTCCCATGCAATAGTTCCAGCCTTAATATTTTTGAGGTTGTTTAAGAATTGAATGTTTGTTGATTCCGACCTACTATCATCATACTTAATCCAAAATATTTTTGCCATATTCATATAATACTCATCATCCAGCCAACATGAGTTAAAATTGAATTATCTAGTGGGGTTTTCATGTCCATCATAATATCCATAAAGATAAGCAAATGATACGAGTCCCCACCCTCCCCTACCCACTATCTTAAACTAACTACAGATTGCAAAAGACCCTCATTGATTAAAAAAATTTCCAGCGTCTTTGTTATTATATCCTGTCCAATTCTCTTGTTGCACCAAGTAGGTATCATCTTTACAGAAAGGATGTCATACAAAGAGTTCTCATCTAGTATTTTGAGAAAGTAATCAATTAGTGAGTCCTTGTGAGGATCAGGACCCCATATCTCACCTTCACCCAGGGACAAATTAAGATCACCCCCAATAATAAATCTGTCCCAAACCACCATACCCGATTTGAACATATTTTCCAAATAAGTCACCCTCTACTGATATGGACCATATAGATTGACTATAGTGAAGGATTTCCCAAGTTCTCTTGAAAAATAACAATACCGATACCTGTTAGAAAAAACCAGTTGTTAGTACATAGGATCATTTTAGTCTTCCATCCCGCAATGAGTCCCCCTGATCTACTACATGCATTAATATTTATAAAGTCCCATCATGGAAACAAACTCTTAAGGTCCAAGCAAGAGTTTCTTGTAAAAGGATAACAGAAGGATTTTGGGAAGTAACCAATCTCCTTAGTGCTAGCTTTCTGGAGGGAATCCCTACCCCCCTACAATTCAAGGACATCAAGAGCATTGGGTAACCAAGAGATAGGGATGACTGGATCTAAGAGTCTCTTTAATCATTTTTTGACATCCAGCTCTGACATATTGAGCAGCTTTTTCATGAGATGAGACCATAACAAAACTTATACCTTTAAGTATGTGAATAACTTCAAAAGAATCATGAGAAATACCTCCCCTCATCCTTGTCCCCCATTTAAAATGGTCCCACTTGAAGGCCTAAGAAGGTATCCAGAGACCCTTGGAGTAGATAGGTTTTTTGCTTCTCAAAGGTGCCTATGATCAAAATATTGATCATCATAATAGACTTATTTGTTAGCCTAGACATTTCCAGTGCCCAATAAATCACTAGAGTGCAATACAGTTCCAGAACTAGGTATCAAATCTTCAACATAGGGGATAAAATCCATAGGAGAGAAAAATGGAGGGGAAGTCTTCGAAAGAGAAGAGGACTCCTCATTCTTAGAGAAGGTAGAACCCAATTTAGTACCATTCCACATTTCTATATCATTTAGCATCAAATCCCTAGTTCCATCATCAAGTTGCAACTGATTGTGAAGGGACAGATTATCTTCTATACCATCAGAATGGAAGCCCCCCATACTGACATGGTTGGGACATCATGAAATCTATCCTAGAATCAATATGCTTATCTAACATCAAAAAAATATTCTTTCCCTAATCCAAGTTAGAAAGGGGCATGTAGGGTTTCACATTCTTCATTACAGACCATTAGGGGATCCTACAAGTAAAAAGAAGTAAATATTGATTCCACCCACCAGAGAGGAGCTCATAAGGGTCCAGATGCAACAACGACCCATCGATAGTAGGAACTATAGGTCCCAAAAACTCTAAATTAAAACCTAAGGGAAGTGAACATTGAAGAGAAATAATCACCATCTAAGGGCTCTTCCTCTCTACCCTAGCATCCATCGGACTCCCCTTACCTAAGAAGACCCTTGAAGAGACCAGAGAAGGAAGCATCCCTTCCTCAAATGAAACCCTGACCAATGATCTATATGATAGGTCTTCAAGAGTAAAAACACTGGATATCGTCCATCCCCTAGAAGAATAAGGGTTTAATAAGGTCTTCCTCCCGTTCAATTTCAATCTATAATCTAAATATTTAAGGCTAGAAGGCTTGAAAGATGAAGATGGAAAATTATTCGAATCATTTAAAGACAAAAGAGAAGGTGTCCCAAGATTACTCAGATTATAGGGCGCTATATTCAACAAACCCAATTTTTCTTTTGAACCATATCCACCATCAATTGCTAAAACCTCCAAAGTCACAACAGAGTCTAGTAACTTTCCACCCTCTGGATGACCTGTGAAGATTCACATACCGAAGAAATATCTGGGATAGGAATATCATAATTCCTTGAAGTATTTTGGGGTTCAAATCACTGATCAAAGGACCATAGTAGAAGCATGCCTATCCTTTCTAGATGAAAATTCTTTAGAAGCCAAAGATTACCTCTTCCTTTTCCGATATCCCTTCCTGAATGGGGGTGGAAATTCATGAACTAGTGCGATTGAAGGAATTACAACAATTTATCTAAAAGGAATTCTTGAATAGTTGAGCGCTTGAGTAAAGTTAAGAAGTCCCACAAAAATAGACATTTCCACTATAAAACCTTCCAAAGTTCTAGATCCACTAGAGTCTGAGCCACTGTCATGATAACCGAGTTCAGAAAACTTAAATCTGTCAAGATATAAGTGCCAAGAATTGAAACTATTTTATGGAAAATGTTAGGCATCCAAAGGTCAGGGGTTACCTTGTTAGTTTAACCTAAACCACTTGCTTAAATGGTATCCCTCGCTTGGAGTCGAAAAATGGAGTCCACCATTTTAGCTTCAAAGTTGTCATCTCCTAAAACTAGACCCCATTTAAGAGCTTTAAAGCATCATTGGAGTTGTTGAGAACTACACCCATCCAACATGGGCCAACGTGTATCATCTAGGTAAATATCCTAAAAACCCTCTCCAGTTTTTCACTACCCATTCCTTGAAGAAGGCCATACCCATATGGCACCCACCAAAATTTCCAACCAAAGTTTGGTTCGCCATTGAGGTTACATGGTTCATACGAACGTCCACTCCTAAGTCTAGGTTGATCAATGAAGGTCTACATTTAACTCTCTTCTGTTGTCATGAATTCCCATACATAGAACCCTTGTGTTCAAGAGACTCCCATGAAAAAACCTCATTAATAAATCTTCTTTCATTTCCAGACATAAAACATTCCTGAAACCCTCCCCCTCTTTCACCTATCGAAGAAAAGTATTAGATTCTGGCAGGCAGATATTGGGCCAAAAACATTCTTCACATAAATTGCACAAGAAAATATAGAGAAGAATAAAATTGGAAACCTTCCATTTTCTATATTCATTAATACAATGGTGTCACAATAAATAGAATTTCAATCATCTGGATAGGATTCAAATCTACCAACTAAACTTGACTGACTGGCTAACTAGAAGTATCTTAAATCACTATCGGAGCTCACTAGTCTAACTCCACATGTCTAATTCAGTTAATACTCAATTAAAACTAGTTAAACCAGTTAAACTGATGAGGTAGGTGAGAAAAGACACCTACTCCCATGCAACCATGCAAAACTAGCGCTAACCGAACTGAAATACATCTAACTGGAAATTAACTTAGCATAACTACTTACCTACCGCAACCAACAATTAGAGGTTGTTGGTGGCACTCAGAGTGGATCCTAAAATGTAGGGATTAGTCTTAGAGGCACAACAACTCATGCATGCACATGCGGTAAGTGGAAGATAACTTCTCTATGTGTTCCCCACACTCTAGTGGTTGGTACCGATGGACCCAATGGCACTAGCGGACCCAAAGGCTCTGGTGGACCCAATGGCACTGGCGGACCCAAAGGCTCTGGTGGACCCAAAGGCTCTGGTGGACCCAATGGCACCAAACTTAAGTAAATGATTCCTAAGTTAGGCATGATGATCTAATAGACTATAAATGGATAAGGAGATAAAGGGATGATTAATAATAATCCTAACACCCCCCTGTAATCCTAATTTTGGACGACTTGGGCCCTGGTAACTAAGACCAAAGGTCACCCATTACAATCTAAAAGTAAAAAATATTTATCCATGTAAAATGAGGAAAAAGGAAAAACCACATGGGGAAAATCCATCCTCAAAAGTGGACATGGCACATAATTTAAATGAATATCTTCACTCTTCCTTTGTTCTTCACTTGAATAAGCTGGATGTACTGCTTCTTGGTGAAAAACTTTGTAGAGTTATTGTAGATGCCTTGATCATGTATCAGATTTTTAATGTTGTGTAGACAAAAAGCATGAGGAGAAGCCCCTTGTAGCTCATCTTCTGGTGATGAAGGAGCATCATGTGAGTGCTCTTTTAAGTGAAAACATAAAATATCAGATCTGAACATAAAATCAGAGATTGAAAATAGATCTGTGCAATAATATCCTAACTAAAGAACATCAATGAAACCGACATGCACAATTTCTAGTGTAGTTGCAAAATGGTGAACCCGATCATGAACATTTTCCCCAAATGGATGTAAAATGTTTAGAATTATATAATAGAGCTTATGAGGCTTTGATATATCATAAATTAATTCATATGGAGCAACAAGCAACCAAGGTATAGTGGCTCCAAAATCCAGTTAAGTTACAATAGGAAAACTAGGTGCAACTAGTCTACATTGACAATTGGGAAAATCTGGTGAGCATAAGGATCTAAAATTCAACCTAATAAAGGTTATAGAAAATCCAAATGTTTTTAATAGCATGCCACTTATAGCCAATGGTAAGGAAAACCAACCAATGACAGAAAACAAAGACATGACAACAACTTTCACCAGTGATACAGTATAGGAAACCGTGAAATTGTCTAGTTTACCAAATGAGGAGTTTGGGAGTTGTAGGGTCTTCTAAGTATCAAATGGATGGTACAGAGGTGTCATAACATGTATATCAGGTTTCAAATTATATTAAAATCAGAAAAATATGAATCTGAATGGAGTTTGAAGGATTCAGATGAAGACAAGTTAGAAACTAGTGGTAAAAAACTAGTATTGAGAGGAGATGGCTTTGGGAGACTGATAGGTATTTTTTCAAGGAGAGGAAAATAGATTTCTGATTCTGATATATCATAATGAGTATCAAAATTAGAGACATCAGAAACATACTTTATTCTAGAAATTAATGCATGAGCATCATTACCTTCGAATTGCACAGTGTTACATTGCCCATGCGGATCAACATATTTTTCCCTTCTTGCAAAATATGGAACATCAATGTTTCTTCTTTCGAGCAACTGACTCATGATGTCCACTTTATTTTTAAAGAAATAATTTTCATGGTGAAAAGATTTGCTGCAATAGGTACACTGTGATGTTCCTTTCTTGTTTCCCTTCATCTTGGAATTCAAGCCTTCTTCAGTAGAATTAGAACCTTCTTCTTCGGAGTTTGACTTTGGATTTTTATCCTTCACTTTTAGCTTTCCTTTGGACTTGAGATTATTTCTTACAAGATAAATAAGCGCATGATATTTTGAGGTTTTGAGAGTCCTCATTTGAATCAGCTTGGTCTTCTCTTGTGTGAGAGAATATATGAATGCATCCAAGGATGGAATCCTCCAATTTCGAACTGCAAGCTTAGTAACATAGAATGTTGACACAAAAATTGAGTATTCCGGACCCAAATTTGATATAATGGAGAGGATTAACTGATCCTCTTCCTTCGTAATCACACACTACTTGATAAAAAGTACTAGTGATTTAAACTTGGTGATGAATTCCTCAATGGTTTCGAATTCACTTGGTCTCAATGAGATCAACTCATTCTCCAATTGATGTCCTCTTAGATCACCTTGATTTCCGAAGAGGGATTCAAGTTTGATCCACACTTCATTAGGTCCTGTCAAGCCATCAAGATGAAAAATAAGTTCAGGAGAGAGAGAGAGAGAGAGAGAGAGAGAGAGAGAGAGAGAGAGAGAGAGAGAGAGAGAGAGAGAGNCCACCTTGCTTTCTCAATAAGTGCATTAGGCTCAATTTCTAAGGCCATAGTAACTCTGTAGATACCTTTGCTGCGCAACAGTATCTCAATATTGGCTTTCCATTCATAATAATTGAATGAAATCAATGTTAATATATTAGATAGATCCATGCTCTGGTGTTGTGCTGCTGGTGAAAGAATTGAATACCTGCAAAAAACTAGAAAGACAATTTTTGCTTAGAATAACTAGGATCTGATACCATATTAGATTCTGGCAGGAAGATCTTGGGCCAAAAACAGTCTTCACATAAATTGCACAAGAAAATATAGAGGAGAATAATATTGGAAACCTTCCATTTTCTATATTCAGTAATACAATGATGTTACAATAAATAGAATTTCAATCATGTGGATAGGATTCAAATCTACCAACTAAACCTGACTAACTAGCTAACTAGAAGTGTCTTAAATCACTATCGGAGTTCACTAGTCTAACTCCACATGTATAATTCAGTTAATAATCAGTTAAAACTAGTTAAACTAGTTAAACTCATGAGGTAGTGTTGCAGCTGCAACAACCTTTTTCCCAAATTTTCTAAAATTTTGGACCCTCCTTTCAATTTTATCTAGCCTAGGATTGTTTGGGTTCTTGAACTCTGTTTTTCCTCTGCTATAAATTTGGATTTTTTGATGTGGAAGTAGGATGACTAATTGACTATTTTTTCCCACTCTTTCAGAGGTTAAACGAACTGATATTACCATTGCCCAGCCATAAGGCTTTCGAACACTTAACATTTTTTTTATATTTTTCGATCACTATCGGAAGTCAGTTGAAGTTGAGTCGGGGCATTAGTTCTCTATGCCGCCGACGTTTCGGGAGGGAAACAACGAACAGTTCTTATTTTCACCGATTCATGGCCTTTACCTCTTTGTCGTTTTATTGTTTAAACCTTTTTGCCGACACTGTTTATTTTATCGCTATCAGAACGATTTTTTACTGTGATCGGAGGGCTAGTCCTTTGCATTGCTGACATGGTAGCAGCGTTGAGTTTTGAGTCGCCGATACATAGTTATTAAAGCTCCCGATCACCGACGATTTTGTGATCTGCAGAACCTACAGTCAGTTTGTTATCCACCATTGCGGCTGTCGACCAGACTATCTCTCTGATGTTTAGTGTTTTGACCTGCCGATGCATTATTGGTTAGTAGTTCCGATCTTCGATACATGATACCAGCGGTGTTTAGTGCTTTATATCACCGAAACTACAAAGAGTATTGGGGTTAGTCCTTCTGCTCGCTGGTGCCGATGTGTTTAGTAGGTAGTATCTCCGATCTCCAATACATGACTGTGGCAACGCTTAGGCTTGCATCGCCGACATTGTGGATGTGCTTAGGGTTGAAGCTCCGACCTTTAGCCTTAGAGTTTCCAATCGCCAATAGATTTATTTTGTCGTAGAACCTGTAGTCGGTTTGTGGCCCACAGTTGCGGTTGTCTAGTAAACTAACCTGCCGATGCATTTGTGAATCTGCCATTGCGGCTGTCGATCAAAATATCCTTTCAACGATTAGAGTTTTCAACTGCCGATAGGGTTTTCTCACCGATTTTGTGTGCTTTTACTCTATTTTATGGGATCGCGGAGGTTTTCCATGGGTTTTGGTCGAGTCAAGGTTTTTCCGAGATGAAGAGCGTAGTTTAGGGTTTGGTGTTTTGAGGATTGGCGGTTACATTGTTATGGTTCATGCTTTCATTAGAGGATTTCAAGACACAAACTTGCAGGATTTCTTTGCCTTATCATTCTTTCTTTTCATGCATTAATACTGTGTATAGTTTATTTTACAGAATGCATATGGAGGAGGTAAATAGATTGATACAGTTTTGTTATTTTGGTAAAAGCTTAATGGTCTAAGAACATGTTGTGTTTATGACAAAGAGTTGGCTGAAGAATGAAGAAGAAGAAAGAAAGAGAGCTGTGGAGGAAGTAGCAAGGAAGGAAGAGGAGGAGAGAAAGAGAAATGAGGAAACATAGATAAAGAAAAGAAAAGAAGAAAGTGAAAGTCTGAGATTAACGGGATCTCAAAAAGACCAACATATTATTGAGTAGATCGATAGCAGTAGAGGCCCAGGCTTGGAAAAAGCTCATCAGCGACCAAGCTAGTCCCTCTTCATAAAGTGCTCTTAAATTTTAATTTAAAATATAACATGTTGTGTAAATTACGGGCACATACTACAAGACAAAAATTTTAGAATTGAAAGGTTGGGGTAGCCCAAAGGTCATCTAGGGGCAGCCCAAAGGTTTTGCTTTTTTGTATAAATAAAGGAGAGTTTAGATAGAGAGAGGACTTTTTCCCAGATCATTTGTGAGAGTATATTGTAAGAAGAACTATTTCCTTTTGCAATAAAGAATTACAAGTTTCCTGCTGGAGAAAGATTGGTGGAATGTTTCAAATGCTTTGTTATGGATTAGTTGAATGTGAACTATTTCGTTTTCAGCTTATGTCCATTAACTGTGAGATCGTTCTAACTCATTGAATCTATGTTCATGTTATGAATGCACTCTAGTTTATTCTGTGAATTTTCCACTGTGAGTAATGAAAGTTGTCATAAACAATAAGCTATCTTGTTGTTCATATTTCTATTAATGTTCATGTGTTTTGAAATAAGTAACAACTATCTATAATTTTTCTTAATGCATGCACATAAATACATTACTCATTGATAACTGATAATTTTTCTCCCTAGGGATAGGTTAGTTAGTTAAATTTAGTTTCTTGCTGTGTGTTATTTAGATGCAAGAGAGTTAAGACGAGAGGTAAGAACCCGTGCATCACATTGTGACACTCCTCGTTATCTCTATCAATCTGCATTTTCAAATAAGCACTTGCACATCATACTTAAACACACAAAAAAACCAAAAATATACACGGTGGACCGGGCCGTAATCGGTAAATCCTTTTAATTTGTTACTTGACCTACGGTAGCCGGACCGTAAACCGGACGGATTCCCCATACCAAACAATAACGGGCTAGTTGGGAACGTTTATTGGGGAGAATCCCTAACTGTTGTTACCTGCGATTTTCCAGGCCTCAGTAGTTTTTGGTGCTAGAAGGAGGGCCACCAATGCATAGCTGGCTGAGGAAACTCATTTCCTCGAAATTACTCCACCGGTGACAGTTCTGAAAGTAGTTTGTTTCACACATCCACTCCTGAAGATAAAGAGAAAGGGTATCTGTATCCTGTAGATAATGAAGTGGTTGATGATTTAAGAAGAATCACTAGGGCATATGCGAAAAAAATTGGAGGATTACCTATCATTTCAGTCTTACCTAGAAGAGAATATCAGAAGAAAGATCGCCCTAAATTAGAAGACTCAGTGTTGGTAGAAGACCTTGAAGAACTGGTAGAAGCAGCCTTACAGGAAGTTGACCAACCTTTGAATCATTTGGAACCATATACACCTTACTGTTCACCTATTCATACCCCTATTCAGTCACCACCTCATTCTCCACTCAAAATCATGGCTCATGTAAAATGCAAACCAACCAAATCCATCACCTGCTTGGAAGGCTAGGTCACCTTTAAGCTTGACACCTCCCTTGCATTATTTGCCTCAAGCTTTTGACAAAATGTTGCCTAAGTTTGACCCAAGTGAAAAAAATTTGGTAGATGATCATTTGCAAAGTTTTTACTTGGCTATAGAAGGACTACGGCCTGAAGAATATGAAGATGTAGTCTGTATATTGTTTCCACATACCCTGAAAGGAGCAGCAACCTCATGGTATTTTGCTCTTCCTGCAAATTCAATCACAAACTGGGACACATTTGAGAGAATATTTAGAAGTAAATATGCAGTCCAGAAAACTCATGCAGCTTTAATGAAAGGGTTATGTGCTTTAAAGAAAGAAAGAAAAGAAAAGGTACATGATTTCACTCAAAGATTTGTTGCTTATCTAAAAAAATTTACTGCAGCTGATAAGCCATCTGAAAAAGTTCTGATTGAATATTATACTTCTACTCTAGGGAATGACTTGGCCATGTTTGCTAAGATATCAGTCAAACCTACATTATCGGAAACCTATGAAGAAGTTGAGAGGTTAGAGGCTGAGATGGAGAGCATAGAAAATTATCCTGTGCAGTCGGAAGAAAAAACTTTTGGTAAGAAACCTTTATTACTGACTAAGCCTAAATGAGCGATCACAGGATTTTGAAGGGATGTTGAAGGGATGTTGAAGATGATGCAGAAACTATCCAACAGAGTGATATATCTAGAAAAGGAAGCTTACGAATCATATAAACCTTATTATAAAAAGAGGGAGGACAACAATCAACCTAAACCTCCTCCACACAGTCCTGCAAAAATGAATTTAACTGATGTAGGCATGGATAATTTTTGCACCTTTCATAAGCAGCCTCATTCTGAAAAGAACTACCCACAATGGATCAATTCTATGACGTTGGTAATGAATCAGTTATTGGACTTGAAATTGACAGAAACAGATAAGGAGGAAGAAAAGGACAATCAATCCACAAGAAAACAAGAGGAGGATACTCTAGTTTTATGGGACTGTGTCTCAATGTTTGATACAGAAGAGGAAGATTCTCTGAAACAAGAGGAAACATTAGAAACCAATGTGACAACAAGAAGTCAGGGTTTGTTAAAAGAAGACAATTCAATACTTCCGAAGATTAAGAAACTTCAGGAAAATATGAAGAAGATACAGAAGAACACTACAACTGTTAAAATACCTTAATTTACCATTTCAAGTCAAGACCCAAAGAAAATTAACATGCCTATTAAGCCTATTGAAGACAAGGTTGATAATGTCAAGAAGAATCTCAAAGCACATGAGATGGGGTATGATATTGTGGAAGATATTAAAAAGGCTAAGGCAAATATCTCATTATTTGAAATGTGTAATGTACCTCAGCAGAAAGAAAAATTGTTAATAGCACTTGAAGTACTAGAAGAAGAGCTTCCTACTGACAACCAACCTGAAGAAGAAGTTGTTGAAGCAAGTGTGGGAGGCAAGTCTAAGTTTAAAACCCCACCATTTCTCCTAACTTTTGAGATTTTCAATTATAATGTGCACAATTGTTTAGTAGACTCAGGGGCATCAGTCAATGTTATGCCACTTTCAATCTGCAAGAAGATCAATGGACAACCTAAACGATCTACCTAGCAGGTTATTTAGTTAGACAGGACAGCTGTGAAAGTAATCGAGGAAATGGAAGATGTTCTGATTCACTTATCTGCAAATGAAAAGGTATGTCAGTACATTGATATTGTAGTAGCAGACATTCTTGATGCTTATGGACTGGTTTTGAGTCGAGATTGGTCAGCAAGGCTAGATGGATATTTTGCATCAGATTGGTCACATCCGTGGTTGCCTCATAAGGGAAGTCCCAATCAAATAAAAGTATTAAGGGAGCCTCAGATGAAGTACAATGTTACTCAATTGGAGGGAAACAATGAACCAGTGAATTCTATGTTGGGAAATTACTTCATTGAATTGGAACCGGGAAATTACCTAGCTAAAGAAGCCAGCAGTACACTAGACACCCAGCCCGATCTCCTTCGATTTTCACGGGCTGATGAGATTGACTGTAAAATAGTAGATTAGTTTCAGATGTAGTTTTTAATTCAAGTTCCGTAGAGCTAGATAATGGGTACGCCTTTGAAAATTGTAGTAAAGCCTAGCCCCTCAACTCACAAGTTGCAAGATTTACAGGGGTGGGAAGAGAACTTACCAGTTAGTGGTTTAGTTCTCCAACTTTATGTTTCTTGATTTTTATTTCTTGGTTGTCTTGTACATAAATAAACTGATTGCTTTGTTTTGTTTTGATTTGCTTATTTTTGTTTATTTTAGTTAGGGTTTGATTGATTTTAATAAAGAAGCAAACTTTTGGTTGCATGGAGTTCATCAGAATTCTGAATTAACTAAAACCCTTGATTATAGGATTGTGTACTATAGATTTATTTGAAAGAACTTCTTCTAGTTCATTAGTTTTCCTAAATGGCTATGAACACATTGAAGTCCTACTTAATCCTTGTAAAATAACTCAGGATCAAAAGGTCTGGAATACTATTTCGAGGCTCCATCCATCTCACATTTAAAAAATTGTCTTAGGGGGTGATAGCAAAAGACCCATGGAGAGGAAGCATGTTAAACAGTATATTATATTTAAATGATCCCATGCCAAGAATTGAAAGCCAAAAGGAAAATAAGAGTCAAAATCTCCTAAGAAAGTAATACGTATCAAAGCAAAGTACTGAACCGTATGAGTACAAGATTGCCAAAGTTCTTCTCCTTCCGTGGACTGAAAAAATCAATACATCTCTCACACAAAAGGACACTATGGATAGAGGAGCTTGAATAAAAAATTCAGAAAGAAGGCATGCAGGAGGACTTAGAAAGGACAAAAATTCCAAAAGCAAAAAAGTGCAAAATGGCATGGGAATGAGGAACAAACGAATATTTCTTTTTACCATATGTTACAATCCTGTGGTGTCCAAGCTGGGAGCTGCCCGAAGACAGAGGTAAAAAAATGAAATTCATATCCCTGGCCTCAAAAGAGTTATCTAGACTTTGAAATATCGATTCCCATTATCCCTAAATTGGACTATCATCAATGATTAAAGTGCATACATCTATCATTTGGGAAATCTAGACATCTAGAAGAATTCAGCATGTGGGTATTTATTGTCAAAACAGTCTGTTACTCAAAGAAGTTGTCCAGAGATCTGTGTTCACCAGGTAATCGCCATTTGTTGCAGCTGCAACCTTTTCCCCAAATTTTCTAAAATTTTGGACCCTCCTTTCAATTTTATCTAGCCTGGGATTGTTTGGGTTCTTGAACTCTATTTTTCCTCTGCTATAAATTTGGATTTTTTGACGTGGAAGTCGAATGACTAATTGACTATTTTTTCCCACTATTTCGGAGGTTAAACGAACTGATATTACCGCTGCCTAGCCATAAGGATTTCAAACACTTAACGTTTTTTTATTTTATTTTTCGATCACTGTCGGAAGTCAGTTGAAGTTGAGTTAAGGCATTAGTTCTCTATGCCGCCGACGTTTCGGGAGGGAAACAATGAATAATTCTTATTTTCGTCGATCCGTGGCCTTTACCTCTTTGTCATTTTATTGTTTAAACCTTTTTGTTGACATTGTTTATTTTATCGCTATCGGAATGATTTTTAACTGTGATCGGAGGGCTAGTCCTTTGCATTGCCGACATGGCGGCAGCGTTGAGTTTTGAGTCGTCGATACATAGTTATTAGAGCTCCCGATCACCGATGGTTTTGTGATCCATGAAACCCACAGTCAGTTTGTTATCCATCGTTGCGGCTGTCGATTAGACTATCTCTCTGATGTTTAGTGTTTTGACCTGCCGACGCATTATTGGTTAGTAGTTCCGATCTCCGATACATGATACTGACGACGTTTAGTGATTTATATTGCCGAAACTACAAAGAGTATTGGGGTTAGTCCTTCAGTTCGCCAGTGCCTATGTGTTTAGTAGGTAGTCTCTCCGATCTCTGATACATGACCATGACAACGCTTAGGCTTGCATCGCCGACACTGCGGATGTGCTTAGGGTTGAAGCTCTGACCTTTAGCCTTAGAGTTTTTGATTGCTTATTTTGTTGCAGAACCCGTAGTCTGTTTGTGGCCCGCCGTTGCGGCTGTCTAATGGACTAACCTACCGATGCATTTGTGAATCCGCCGTTGCAACTGTCGATCAAACTATCCTTTCAACGATTAGAATTTTCAACTGTCGACAGGGTTTTCTCGCCAATTTTGTGTGCTGTTACTCTATTTTATGGGATGGAGGAGGTTTTCCATGGGTTTTGGTTGAGTCAAGGTTTTTTTCGAGATGAAGAGCGTAGTTTATGGTTTGGTGTTTTGAGGATTGGCAGTTACATTATTATGGTTCATGCTTTCATTAGAGGATTTCAAGACACAAACTTGCAGGATTTCTTTGCCTTATCATTCTTTCTTTTCATGCATTAATACTGTGTATAGTTTATTTTACATAATGCATATGGAGGAGGTAAATAGATTGATACAGTTTTGTTATTTTGGTAAAAGCTTAATGGTCTAAGAACATGTTGTGTTTATGATAGAGAGTTGGCTGAAGAATGAAGAAGAAGAAGGAAAGAGAGCCGCGGAGGAAGCAACAAGGAAGGAAGAGGAGGAGAGAAAGAGAAATGAGGAAGCAGAGATCAAGAAAAGAAAAGAAGAAAGTGAAAGTATGAGATTAATAGGATCTCAAAAAGACCAACAGATTATTGAGTAGATCAATAGCAGCAGAGGCCCATGCTTGGAAAAAGCTCATCAGCGACCAAGCTGGTCCCTCTTCATAAAGTGCTCTAAAATTTTAATTTAAAATATAACATGTTGTATAAATTACGGGCACATACTACAAGACAAAAATTTTAGAACTGAAAGGTTGGGGTAGCCCAAAGGTCATTGAGGGGCAGCCCAAAGGTTTTGCTTTTTTGTATAAATAAAGGAGAGTTTAGATAGATAGAGGACTTTTTCCCAGATCATTTGTGAGAGTATATTGTAAGAAGAACTATTTCCTTTTGCAATAAAGAATTACAAGTTTCCTGTTGGAGAAAGCTTGGTGGAATGTTTCCAATGCTTTGTTATGGATCAGTTGAATGTGAACTATTTCATTTTCGGCTTATGTCCATTAACTGTGAGATCGTTCTAAGTCATTGAATCTATGTTCATGTTATGAATGCACTCTAGTTTATTCTATGAAATTTCCACTGCGAGTAATGAAAGTTGTCATAAACAATAAGCTATCTTGTTGTTCATATTTCTATTAATGTTCATGTGTTTTGAAATAAGTAACAACTATCTGTAATATTTCTTAATGCATGCACATAAATACATTACTCATTGATAACTGATAATTTTGCTCCCTAGGGATAGGTTAGTTAGTTAAATTTAGTTTCTTGTTGTGTGTGATTTAGATGCGAGAGAGTAAGATGAGAGGTAAGAACCTGCACATCACATTGTGACACTCCTTTTTATCTCTATCAATCTACATTTTTAGATAGGCACTTGCACATCATACTTAAACACAAAAAAACCAAAAATATACACGGTGGACTGGGCCGTAACTGGTAAAACCTTTTAATTTGTTACTTGACCTACAGTAGCCAGACTGTAAACCGGACGGATTCGCCATACCAAACAATAACGGGCTAGTTGGGAACGTTTATTGGGGAGAATCCCTAACTATTGTTACCTATGATTTTCTAGGCCTCAACAAGTAGGTGAGAAAAGGCACCTACTCCCATGCAACCATGCAAAATTGGCGCTAGCTGAACTGAAAGGAACCTAACTAAATGTAACGGGAGATTAACTTAGCATAACTACTTACCTACCACAACCAACTGATGGAGGATGTTGGTGGCACTCATAGTGGGTCCTAAAATGTAGGGATTGGTCTCAGAGGCACATCATCTCACGCATGGACATGCAGTAAGTTCCATATAACCTCTCTATGTGTTCCCCACACTCTAGTGGTTGGTACTGGTGGACCCAATGGCACTGGTGGACCCAATGGAACCAAAATTAAGTAAATGAATCCTAAGTTAGACATGATGATCCAATAGACTATAAATGGACAAGGAGAGAAAGGGAGGAATAATAATAATCCTAACAAAAAGTGGTGGGACAAAATGACAAAATAAATGGAGGGAAAGAAGTCTAAAGTATTATTTAATGAACCTCCTTTCGCATCCTGAGGTTTTTTCCTCGATGTTTCACCCCCACTAGAAAATCCCATGGAAATTGAAACCAAGGGTAAGGTAAGATCTACACCAAGGGTAAGCAAGATTATGTCATGAAAGCCTTTTCATACAACTCAAGTACCTCAAAATCTATGTTGTTGTCAAAATGTCTGTCATAACTGACCTTTGAAATTCCAGTGCAATGAGAAAAAGACCAGAAACTAGGTCACTTCATACTAGAAAAATGAAAAGAGCATCCCATGAAGCATAAGTATACAAGATTACATTATATCCCTTACATCCCCTTCAAATATGTCATGAGAGAGATAAATCCCATATCTAAAAAAAACAAAATTAGAGTGAAACCCTAGAACCCATTCTCAAGCACACACTA
The DNA here is from genome assembly GCA_001517045.1 of Pseudotsuga menziesii. Taxonomy (NCBI): domain Eukaryota; kingdom Viridiplantae; phylum Streptophyta; class Pinopsida; order Pinales; family Pinaceae; genus Pseudotsuga; species Pseudotsuga menziesii. The sequence continues at coordinate 163,539 of LPNX010438704.1, forward strand.
CATTTATTTCAAAATACCTCCTTTTTTAATTCATAGACATAAAATATTACCAACCATTATTATATCATTTCCATGATTCATCTTCAAACACAATCTATAATACTTATGTTGTAATAGAACAGTCTTGCATATTACAAAACTCCATATTATATCACTAAGTAAATAACTGCCAAAATGGTTGTGTAACGAAAAAATTGTATTAAACTTTTCATAAGTTATGTAAAAAAAGTTCTACTTCTCATGCAAACTGTACTTAATTGTTGATCCAATTGGTAACTATGGTACTAAATTCTTTCTACTACCTTGTGGGATAAGGTCCCAAATCAAATTCCTAGATGTTATCTTCCATGTTTTCTTATCTAAACCAAGTGCCTTCAACTATTTGCAGTCCAACTTTAGAAATCTTATTTGTTGCCCCATTTCTTTCCTTGTATATGTGCATGAATGATATGTCAGTAAAAGCATATATCAATATAATAATTTCATCATATATGGGTCTTTAAAACAATTCTTTTGTCGTATTTTGTGTCTCATCCAATCAACGGTCGACTATGATTCACCCATTATTTGGATATTCTACACCCCCCTCAAAAATTTCTAAACCAAGAGTAATTTTGAGAGCCAATAAAGTTTTATTTGTTAAATGAAAGGGCCAAGTCTTGCATTAAATTCTATCCTATGCGCATCGTTAAGGTATAACACTCCCCTAGCTCCAACCATTATTGGATCTCCTTGTGATGCTCCATCAAATAAATCCCAACAAATGGTTTTATGTATGACCTCTATGTGTATCCTTCTTTCTTTGTTGTCATTATTTTCCTTAGGGAAACTGCCTAAAAATGGTTATTCCCTTGGAGGAATATACATATGGAGATGTAACCTTCTCATAAAAGACAATTGAATTCCTAGCTAAATACACACTACATATCAATATGAGAGGCAAAGGTATGTGAGTTGAGTAAGCCTTATCACCGCACCATGCTTGTTACAAATATAAATAATAAATAATAATAAATAATAATAAAATAACAATAGTTAATAATAAAGATAATAATACCAATAAACAAGTAATATTAGGTAAGAGAATGTCTTTCCTCAAAATGGATGCCCAAACCATATAAATGGCCAATTGTAAAATTAATTATATATGAAGATAGAGCATCTTCCTCCATAACCTGGATACAGGATTTTTCCATAACACTGGATTCAATGTCACATTGTTTCAACAGTGTAACGCCTAATCCGATGTTATGTGAAGCAATGTAACAACGAATCTGGTGTTATGGAAAAAACATGTATTTAGGTTATGGAGGAAGATGCTATATATTCTCTCTCTTTCTCTCTCTCACACACACACATTAATAATGATAAAAATGAATGATATGGAATTTTACAATTAGTAGCTGCCACTTATATGGTTTGGGAAGCCATTTTAAGGAGACACGTCATCTTGCGTAATATTACTTGTTTACTAGTATTATGATCTTTATTATTAAAGTTTGTTATTTTATTTATTCTTTATTGTTTATATTTTTAATAATGCAAAAGTGCCTCATCCACATCCTGACCTCTCCATGTAAAAGGGATTTCATAAATCATTGAGGCATAAGACCAAACATCCTTCATATATGGACATGTAATAAAAAGATGGCAATTATTCTCTATGAGAACCCTACACATGTGACATCTACTACATCCGCTCCATTATTTCAGCTGGAGTACCTCTCATGTAGGGGATTTATTGTCGAAGATCAGCCACAAAAATAATTTATTTTTATGTGGAAAATTGAATTTATGAAATCTTTTATACCACAAAAGAGGCTCATTATGATCCTTCTCTTCCCTCAATACATTCTAACCTATGTTTGGAATATAAAATACATTGGCCCAAATGATCTCATCTATAGATAAAGATAATCTGATATGGCCATTTTTTAACGAAAGAATGTATTTGTCCCAATGAAGTTAATCTTCACCATGGAAACCAAGAGCTTTAGCCTTCAACTACACATGTCTATTAATTTGACACAGTGGTCTAGGAACTGAAAACACAGTCTCACAAAGAATTCAGACAAATATGCATAAAATTGGCAAAATGGTGCTGCAATGGAAGTAGCAGCTCTGTATAATCAAATGAAAGAATGATGATTATGATCATGCCAGATGCATGAATGCCAAGACAATTCGAATTCCCAAGGAGTTCATTCGAATTGAATGAGTTAGTGTTGTAATCTCACAGATCACATAAGGTTACCAATAATACATACTAAAACATACATAAATATAAGACAGAGACAAGAACATATAGGATAATAGATTATATTATTACAATGAGTTCATACAAGGCAGAGAACTGAAATGAGTTCTCGTTTGGCTCAACAGCCTAATATATACAATTTACAAACAGTTACAAAATAACTACCTATCGGTTTGGTGAACCGACACGACTTTTAGTTAGCTGACCTAATCTTCTAGTTTAGTCGGCCGACTGACTTAGTCGGCTGATCGAATAAGTTAGCCCATCGACTTAGTCGGTTGATCGACTAAGTCAGTCCTTGTTCAAGTTGACTTGTGTCGACTTGCTCCTTCTACATCTCCCCCACGAACAAAACGTTTCTTCGTCCCGAAGAAACAGGCAGGCACACAAAAATATATTTGTCGGACCCTTCAAAATTGCTATTGTGGTGGACTGTGCAGGCGGATGGTTGTTCATTTCTGGACACAGATCTCGACAATGGCCGGGGCTCTGATGGCAAGGTGATGCTGAAAATCTGTCCAACTCTGAAAATCTTTCTGGATGTTGATAGTTAATGTAGTTAAGCTTGACAGGACCGACATCTTTTCCGAAATGGGGACTTCTACGATTTGTTCCATGTTGGGGCCCAAGGACTGGTTCTGCTCTTCTACTGTGTCGATGAGTCTTTTCATCTGTGGGCAGATGATGTCAACTTTCTCTAGATTGGGAAAAGCTTGTTGTACCCACTGATGTGATTCCCGTTCCAGCTTCTGCCCATTTAGTGACATATTCTACTGCAGTGATAATATATCTGGCATCTGATCTTTTGGTTGGGATAGGAAATGGTCCTATGAAGTCTATAACCCAGATTTTGAATATGAGACTAGGGTTTACTGATATCAGGGGCATTTCCGTGCTCAGTAGGGGTCAACCAAGTCATTGACATCTGTCACATCGAATGACAAAACTTTTGCAATCTCTGTGGAGTGTCGGCCACCATAATCCTGACTGTTGGATTTTCTTGGCAGTTGTGTCTGCTTGGAAATGTCCTCCTGTAGGTCCATAGTGTGCTTCATGCATGATTTGGTCTCACTCATGGTCAAGTACACACCTTCTGAGAATGTCATCTAATCCCATTTTGTATAAAAATCTGTTGATAAGGCTGTAGGGTGCAGCCTTCATAGCTAAGATTTGTTTTTTCTTGGTGTTCAAACCTTTGGGTGCCTGGCCGGTTTCTAAGAACTGAGCAATTTCTTCGAGTTCTTCTGGCACCGCTTCTATGCGAAATAAATGTGCATCTGGTAATTCGTCGTCGACTCCAGTCGGTTCCTCCCCTGTGTCTATGCGGGATAGATGGTTGGGCCCGACATTTAGTTTTTCTGGTTGGACAACGAATTCAAACTCAAATTCTTGAAAAAGAAGTAACCAGCGACAAATTCTCCCATGATGAAGTGGTTTATTGACAAGGTACTTCAAGGCTTGATGGTCGGTATAAAATGTGAAGGGATTGGCTAAAAGGTAATGTCGATACTTTTGGAGGGAAAAGACCATACCTAGGGCTTCCCTTTTAGTGGTCGAATAGTTTCTTTCAGCCTTATTTAGTTTTCGACTGTTGTAAACTATAGGGTAATCCATCCCATCATCCCCTGGTTGAGTTAGGATTGCTCCGATCACTATTCCTGATGCATTAATATGCACATGAAATTTGGTCGACCAGTTTGGAAATTTTAGTATGGGGGCTTCGACTAGTTTTCTTTTCAGTTTGTCGAAGGAGATCTGGCATTCCTCTGTCCATTTAAACTCTTGATATTCCTTTAGTAGTTCTTCTAGAGGATAGGTCATATCTGAATAGTGTCTTATGAATTTTCTATAATAGCCTGTATGGCCCAGTAACACCCTGACTTCTTTGGGGTTTATTGGTGGTTTCAGGTCGAGGATAATTTTAATCTTTGCAAATTCGACCTTGATACGATATTTACAGACAATATGCCCTAAGAGTATGCCTATGGGAGTCATAAAGATACATTTCTTAATGTTCAGGGAGAGTTGAATCTGTCAACATCTCTCCAGCATAAGTTAGAGCCAATTGCAGTGATCTTTTAAGGTGGAGTATATTGTCCAGTCGTCGAAGTATACTGCCATGGTCTTATATATGTATTCTTGGAATGTCTTGACAACAATTCGAGAAAACACTGTAGGTGCATTCTTTAACCCAAAAGGCATAACTCTGTAAGCAAAGGAGCCAAATTCACAAAAAAATGTTGTTTTCTTTTGATCTTCTTTTGCTATTGGGACTTGGTTATAGCCTGAGAATCCATCTATAAATGAGTAGCATTCATGGCCTGCAACTTCATTCAAGATTTCATCAGCATAAGGGGTGGGGAATGGGTCTGTCAGTGTGAATTTCTTGAGCTCCCTAAAGTCGACACAAATTCTTAACCTTGTCGGGTCATGTTTCTTGGGTTGTACGACCATGGGGCTTGCCCATTCTGACTGGTCGATAGGGTAAATGATCCCTGCTGCTAACATGTTGTCGATTTCCCTTTTAACTATTTCCTTGTATTTATGAGCTAGTTTATAAGGTCTTTTCTTGACAGGTCGGACATCAAGTTTGGTATCAATTTTCATCTCTCCCATTTCTTGTACTAAGCCTTTTAAGTCTTTATAGTCCCTGGCAAAGACATCTTGGAATTCTCTAAGTAAGTTCACTATTTCGGTGGTTTGTTGGTCGTTCCAGTAGTCGCCAATCTTGGCTATTTTTGGTTGATCGTCATTTGAAGTGTCGACCTCTTTAGTTTTCACTTTGGAATCTAGCCACTCAGGTGCTTTAGCTTCATTAATCGGTTGACTCCCTTCTTTGAACTGTGATAATGTGGCAGGGAAATCGGCTGCAGTCATTCTGTCAAGATCTAGTTTGTCGGTGGTCTCGACTTTCAGGATTGAGTGGATAGGTTTTGTTGTTTCAATGTGGTCAGATTTCCATCTGAAGCTCTTGCCTTCTGTGTGTTCATTTTCTAAGTGTAAACGGGTCGACTGTGGTTTTGACTCAGTTTGTGTATTGTTACAGTCCTTGATCTGTCGATGGTATTGGGAGGGTTGGTTTTCGGTCGGTTGGATAAACTGTTTGATTTGCTGTGTTGTCTAAGCCAGATTTTCATTTTGAGGTATGAATTTGAAGTCTTGAATAAAATTTTCCTTGAGTTCATGCCAAAAGAAGGTTTCACCTCTAGCTTCCTCCATTTTATACCATTTATTGGGTAATTCGGCGAGGGTTGAAGGGAACAAATGTGGCCAGGCTCTCTCATCTTTATATCCAAGTCTCCTCCACTCCGTTTCGCAAGTTTTGATATGTTGTTCTGGGTTTTGACCTTGGGTAAAGGTAGGGATCTGGGCTTGCTGGGTAAACTTCTTTCCACCAAACCTCTCGACAAAGTAAGTCGAAGCAGTTGTCCAGGTCTGTAGTTTTGACTGATGGGTATCCCACCATCTAGCTGCTTGACCTGTAAACGTTTCAACTAAGCTTTGGAGTCAGCCATGTTCTCCAATATTTTTAGATACCTGTTCGACGTGCATGACTAGGGATTCCCTTTCCTTATACCTGGGTAGTTGTGTAGTGTTTAAGTTGGTTGGTTGTAAGGTAGGGTGTTCCCTTACTTTATTTTCAAAGATTTTGGGAATAATGGATACTATGAAGCACTGTCGGGAGGGTTTTTTCTATACTTTTTGTATAGTCCAGCACCCTCTTGCTTGTGTTTCATAATTTTCAATCTCCCAGTCATATAATTCAGCATCTGAGTTATAACCAATTGAGTCTTGGTTACCTAAGTTAAGTTCTCCATAGATGTTTGGTTCTGTATAGTCTGTATTGTTGTGGATCTAGTAAAGTTGTCTGACATCGACTTCCTCATCAATCGGTTCAGTCCAAGGCTCTCCTTGGGATGGATGAATGGGTACAATGACTTTTTGACCATTTCCTTTTAACTTGATTCCTTCCTTATCTAAGGAGATGGATGCTTTCATCTTTCGTCCCCAAGGTCGACCGACTAGTGCTGGGAAGGAGCTAGATCCTTCTTTTGGGTCAATAATTTCAAAATCAACCTTGGTCGAGATTCCTTTGATGGTCGTGTCGACATCTTTCCAAACCCCAATGGGTTCAATGAGGCCTTGGTCGGCAAGTTTTAGATAAATGCCTGACTCGTAGAGTCGAGGTTTGCCCATCTTTTCCCATGTATCCCGGATCATGATATTTAGTTGGGACCCAAAGTCGAGCACTACTTGTCAGACGTGGTAACCTTCAATTTCCAGGTCGACAAGTGGGTCGACATCATTTTTGTCTTTTTGGTTTAGGTTGTAGATGTTTTTTGTTCGTTTTCCAAGGTTGGTACCTTTTATTTCATGCAATAAGTCAATGAGCTGAGCTACGAATTTGTCTGTTTCAGCAAGTTGGACTAATTGATATATTGTGTTGGGTTGACTGTTAACGATGTCTTCTTGTCGTGCAATGTCGTGAAATATGTGGGTTGCTTCTTGATATGTGTGTTTTTCCTTCATAGGGTCAAGATAACCATTTGTGTCTTTAATCTTACTAATTTGAGGGTTATTAGGTCCTATTTTTGTGCCTTGTCGAGTGACAATATGTAAATTTTTAGTAGCTATTACATCATGCTTTTGTACACAAGACAAGATATTAACATTTTTTTTTGTATCAATTTTTTCTAACATAGTAGGACAATCCTCAAGCGAGTGATCACCTACTCCACAGTGTGTACAGAATTTAAGATCAGTTCTGTCATTGTATGGAAAGTATGCACACCAATGACCTTCTTTGTAGCATGTGAAGCACTGGGTTGGTCGACGCGGACGTATGGCACGATTTCCAGGGAATTGACCTCTTCCTCCGTAACCTTGGCGTCGATTGTCGTACCGGCACTCATATCATCAACCATCGTATCTTTGTCCATTCTGATCATTTGGTGGATGGTTTTGCTTGTTATGTTGCGCCACTGCATTTTTTTGGTATACCACGTGATAGTTCTGTCGATTCTTTAGGTTTAACTGACAGTCGGCAGTGTTGTGACTTTTGGTTTCGTAGATGGCGCACCAGGAAGCTTTGCCGTTCTTCATATTAAATGGGTAGTCTGCTGTAGAGTGATCTCCGTGTTCCTGGCAAATGTCACAAAAGGATTTAGTCTGTACGAAGCGGACGTCTTGTCAGCTATATTCATGTCGATAGTTATCCTTCAAGTGGCCGTTAATTGAGCACTTGGTGCACCAGATCTCCTGATTTTTGAGGTTGAGCTCCTTCAGAGACTTCTGTACATTCTCTAGCTACTATTCCAGTCGATGGTCCATGGGGTATGCAGGTATATCTTCGTCCATCTCAACCTGCAGAGCTTTTGTTAGCGCATCTTCATACGTTTTGAATGTCTCCAGACTAATATGTCGACGTACTTTTTGTGATAGTCCTGCAAGAAACCATTGAATTAGTAACTGTTCATCAATAACGTAATCCAATTGGCTCAGTAAATATTTCCATCATTTGTCATAGTCGCGGACGGATTCACCTGGATTTTGTGAAGTATTTTTGTGCTTCTTCGCGGCCAGGTGCTTAGCGTCTGGCGTTCTAAAGAATGACAGGAATTGCGCCTTAATCTCGGCTTTGGTCGCTCTGGGTTGTCTCTTGGAAAAGGTCATGTACCATGTCAAGGCCCTTTTCCTTAAGGCTCCCGCGAACTGTGCCATTTTTCGGTCTTCATCTGTAACCTAGTTTGCTTCCGAGGTCGACTTGCAAAAGAACCAATGTCATCTGGGGTCTTTGTCTCCCTCATAAAGAGGAATGTGAGCTGATCCATGACCCATGTCTGAATCACTTTCACTGCTCTCAGACGTTGGCGGCGGTGGAGGTGGGGTTGGTGGTGAAAGTGGTGGGGTTATTGATGTAGTCATTCCTGCAGAATTCTGGTGGATGGAACTTGCACTCTCGTCGGTCGTCGAGTCTTCGTGGACTTGCAGTCGGTTGATGTTGACTTCTGCTGTTGATGGTCTGCTACAAATTTGTGTTCGCAGGTCTGATTGTTCGATTTCTTCTAAAGCTATACTTGGAGAGGGGGGGGGGGCGCTCCTTCATGTGTCGGTAAGAGCAAGTGGATACTGCAGAGGGAGGGTCCCCCTTGAAACGTCACCCAGTTTCCTTCCAGCGGTCGACATATAATAAGGTGTCTTCATCACCTAGTCGGCTCCATATACTAAAGTCACCAGCTCATAGTCGGAGGTCGTCGTCGACAATAGTCTGTATTCTAGTACGCGGATTCAATGGGGAAAGGGTCATCCCTTCACTGGGAGCTCGTAGTTGGAGAGCTTTTGGCTGCTCTATCCACACTTCTTCCTCCATAGGGGACGCTTCTTGCTCTTCATGTCGGTCATGACCCGACTATGGCGGATTCTCTTCCTTGTCGTTCTCTCTAGGGTTTTGTCCTCTGTGTAGCTCTAAGGCTCTTTCATGTCTTGCTTCCCTTCTCTAGTATCTTTGGTCCCTTTCGACCTTCTGAGTGTTCGACATACTTGCGTACAATTCTAGTCTCTTGCGGTCCTCTTCGGTTGACTTCTCATTACTGGTGCTTACTATCGGGTCTGGGTCGACTAGGATCCACTATACTCTATCTCCGACACATGACCAACTACCCCCCCATAGCCTACCCAACGCTTTTTGAAAGCCCAGATAGTTCGATTTATTTGCTCAAGAAGTATTCCCACTCCCTTTCTACAATGAATTTCTCCCACTTCCTCTGCTTCTCCGCCTAGTTAGTGTTTGATGGCTGTTCGTACAGCAGTGGACGAGGTTCAATAATGTGTCCTGCTCCCTTCTTGATCAAGAATTTGAACAGCAAGGTCGGTAGGGAACACAAAAATTGTTCGGTGAAATCTGTGTAGAATTTCTCTTTGACAGTTTCCACTGAAGTTCTGTCTTTGACTGCTTGTTCCTCACAGAAGTCATCGACGATTTTCTCAAACCACTTCGACAAATTTGTTCAGCCTACTCGGATCAGTTTTTCCAGCAACTATTGTTCTTTATTTGCGTCCGGCTTTCTCATCCAGAAGTTGCTTCAAGAGTTGGGGCACTGATTCGACAAATTTTTCATGCGTCTCTATAAAAAATCGTTCTTTTGCTTCAGCGACTGTTAATCTGTTCCTTCGTGCGTAATTTTGCATATAGTTTGCAATTTTACGTTCCCACCAGTCCTTAATCTCCTGCTCTGGTATCATATGTGAGCATATATTTCAGTCATGTACTACCGGTAATGGAACCAATGTTGTAATCTCACAGATCACATAAGGTTACCAATAATACATACTAAAACATACATAAATATAAGACAGAGATAAGAGACAATAACATATAGGATAATAGATTATATTATTACAATGAGTTCATACAAGGCAGAGAACTGAAATGAGTTCTCGTTTGGCTCAACAGCCTAATATATACAATTTACAAACAGTTACAAAATAACTACCTATCGGTTCGGTGAACCGACACGACTTTTAGTTAGCCGACCTAATCTTCTAGTTTAGTCGGCCGACCGACTTAGTCGGCTGATCGACTAAGTTAGCCCATCGACTTAGTTGGTTGATCGACTAAGTCAGTCCTTGTTCAAGTTGACTTGTGTCGACTTGCTCCTTCTACATCTCCCCCACGAACAAAACGTTTCTTCGTCCCGAAGAAACAGGCAGGCACACAAAAATATATTTGTCGGACCCTTCAAAATTGCTATTGTGGTGGACTGTGCAGGCGGATGGTTGGTCATTTCTGGACACAGATCTCGACAATGGCTGGGGCTGTGATGGCAAGGTGATGCTGAAAATCTGTCCAACTCTGCAAAGCTTTCTAGATGTTGATAGTTAATGTAGTTAAGCTTGACAGGACCGACATCTTTTCCGAAATGGGGACTTCTACGATTTGTTCCATGTTGGGGCCCAAGGACTGGTTCTGCTCTTCTACTGTGTCGATGAGTATTTTCATCTGTGGGCAGATGATTTCAACTTTCTCTAGATTGGGAAAATCTTGTTGTACCCACTGATGTGATTCCCGTTCTAGCTTCTGCCCATTTAGTGACATATTCTACTGCAGTGATAATATATCTGGCACCTGATCTTTTGGTTGGGATAGGAAATGGTCCTATGAAGTCTATAGCCCAGATTTTGAATATGAGACTAGGGTTTACTGATATCAGGGGAATTTCCGTGCTCAGTAGGGGTCAACCAAGTCATTGACATCTGTCACATCGACTGACAAAACTTTTGCAATCTCTGTGGAGTGTCGGCCACCATAATCCTGACTGTTGGATTTTCTTGGTAGTTGTGTCTGCTTAGAAATGTCCTCCTGTAGGTCCATAGTGTGCTTCATGTATGATTTGGTCTCGCTCATGGTCAAGTACACACCTTCTGAGAATGTCATCTAATCCCATTTTGTATAAAAATCCGTTGATGAGGCTGTAGGGTGCAGCCTTCATAGCTAAGATTTGTTTTTTCTTGGTGTTCAAACCTTTGGGTGCCTGGCCGGTTTCTAAGAACTGAGCAATTTTCTTCGAGTTATTCTGGCATCGCTTCTATGCGAAATAAATGTGCATCTGGTAATTCGTCGTCGACTCCGGTCAGTTCCTCCCCTGTGTCTATGCGGGATAGATGGTCGGGCCCGACATTTAGTTTTTCTGGTTGGACAATGAATTCAAACTCAAATTCTTGAAAAAGAAGTAACCAGAGACAAATTCTCCCATGATGAAGTGGTTTATTGACAAGGTACTTCAAGGCTTGATGGTCGGTATAAAATGTGAAGGGATTGGCTAAAAGGTAATGTCGATACTTTTGGAGGGAAAAGACCATACCTAGGGCTTCCCTTTTAGTGGTCGAATAGTTTCTTTTAGCCTTATTTAGTTTTCGACTGTTGTAAACTATAGGGTAATCCATCCCATCATCCCCTGGTTGAGTTAGGATTGCTCCGATCACTATTCCTGATGCATTAATATGCACATGAAATTTGGTTGACCAGTTTGGAAATTTTAGTATGGGGGCTTCGACTAGTTTTCTTTTCAGTTTGTCGAAGGAGATCTGGCATTCCTCTGTCCATTTAAACTCTTGATATTCCTTTAGTAGTTCTTCTAGAGGATAGGTCATATCTGAATAGTGTCTTATGAATTTTCTATAATAGCCTGTATGGCCCAGTAACACCCTGACTTGTTTGGGGTTTATTGGTGGTTTCAGGTCGAGGATAATTTTAATCTTTGCAAATTCGACCTTGATACGATATTTACAGACAATATGCCCTAAGAGTATGCCTATGGGAGTCATAAAGATACATTTCTTAATGTTTAGGGAGAGTTGAATCTGTCAACATCTCTCCAGCATAAGTCGGAGCCAATTGCAGTGATCTTTTAAGGTGGAGTATATTGTCCAGTCATCGAAGTATACTGCCATGGTCTTATATATGTATTCTTGGAATGTCTTGACAACAATTCGAGAAAACACTGTAGGTGCATTCTTTAACCCAAAAGGCATAACTCTGTAAGCAAAGGAGCCAAATTCACAAAAAAATGTTGTTTTCTTTTGATCTTCTTTTGCTATTGGGACTTGGTTATAGCCTGAGAATCCATCTATAAATGAGTAGCATTCATGGCCTGCAACTTCATTCAAGATTTTATCAGCATAAGGGGTGGGGAATGGGTCTGTCAGTGTGACTTTCTTGAGCTCCCTAAAGTCGACACAAATTCTTAACCTTGTCGGGTCATGTTTCTTGGGTTGTACGACCATGGGGCTTGCCCATTCTGACTGGTCGATAGGGTAAATGATCCCTGCTGCTAACATGTTGTCGATTTCCTTTTTAACTATTTCCTTGTATTTATGAGCTAGTTTATAAGGTCTTTTCTTGACAGGTCGGACATCAAGTTTGGTATCAATTTTCATTTCTCCCATTTCTTGTACTAAGCCTTTTAAGTCTTTATAGTCCCTGGCAAAGACATCTTGGAATTCTCTAAGTAAGTTCACTATTTCGGTGGTCTGTTGGTCGTTCCAGTAGTCACCAATCTTGGCTATTTTTGGTCGATCGTCATTTGAAGTGTCGACCTCTTTAGTTTTCACTTTGGCATCTAGCCACTCAGGTGCTTTAGCTTCATTAATCAGCCGATTCCCTTCTTTGAACTGTGATAATGTGGCAGGGAAATCGGCTGCAGTCATTCTGTCAAGATCTAGTTTGTCGGTGGTCTCGACTTTCAGGATTGAGTGGATAGGTTTTGTTCTTTCAATGTGGTCAGATTTCCATCTGAAGCTCTTGCCTTATGTGTGTTCATTTTCTAAGTGTAAACGGGTCGACTGTGGTTTTGACTCAGTTTGTGTATTGTTACAGTCCTTGATCTGTCGATGGTATTGGGAGGGTTTGTTTTCGGTCGGTTGGATAAACTGTTTGATTTGCTGTGTTGTCTGAGCCATATTTTCATTTTGAGGTATGAATTTGAAGTCTTGAATAAAATTTTCCTTGAGTTCATGCCAAAAGAAGGTTTCACCTCTAACTTCCTCCATTTTATACCATTTATTGGGTAAGTCGGCAAGGGTTGAAGGGAACAAATGTGGCCAGGCTCTCTCATCTTTATATCCAAGTCTCCTCCACTCCATTTCGCAAATTTTGATATGTTGTTCTAGGTTTTGACCTTGGGTAAAGGTAGGGATCTGGGCTTGCTGGGTTAACTTCTTTCCACCAAACCTCTCGACAAAGTAAGTCGAAGCAGTTGTCCAGGTCTGTAGTTTTGACTGATGGGTATCCCACCATCTAGCTGCTTGACCTGTAAACATTTCAACTAAGCTTTGGAGTCAGCCATGTTCTCCAATATTTTTAGATACCTGTTCGACGTGCATGACTGGGGATTCCCTTTCCTTATACCTGGGTAGTTGTGTAGTGTTTAAGTTGGTTGGTTGTAAGGTAGGGTGTTCCCTTACTTTATTTTCAAAGATTTTGGGAATAATGGATACTATGAAGCACTGTCGGGAGGGTTTTTTCTGTACTTTTTGTATAGTCCAGCACCCTCTTGCTTGTGTTTCATAATTTTCAATCTCCCAGTCATATAATTCAGCATCTGAGTTATAACCAATTGAGTCTTGGTTACCTAAGTTAAGTTCTCCATAGATGTTTGGTTCTGTATAATCTGTATTGTTGTGGATCTAGTAAAGTTGTCTGACATCGACTTCCTCATCAATCGGTTTAGTCCAAGGCTCTCCTTGGGATGGATGAATGGGTACACTGACTTTTTGACCATTTCCTTTTAACTTGATTCCTTCCTTATCTAAGGAGATGGATGCTTTCATCTTTCGTCCCCAAGGTCGACCGACTAGTGCTGGGAAGGAGCTAGATCCTTCTTTTGGGTCAATAATTTCAAAATCAACCTTGGTCGAGATTCCTTTGATGTTCGTGTCGACATCTTTCCAAACTCCAATGGGTTCAATGAGGCCTTGGTCGGCAAGTTTTAGATAAATGCCTGACTCGTAGAGTCGAGGTCTGCCCATCTTTTCCCATGTATCCCGGGTCATGATATTTAGTTGGGACCCGAAGTCGAGCACTACTTGTCAGACGTGGTAACCTTCAATTTCCAGGTCGACAAGTGGGTCGACATCATTTTTGTCTTTTTGGTTTAGGTTGTAGATGTTTTTTGTTCGTTTTGCAAGGTTGGTACCTTTTATTTCATGCAATAAGTCAATGAGCTGAGCTACGGATTTGTCTGTTTGAGCAAGTTGGACTAATTGATGTATTGTGTTGGGTCGACTGTTAACGATGTCTTCTTGTCGTGCAATGTCGTGAAATATGTGGGTTGCTTCTTGATATGTGTGTTTTTCCTTCATAGGGTCAGGATAACCATTTGTGTCTTTAATCTTACTAATTTGAGGGTTATCAGGTCCTATTTTTGTGCCTTGTCGAGTGACAATATGTAAATTTTTAGTAGCTATTACATCATGCTTTTGTACACAAGACAAGATATTAACATTTTTTTTTGTATCAATTTTTTCTAACATAGTACGACAATCCTCAAGCGAGTGATCGCCTACTCCACAGTGTGTACAGAATTTAAGATCAGTTCTGTCATTGTATGGACAGTATGCACACCGATGACCTTCTTTGTAGCATGTGAAGCACTGGGTTGGTCGACGCGGACGTATGTCACGATTCCCAGGGAATCGACCTCTTCCTCCGTAACCTTGGCGTCGATTGTCGTACCGGCACTCATATCATCAGCCATCGTATCTTTGTCCATTCTGATCGTTTGGTGGATGGTTTTACTTGTTATGTTGCGCCACTGCATTTGTTTGGTATACCATGTAATAGTTCTGTCGATTCTTTAGGTTTAACTGACAGTCGGCAGTGTTGTGACTTTTGGTTTCGTAGATGGCGCACCAGGAAGCTTTGCCGTTCTTCATATTAAACGAGTAGTCTGCTGTAGAGTGATCTCCGTGTTCCTGGCAAATGTCATAAAATGCTTTAGTCTGTACGAAGCGGACGTCTTGTCGGCTATATTCATGTCGATAGTTATCCTTCAAGTGGCCATTAATTGAGCACTTGGTGCACCAGATCTCCTGATTTTTGAGGTTGATCTCCTTCAGAGACTTCTGTACATTCTCTAGCTGCTGTTCCATTCGGTGGTCCATGGGGTATGCAGGTATATCTTCGTCCATCTCAACCTGCAGAGCTTTTGTTAGCGCATCTTCATACGTTTTGAACGTCTCCAGACTAATATGTCGACGTAATTTTTGTGATAGTCCTGCAAGAAACCATTGAATTAGTAATTGTTCATCAATAACGTAATCCAATTGGCTCAGTAAATATTTCCATCACTTGTCATAGTCGCGGACGGATTCGCCTGGATTTTGTGAAGTATTTTTGTGCTTCTTCGCGGCCAGGTGCTTAGCGTCTGGCGTTCTAAAGAATGACAGGAATTGCGCCTTAATCTCGGCTTTGGTCGCTCTGGGTTGTCTCTTGGAAAAGGTCATGTACCATGTCAAGGCCCTTTTCCTTAAGGCTCCTGCGAACTGTGCCATTTCTCGGTCTTCATCTGTAACCTGGTTTGCTTTCGAGGTCGACTTGCAGAAGAACCAATGTCATCTGGGGTCTTCGTCTCCCTCATAAAGAGGAATGTGAGCTGATCCATGACCCATGTCTGAATCACTTTCACTCCTCTCAGACGTTGGCGGCGGTGGAGGTGGGGTTGGTGGTGAAAGTGGTGGGGTTATTGATGTAGTCATTCCTGCGGAATTCTGGTGGACGGAACTTGCACTCCCGTCGGTCGTCGAGTCTTCGTGGACTTGCAGTCGGTTGATGTTGACTTCTGCTGTTGATGGTCCGCTGCAAATTTGTGTTCGCAGGTCTGACTGTTCGATTTCTTCTAAAGCTATACTTGGCGAGGGGGGGGGCACTCCTTCATGTGTCGGTAAGAGCAAGTGGATACTGCGGAGGGAGGGTCCCCCTTGAAACGTCACCCAGTTTCCTTCCAGCGGTCGACATATAATAAGGTGTCTTCGTCACCTAGTCGGCTCCATATACTGAAGTCACCAGCTCGTAGTCGGAGGTCGTCGTCGACAATAGTCTGTATTCTAGTACGCGGATTCAATGGGGAAAGGGTCGTCCCTTCACTGGGAGCTCGTAGTTGGAGAGCTTCTGGCTGCTCTATCCACACTTCTTCCTCCGTAGGGGACGCTTCTTGCTCTTCATGTCGGTCATGACCCGACTCTGGCAGATTATCTTCCTTGTCGTTCTCTCTAGGGTTTTGTCCTCTGTGTAGCTCTAAGGCTCTTTCACGTCTTGCTTCCATTCTCTAGTATCTTTGGTCCCTTTCGACCTTCTGAGTGTTCAACATACTTGCATAAAATTCTAGTCTCTTGCGGTCCTCTTCGGTTGACTTCTCATTACTGGTGCTTACTATCGGGTCTGGTTCGACTAGGATCCACTATACTCTATCTCCGACACATGACCAACTACCCCCCCATAGCCTACCCAACGCTTTTTGAAAGCCCAGATAGTTCGATTTATTTGCTCAAGAAGTATTCCCACTCCCTTTCTGCAATGAATTTCTCCCACTTCCTTTGCTTCTCCGCCTAGTTAGTGTTTGATGGCTGTTCGTACAGCGATGGACGAGGTTCAATAATGTGTCCTGCTCCCTTCTCGATCAAGAATTTGAACAGCAAGGTCGGTAGGGAACACAAAAATTGTTCGGTGAAATCTGTGTAGAATTTCTCTTTGACAGTTTCCACTGAAGTTCTGTCTTTGACTGCTTGTTCCTCACAGAAGTCATCGACGATTTTCTCAAACCACTCCGACAAATTTGTTTAGCCTCCTCGGATCAGTTTTTCCAGCAACTATTGTTCTTTATTTGCGTCCGGCTTTCTCATCCAGAAGTTGCTTCAAGAGTTGGGGCACTGATTCAACAAATTTTTCATGCGTCTCTGTAAAAAATCGTTCTTTTGCTTCAGCGACTGTTAATCTGTTCCTTCGTGCGTAATTTTGCATATAGTTTGCAATTTTACGTTCCCACCAGTCCTTAATCTCCTGCTCTGGTATCATATGTGAGCATATATTTCAGTCATGTACTACCGGTAATGGAACCAATGTTGTAATCTCAAAGATCACATAAGGTTACCAATAATACATACTAAAACATACATAAATATAAGATAGAGACAAGAGACAAGAACAGATAGGATAAGAGATTATATTATTACAATGAGTTCATACAAGGCAAAGAACTGAACTGAGTTCTCGTTTACCTCAACAGCCTAATACATACAATTTACAAACAGTTACAAAATAACTACCTGTCAGTTCGGTGAACCGACACGAATTTTAGTTAGCCGACCTAATCTTCTAGTCTAGTCGGCCGACCGACTTAGTCGGCTGATCGACTAAGTCAGCCCATCGACTTAGTTGGTTGATCGACTAAGTCGGTCCTCGTTCAAGTTGACTTGTGTCGACTTGCTCCTTCTACAGTGAGTCTAGCTTATTTGAATGTAATCCACAGTGAACACTCAAGTTAACCACTTATCAAAACCCTAATTGACTCAACTGAGTCCTAACTGAAGTTGGAGTGTAATAAATGACTGAGTCTAACTGAAAGTAGCTAAGACACATGTCACTACAAGCCAACCAACAAGTGGTAGTGCATCGATGACTCCAATGAACCCCAATGAGGTTAACTGAAGTGTAACTGACCATCAGAAGTGGTTGGAGGTGCCCCTGTTGACTCCAGTTCATTAAATATTAATTAAATAATCAATTTAATGAAAGGAGGTTCCTTCACTACTTTGTTTAACTGATTGTAACCATAAGTTATCAATTAAGTGAATTTATGACACTCAGATCACCCCCGAAGTGCTCCAGTTAGCCTCCCCGAATGAAGGAGAAGGCTTAGTTGGCCTTCTTGACTGAAGGTAGGCATGGGTGTGCTCATGCTGATGTCATACAATGCTCCTCTAATGTCAATTAAGTCAATAAAACTTAGGATAGTGTTTTAACTAGGCCAAATTGACCAAAATGACTATGTAGGGTGGTAAATGTCTCCAACACCCCCCCTTAAGCTATACTTAGGAGAAGTAGAAAACATAAAGTGCATAAAAATCCTAGGGCCCCGGCAACAAAGGCCATAGGTCACCCTGTACAATGCTGAACTCAAACAATGCTTAAAACAAACTAAGTGAGGAAAAGAAGGAAAACCCAGTGGGAAAACCCCCCCCTCAAGCTGAACACTAAAAGTAGTTGGATCACCCTGATGAACTCACCCCCAATAGTGAACGGAGGTACGTGAACTTATTTTCTGAAAAGCTCTTGGTGAAGATGTATGTAATCTACTCATCAGTCGGGCAGTATTGTAGAATGATGGTCCTGTCATGCGCTAGCTCCCTGATATAGTGCATGTGTATCTCTACATGCTTGGTCCTCTGCCTGGTAACTGGATCTGTGGATATATTAATATCACTTTGATTGTTACAAAAGAGGATAGTGGACAAAGTACTACCAAGATCAAACTCTGAAAGAATGCCTTGCAACCAAACAACTTGGATGCAAGCATTCACCGCTCCTCGATACTCGTGTTGGAGACATTTACCATCATACACACTCTTTTGGTCAAATTGGCCTAGTTAAACCACTATCCTAAGTATAATTGACATTAATTGACATCAGTGGAGCATTAATTGCCATCATCTAGTCACACCCATGCCTACCTACAGTCAAGGAGGCTAACTTAGCCTTCTCCTACAGTTAAGGAGGCTAACTGGAGCACTCCGGGGGTGATCTGAGTGATATTAATGCACCTAATTGCTAACTGGTGGTTACAATCAGTTCAACTAGTCAGTTAAGGCACCTCCTCTCATTAAATATATTATTTAATGATTATTTATTATTATTTAATGATCTGGAGTCAACAGGGCGCCTCCACCAACTTCGGATGGTCAGTTCAGCTTCAGTTAACCTCATCGGGGTTCATTGAAGTCATGGAGCACTAGCACTTGATGGTTGGCTTGCTATGACATGTGTTTGATCTCCTTCAGTTGAGATTCAGTCATTTATTGCACTCCGACTTTAGTTAGGGTTTGGTGAGTCAATTAGGGTTTTGGTCAAGTGGTTAACTGAGTGTGAACCTATGGTTGAGAGTAAGTTAAGCCAGACTCACTCATGATTTTGAATTGCCTCCTTAGGTATTCGAGTTTCTCATGGATTCAAGCTATTGCTTGACATTGGTATTATAACCATTCATTGTTTATTAAATATACAGATAGGAAACCAATTCTGGTTCTGATTAACACCATTTCATGAGTATTTGTTGATTATTCTTTGATGAGATTGATTCTTTGTTCCTAGATCAATGTGCAATATTAATATGGTATCAGAGCATACGGAGGGACATAGAAATATCTCTCAAAAACAAGCTTTTTGACAGATTTCTCCATGAAAAGTGAGCAATAGCTCAAAATTCCAGCACTGCACCAGAAGCCAAGGCTTACCACTCAATATCCCAAGTAAAGAACTTGTTGATCAAGCTTTCTTGATTGACTATGCTGGGTGTGATGAAAGCCTAGAATGTGCAGGCTGTCCGACCTTATTTTGCCCTTTCTGTTTTGATTTTTCAGGTTTCTACAGGTGAAGCATTCACTACAGCATATCCAGATGGCCTCTTCAGTAGATCTCTTGACTCCATACAATTTCCACACATGGAAAAATAAAATGGAGATTCAGTTGTGCTCCAAAGGACTCCATAGAGTCGCCATGGACACTGAAGTTGAGCTTGGATCCACCATAGAAAAATCAAGATTCTTGAACAAGAATGATGAAGCCTTCGGTTTCTTGTGCCTCTCTATTTCCGAAGACCTTCTCTTCCATCTTATGGATCTGAAGACACCGAAATAAATATGGGACAAATTGGAATCTCTATACAGAAAGCATGATGACTTGAGAGTTTACCAACTCGAAAATGAACTCATGTCTCTCCAACCTTCCAATTTCGAGACTCTGAATGATTTCTTTACAAAGTTCAAGCATACTATTTTACTCTTGAAGCAATGCAAAGTGGAGAAGGAGGATGATCAGCTCATCCTTGCCATCCTCTCCAAACTTGGGGCTGATTATTCAGTTTTTGTTTCTACATTCCGTGTGGGGAAGCTCACAACCCCCAGATGGAAGATGCCTACACTCAACGCCTTCATTGAGTCCCTAACTAATGAACATGACAAGCTTGTCCAGATGGGGATCATCCAATATTGTCGTGATCAATCCCTCCATGTCTCGGGGCCCAAATATCTAAAGGCTAAAGGAAAGTAGCAGAAAAATCATAAAACTAAATTTGATGCTCCCAAGCCTAGAGTTGAAAACCAGCAGCATGATGAGTCTTCCGGCTCAAGGAAGAACAAAGGAAAAGGGCACAATGGGAAATAAAAAGTCAGGCGTTCTTACTGTAGGAAGGGTTTTCACCCTAAACATGCCTGCATGAAGAAAAATCTTGATGAAGCAACCTCTCTCCTTGAGAGGAATCACATCAATCTTCCGGAGAGCTTTCGGAGGAGAGATCACCAAGGTTGGGAACCACAGCATGAGAAAGGTCATGCCCTCGTGGCAAGTACTTCAAATTCCAAAGCACTACTGATTGATAGTGGAGTTTTGAAACACATTATGGCTGAAAAGACTCCTTTTCATCCTTGGAGACTGGCAAATCCATCCCCATCCACATGGGAGATGACTCCACCATCATTTTCGAAGGACAAGGTACTGTAGATCTAGAAAATGGTTTTTTCTCTAATGTTTTGTATGTACCGTCTCTAGCAGCAAATCTCCTTAGTGTCTATCATATGACACATACAGGAATGCCTAAGAGAGTCTCTTTCAGCCCAAATTATGTTGAAATAACAGAAATTGCATTCGGGAAACTCATTGCTAAAGGCCTTGTAAACCATCATGCAAAAGCCTATGAATTTTCTCACTTTGTTGCGGATGCAAAGCCCACCGCTCTGCTAACTCATGGAAATGAGGTTAGTAGGTTGTGGCATGAGAGGTTTGGCCATATTAATTTCAAATATTTTCAGCAATTACAGAAAAACTCCATGGTTGAAGACCTCCTGGTTATCAAGGCAACCACGGGAGTCTGCAAGGGCTGTGTGATTGGAAAACACCCTGAGCACAAGTTCGACCGGGGGAAGGAAAACTGAGCTACAAGCATATTGGGGCTGATACATTCTGATATCAGCAGTCCGATGCCTATCACATCCATGAATGGATTAAGGTACCTCCTTTTATTGATGATTTTTCAAGGTATACATGGGTTTTCTTTCTCAAAAAGAAATCAGAAGCATGTGAAAAATTTTCTGAATTGAAGGCCTTGTTCGAAAATGCCTCTGGGCTTAAGATCAAGATCCTGATATCTGATAATGGAGGGGAGTATGTCAATAATGAGTTTCTATACATATTCTCCCAAACTGGTATTCAGGTCCAGCATTCAATTCCCTACACTCCCCAGCAGAATGGAGTAGCTGAAAGGAAGAACCGGTCTCTCAAGGAGATGACCACCTGTATGTTGGAGTCAAAGAAGCTTGCTACAAATTTGTGGGCTGAAGCCATGCATGCTTTAGCATACATTCAGAACAGGGTGCCACATTTGTTTTTGAAAGGAAAGACTCCTATTGAAGCATACTTCGGACACAAGCCAGATGTGTCGAACCTACGGGTGTTTGGGTCCACTGCATGGGCCCGGATTCCGCTTGATAAAAGAAGGGATTTGCAACCGCAGAGCATAGAATATCTGTTTATTGGGTATCCTGATGAATCGAAAGAATTCAAGCTACTGGATATCAATACAAAACAGATCATCATCGAGAGAAGTGTCAAGTTCGATGAGCCTCTTCAGGAGGTGGAACTAGTGAAGGAGAAAATTGTTGAATTTCCTTCCTATTCCACTGAGTATTTGGATGATGAAATTGGGGGTGATGACCCTGATTTGGATCCTCTGATTTCTGGTATCAGTGTGCAGCAATTAGTAGATGCTGAATCAGAACCTAAAGTGCAAAATCATCTTCCTACATGGTCCCAACAGACACTGTCCTCCGCAGGAGACAACATTGGAAATCCGGATGATCCAAGGAGAACCCGGTCTGATTTCCAAAGAGCAGGTATTGCGCTCTCTTGTTCTGATAATTTGCTGTCCGAAACTTGCTATTTGATGATTAGTTCAGATCCAAAATCCTACTACCATGCTCGGAATGATCCGAGATGGCAAGTTTCCATGGATGAAGAGATGAATTCTCTTCAGAAAAACACTACTTGGGAGCTAGTTTCTCTTCCTTCGAGAAGGAAATTGGTTGAATGCAAGTGGGTGTTTTGGACAAAGGTTGATGCTAATGGAAGCACCTACAAATATAAGGCAAGGCTAGTAGCAAAATGTTTCTCTCCGGTCCAAGGAGTGGACTACCATGAGACCTTTGCACCGGTTGCAAAAATGGACTCCATCCGCCTTGTTTTGGCTATTTCAGCATCCAAGCACTGGGAGGTGCATCACATGGATGTTAAGTCAGCCTTTATGCATGGATATCTTCATAAAGAGATATACATGAAGCAGCCTAAGGGATACATCACTGATCCATCTTTGGTTTGCAAGCTAAACAAGTCACTATACGGGTTAAAACAGGCCCCAAGAGAGTGGTATTCCAAGATGGATGCCTTCCTTCTCTCGCAAAACTTTCAGAGATGTAGATCAGATCCAAATGTGTATTTACAGAAGCATGATGGTCATCTAATTATCATTTTTTTATATGTTGATGACTTACTGATCACAGGTAGCACAGTTGCCTCCATTTCAGCCATCAAAACTGCTCTCCACAATGCCTTTGAAATGAGTGATTTGGGGCTTCTAAAACAATTTTTGGGGCTCAAAATCGAGCAAAATTCTGATGGGATTATAGTCACTCAGTCCAAATAAATTTCATACCTGTTAGTCAAGTTTAAAATGGCTGAATGTAGGCCTGCACCATTCCCTTTCCTTTCAGGGATCAGCCTTGAAGAAGGAAAACGCACACCTCCCATGGACTGCACTATCTATCGACAACTGATTGGTAGCTTGTTGTACTTGACACATTCTAGGCCTGATATTTGTTATGCCATGAATGATGTATCAAGATACATGCAGCAGCCTCATGTTCTTCATTGGAAGGCAGCCAAGAGGATCCTCCAGTACATTCAGGGAACCAGGCCCTACGACATTCACTATGCTGCAGACTTCGAGCTAGAGCTGGTTGGATACATAGATTCCGATTGGGCGGGTGATTCTATTGATCGAAAGTCAACTTTTGAATATGTATTCATGTTTGGTGGTGGCCCTATTTGCTGGTCAAACAAAAAGCAGGCTGCCATAGCACTATCTTCAGCAGAGGCCGAGTATCGAGGAGCGGTGAATGCTTGCATCCAAGCAGTTTGGTTGCAAGGCATTCTTTCAGAGTTTGATATTGGTATTACTTTGTCCACTATCCTCTTTTGTGACAGCTAGAGTGCTATTATGATATCCACGGATCCAGTTACTAGGCAGAGGACCAAGCATGTAGAGAGTCACATGCACTACATCAGGGAGCTAGTGCATGACAGGACCATCATTCTGCAATACTGTCCGACTGATGAGCAGATTGTAGACATCTTCACCAAGAGCTTTTCAGAAAATAAGTTCACTTACCTCCGTTCACTGAAAGTAGTCTGGATCATCAGGGTGATCCATACTACTTTTAGTGTTCAGCTTGAGGGGGGGGTTTTCCCACTGGGTTTTCCCTCTTTTCCTCACTTAGTTTGTTTTGAGCATTGTTTCAGTTTCAGCATTGTACAGGGTGACCTATGGCCTTACTTTCCATGGCCCTAGAATTTTTATGCATCTACGTTTTCTAACTCTTCCTGAGTATAGCTTAAGGGGGGGTGTTGGAGACATTTACCATCATACACACTCTTTTGGTCAAATTGGCCTAGTTAAACCACTATCCTAAGTATAATTGACATTAATTGAAATCAGTGGAGCATTAATTGCCATCATCCAGTCACACCCACTCCTACCTACAGTCAAGGAGGCTAACTTAGCCTTCTCCGGGGGTGATCTGAGTGATATTAATGCACCTAATTGCTAACCGGTGGTTACAATCAGTTCAACCAGTTAGTTAAGGTGCCTCCTCTCATTAAATATATTATTTAATGATTATTTATTATTATTTAATGATCTGGAGTCAACAGGGCGCCTCCACCAACTTTTGATGGTCAGTTCAGCTTCAGTTAACCTCATCGGGGTTCATTGAAGTCATGGAGCACTAGCACTTGATGCTTGGCTTGCTATGACATGTGTTTGATCTCCTTCAGTTGAGTTTAGTCATTTATTGCACTCCGACTTCAGTTAGGGTTTGGTGAGACAATTAGGGTTTTGGTCAAGTGGTTAACTGAGTGTGAACCTATGGTTAAGAGTCAGTTAAGCCAGAATCACTCATGATTTCGAATTGTCTCCTTAGGTATTTGAATTTCTCATGGATTCAAGCTATTGCTTGACATTGGTATTGTAACCATTCATTGTTTATTAAATATACATAGAGGAAACCAATTCCGGTTCCGATTAACACCATTTCATGAGTATTTGTTGATTATTCTTTGATGAGATTGATTCTTTGTTCCTAGATCAATGTGCAAGATTAATAACTCGGCCTCTGCTGAAGACAATGCTATGGCGACCTGCTTTTTGCTAGACCAGAAAATGGGTCCACGAAAAAACATGAAGACATATCCGAAAGTTGACTTCTGATCAATAGAATCACCCGCCCAATTGAAATCTATGTATCCAACCAGCTCTAGCTCAGAGTCTGCAACATAGTGAATGCCGTAGGTCCTGGTTCCCTGAATTTACTGGAGGATCCTCTTGGCTGCCTTCCAATGAATATCATGGGGCTTCTGCATGTATCTTGATACAAAATTCATGGCATAATAGATATCAGGCCAAGAATGAGTCAAGTACAACAAGCTACCAATCAGATGTCGATAAATAGTGCAGTCCATGGAAGGTGTGCTTTTTCCTTCTTCAAGGCTGATCCCTGAAAGGAAAGGGAATGGAGAAGCTCTACATTTAGCCATGTTAAACTTGAATAATAGTTTTGATATGTATTTGTACTGAGTGACAATTATCCCATCATAATTTTGCTCAATTTCGAGCCCCAAAAATTGTTTTAAGAGCCCCAAATCGCTCATTTCAAATGCATTTTGGAGAGCAGTTTTGATGACTGAAATAGAAGCAAGTGTGTATCCTGTGATCAGTAATTCATCGACATATAAAAAAATAATAATCAAATGACCATCATACTGCTTTATATACATATATGGATCTGATCTACACCTTTGTAAGTTTTGCAAGAGAAGGCATCCATCTTGGAATACCACTCTCTTGGGGTCTGTTTTAACCCGTATAGCGACTTCTTTGGCTTGCAAACCAAAGATGGATCATAAATGTAGCCCTTAGGATGCTTCATGTATATCTCCTCATGAATATCTCCATGCAAAAAGGCTGAATTAACATCCATATGATGCACTTCACAGTGCTTAGATGATGAAATTTCCAAAACTAGGTGGATGGAGTCCTTTTTTGCAGCCAGTGCAAAAGTCTCATGGTAATCCACACCTTGGGCCTGGGAGAAACATTTTTCCACCAGCCTTGCCTTATATTTATAGGTGTTTCCATTTTTAGAAACCTTAGTCCGAAACACCCACTTGCATTGAACCAATTTCCTTCCCGGAGGAAGAGAAACTAGCTCCCAAGTAGTGTTTTTTCTGAAAAGAATTCATCTCTTCATCCATGGCAACTTGCCATCTCGGATCCTTCTAAGAATGGTAGTAGGACTTAGGGTCTGAGATTATCATCAAATAACAATATTTAGATAGCAAATAATTAGGACAAGAGAGCGCATTACTTGCTCTTTGGAAATCAGACCGGGTTCTCCTTGGATCATCCAGATTTCCAATGTTATCTCCTGCGAAGGAGAGTGTCTATCGGGCCCAAGTTGGGAGATGATTTTGTACTTCAGGTTCTAATTCAGCATCTGATGTTGCTCTACACTGATATCAGAAATCATAGGATCCAAATCAGGGTCATCACCCTGAATTTCATCATCCAAATATTTAGTAGAATAGGAAGGAAATTCAACAGTTTTCTCCTTCACTAGTTCCACCTCTTGAAGAGGCTCATCGAACTTGACACTCCTTTCGATGATGATCTGTTTTGTTTTGATATCTAGAAGATTGAAACCTTTTGATTCATCATGATATCCAATAAACATACATTCTATGCTTTGCGGTTGCAAAGCCCGTCTTTTATCAAGTGGAATTCGGGCCCATGCAGTGGACCCAAACACTCGCAGATTCGACACATCTGGCTTGTGTCTGAAGTATGCTTCGAAAGGGGTCTTCCATTTCATGGATGAGTGTGGTACTCTATTCTGAATATATGCTGCAGCATGCATGGCTTCAGCCCACAAATTTGTAGCCAACTTCTTTGATTCCAACATACATGTGGTCATCTCCTTGAGAGACCAATTCTTCCTCTCCGCTACACCATTCTGCTGGGGAGTGTAGGGAATTGAATGCTGTACCTGAATACCAATTTGGGAACATATGTGTAGCAACTCATTATTGACATACTCCCCGCAATTATCAGATCTCAAGATCTTGATCTTTTGTCTAGATGCATTCTCAATTAAGGCCTTCAAATCAGTGATTTTTTCACAGACTTCAGACTTCTTTTTGATAAAGAAGACCCATGTGTACCTGTAAAAATCATCAATGAAAGTCAGAATGTACCTTAATCCATTCATGGATGTGATAGGCATGGGACTACCGATATCAGAATGTATCAGTCCCAAGATTCATGATGCTCGGCTTGCCTTCCCCTGATCGAACTTATGCTCAGGGTGCTTTCCAACAACACAGCCCTTGCAAATTCCAGTGCTTGCCTTGATGACCGGGAGGCCTTCAACCATAGAATTTTTCTGTAATTGCTACAAGTATTTGAAGTTCAAATGGCCGAAACTCTCATGCCACAGTCTACTTACTTCATTTCCATGAGTCAACAATGCGGTGGGCTTTGCATCTGCCACAAAATGGGAGAACTCATAGGATTTTGCATGATGGTTTGCAAGGCCTTTTGCAACAAGTTTCCCAGATGCAAGTTCTGTGATCTCTACATCATCTGGGCTGAAGGAGACTCTCTTGGGCACTCCCATATGTGTCATTTGATAAAAACTAAGGAGGTTTGATGCCAGAGATGGTACGTACAGAACATTTGAAAAGTAGCCATGTTCAAGATCAACAGTACCTTGTCCTTCAGAAATGATGGTGGAGTCATCTCCCATGTGGATGGGAATTGATTTGTCGGTCTCCAAAGATGAGAAGGAGTCTCTTTCAGCCATCATGTGGTTCGAAGCTCTAGAATCTATCAAGATTTCTTTGGACTTCGAAGTGCTTTCCATGAGGGCATGACCTCTATCATGCTGATCTCTCTTCCGAAAGCTTTCTGAAAGATTGATGTGATTTCTCTCAAGGAGAGAGGTAGCTTCATCAAGTTTATTTTTCATGCAGGCATGTTCAGGGTGGAAGCCCTTCCCACAGTATGAACACTTGTCTTTTTCCTTTCAATGATGCCCTTTTCCTTTGTTCTTCTTTGAGCCGGAAGACTCTTCATGCTGCTGGTTTTTAAGAACCCGTGTCAACCCTCCTCTTTATTTTGTTAGTATATTTTATTGGACGCATATGCTTTGTAAGTCATCCCATCAGTATGTTGTATTATCCCACATTCATGGGGAGTAAGTAATAGTTGTTAAGTTGTCTAGTTATTATGTTGCATTATGCTAGATTCGTGGGGGTAATAGTTGTTTAGATTAGAATTAGTATATAAGTATGTGTTGAGGCTAATGAAAGCATCGAAGAGTTATTTTGTATTGAGCTTGCTCAAAGGAGGTTTCCCCCTCGAAGTGGCCTGCGATTAATAAAATCTCTTCTGTGATCCATAATTTCTATTATATTATGCATTCTTATTGTTTATTGTAGGAGGTTCTCCACATCTGGTATCAGAGCACTTTCCTTGGCACAAGTGGGAATTTTTTTTTTTTTTTGGAAAAAAAAGGGGCAAAATTGGGCGGCGAATTTCACATCCATTTTTGAAACTTTCTGTGCAAATTCAAGAAAAATAAGTTGCATATCGGAATTTCTCTTTCCAAAATATGTAGTTTCAAAAAAAAATCATCTCGTTTGGTGTCACGTCCCCATGCCTCTGATCAGCATAGAGGACGCGACCCAAACTTTAATCACAGTGGGCTAAGAGCCCCATGAACATGTACATGAATAAAATTGCTAAAATAGAATGCTTAAACATACACACATGAACATTTATCATGCACAGATGCAATCATCTATCAGACACAGCGGAAACATCATACATTTAAGCAAGCATTCATTTAACATGTTCATCATTTTCATTAACAGAATTTACAGTTTACAGTTGCAGAAGTGAAATGGACAGATCACTTATCTTATGGAAACTTTGCTCCACAACCAGCTATGTCACTGCAACGTTCCACCCAACCATAGGCCAGCGTGCTCCTTAATCTCTCGGCAGCGCTGCCACCCCCGAGCTGGGCATGATTCTCCAAGGAATAAGGAAACTAGCAGGCTTACACATAGCCAAGGATATACAAAACACACAGCCAAGCCAACAAAGTTGGGTTTATCAGGCCATCAAGGAGTTGGGAAAGGCTCAATGCTAAGCTGGTGAGCTCATTACAGAGCCAAGAACACCTACACCAGAACTAGCCTGACCTCTAAGACACCCAAACACACCCAACACAAGGAATTAGTCCCTTCTTTGCTACACAGCCCCTCAGGCCCTGCATTCCCTTCCAGTGCTATTCAGGGGTGATGGAGAAGAAGGCCAGCCCTCTAGATCTGTCTGTGTGGTTTCCAACACCAGGTTTATCAAGCAAACCAAGCCAACATCCTTGCTCCTTACACAGTCCGAAGACCAACCATTGCACGTATGCAATCAATTAGCTATCACAACTTAAACAGGGAAAAGACTCCCCAGTGAATTACACAGTCCCAAACACAACAACAAACACAATTCCAACAAGGGGAAACACCACAGCTCCAAAACGCATCAGCATACATATTACCAATAACGTGGGGAACAACGACCCATTTTGCACAACCAATGCTGCCGGGAAAAACATATGCAGACCACAATGGGGACGAATTTACAGTCTCACGATCGGTGCGTGAATCAACCACAATGCAGAACCCACGAATCAGCCCGTGAGTAAAGGATACGGCCACACTATTCACAAATCCGCAGAAGAAAACTACTGCGTGGGTAAATCCAGCAAAATCATGTGCCTGAAGACGAAAAACGAGAAGGAATCCCTCTGCGTGAGAGTGAACAACAATGGAGAGGATGCAAAATTGCAGTGCATGGGTGTTTTGCAACTCGTGGAGCCAAGAAAAATGTCTGCGTGAGGGATGAACAACAAAATCGTGGGTAGAGTGTGCGTGTGGGTGAGGACTGACAGTCCTGCCACCCCACTTCCAAGACCATAACTGCCTCAACCACCAGCAGCCTTTCTTAATGAAAGTGGTTGGAATAAAACAAAGGAAGAAGACATATGGGTTTTTCTCTCATTGGCCAAGGTTGACAATTTCCCCCACCCCTATCCTTGTGAAAATCATGCCCCTTTCTCATTTTAGTTGCCGCGATCGTAGCTCGTCGGGTTCATTTTTTATTATAGATGCATATTTACATGATGACCATCATAATATATGTCGCATGCCCCGATATACCATCGGTGACAATTCAAATCCAAAACATAACATAACCGATCAA
>LPNX010438704.1:193527-293619 GCA_001517045.1 Pseudotsuga menziesii
ACATAGCTTTTCTGTCTGTCCTGTGCTGCTTTTAGGTTCTGCTTGATCTTTACAACCTCTTGCTCCATTTCCTTGAGCAATTTTGGTCCAAGCACAATCCGGTTCACTGGATTATCCCAAGTCACTGGTGTCCTACACCTTATTCCATACAAATCTTCATACGGACTCATCCCCAAGGATGCCTGATGTCCATTGTTATAAGCAAACTCTACCAAGTGCAAGTAATCTCCCCACTTGGTTGGTTTGTCCATTACGTACATGCGAAGCATGTCTTCAAGTACCTGATTAACTCTTTCTGTCTGGCCATCTGTCTGAGGATGGTACGCAGTGCTGAAGTTTAGCTTTGTACCTAAGTCTGCAAACAACCCCTTCCAAAAGTTGGAAGTGAACTTGACATCCCTATCAGAGACTATTGCCTTCGACAATCCATGCAATTTGAAAATATCCTTCATGAAGATCTTTGCAACGTCATCTGTCGTATGCGTAGACTTCACTGGTATAAAATGCGCTTCCTTAGTCAACTTGTCTACCACAACCATGATGGAATCATGTTGTCTCCAAGTCATCGGCAATCCTGTAATAAAATCCATGGAAATAACTTCCCATTTCCATTCCAGAACTGGCAAAGGATGCAACAAACCTGCTGGATGTTGATGCTCAAACTTTACCTGTTGACATTTCATACATCTTGAAATGTACTTAGCCATATCCCTTTTCATTCCTGGCCAAAAGTACTGCTTTCTAGCTGTAGCGATTGTTTTCTGATATCCTGGGTGACCAGAATATGGAGCTTGATGGATTTCATCCATAACAACTCTCCTCAAATCTGCCACATCTGGAATATAAATTCTACCTTTATAAGTGAGAAGTCCATCTTCTTCCAATTTATATCCCTCGTGCATCTTATCGAGACTTTGCTGCTGCAATTTTTCTTTTACTTGCTCATACAATTCATCTCCGGCAACATGATTGGCAATCTGCTACCTCAAATCTGATTGGAAAATACTAAGAGATGCCACATGCATTTCTTGCACTTTCCTGCTAAGTGCATCAGCTACCTTATTTTGTTTTCCCTTTATGTGCTTGATTTCAAAATCAAACTCACATAAAAAATCTAGCGATCTTGCTTGCCTAGCATTCAGAGTAGGCTGATCAAATAGGTGCTTCAGTCCACAGTGATCTGTCCTGAGTTCAAATCTCCTGCCCATCAAGTAATGTCTCCACATCTTGAGAGCATGTACTATGGCTGCAAGCTCTAGATCATGAGTGGCGTAGTTCTTCTCATGCTCCTTCAACTTTCTTGACTCATAACATATCACGTGGTTGTCTTGCATAAGGACTCCTCCAAGCCCTTGCCCGCATGCATCGGTACACACCACAAAATCTTTCTCTGGATCTGCAATCTTCAATACTGGTGCACTGGTGAAAAGATTCTTCAACCGCTGGAAACTTTCTTCACATCTCGATGTCCATTCGAACTCCATCCCCTTCTTTTGCAAAGAAGTGATAGCATGTGCAACTTTGGAAAATCTGTCAATGAATCTCCTGTAGTATCCTGCAAGTCCCATAAAAGATCTTACATTTGTCACATTTCTTGGAGTAGGCCAATTCGTAATGGCTTCTATCTTTTCGGGGTCCACAGATATACCCTCCTCTGAGATAATGTGTCCCAAATACTGAATTATATCTCTATAGAAGTCACACTTGCTCAGTTTTGCATACAATTGATGCTCCCTGAGCAAACTCAATGTCAGTCTCAAATGCTCTTCATGCTCTTCCTCATTCTTAGAGTAAACAAGAATGTCATCAAGGAAAATAAGCACAAACTTGTCCAAATACCTGCTGAAGACACTATTCATGAGGCACATAAATGTAGCTGGTGCATTTGTGAGACCAAACGGTACCACTACAAACTCATAATGCCCATACCTCGTCCTGAAGGCTGTCTTATGAATGTCTTCATCCTTGATTCCCTCCTGATGGTAACCAGACCTTAAGTCAATCTTGGAAAATACCCTTGCTCCTCTCATTTGATCAAAGAGGTCATCAATCCTAGGAAAAGGATATTTATTCCTCATAGTAACCTTGTTCAACTATCTGTAATCAATGCATAACCTGAGTGTACCATCTTTCTTCTTGACAAGCAGAACTGGTGCTCCCCAAGGAGACACACTCGGTCGGATATACTTCTTTTCCAACAACTCTTGCAGTTGCATCTTCAATTCTAGCATCTCCGGTGTACTCATTCTATAGGGTGCCTTGGACACTGGTGCTGCTCCTGGCACAAGTTCAATTGTGAAGTCAATGTCCCTCTTTGGAGGAAGCCCTAGAATCTCATCAAGAAACACATCCCTGAATTCCTGTAACACCTGATAGTCCTCCAACCTCGGAGTTTCATCTCCTGATGTTTCCAAAATATGAGCTGCATACAACTGGCAACCCTTCCTACAGAACTTCTTTAATGAACAACAATGGAGAGGAAGGGTTGCCAGTTAAAGAAGTTATGTAGGAAGGGTTGCCAGTTGAATGCAGCTCATATTTTGGAAATTTCAGGAGATGCGAAATTGCAGTGCATGGGTGTTTTGCAACTCGTGGAGCCAAGAAAAATGTCTGCGTGAGGGATGAACAACAAAATCATGGGTAGAGTGTGCGTGTGGGTGAGGACTGACAGTCTTGCCACCCCACTTCCAAGACCATAACTGCCTCAACCACTAGCAACCTTTCTTAATGAAAGTGGTTGGAATAAAACAAAGGAAGAAGACATATGGGTTTTTCTCTGATCATTGGCCAAGGTTGACAATTTCCCCCACCCATATCCTTGTGAAAATCATGCCCCTTTCTCATTTTAGTTGCCGCGATCGTAGCTGGTTGGGTTCATTTTTAAGTATAGATGCATATTTACATGATGACCGTCATAATATATGTCGCATGCCCCGATATACCATCGGTGACAATTCAAATCCAAAACATAACATAACCGATCAATGGTGGGGCCTTGGCTTTTAGCTCCACACCCTGATCATTTACAATTTATACATCATATACATCTAATGTAACGGGGTCAAAACCAGGACATTACATTTGGAGTTCTAAAAGTAGAGATATTGTGGATTTAAAATCAACAATTTTTCAGAATTTCGGTGACGGCCACGGAAATTGCAGAGTGAAAATCTTTTGACCAGGTGCCCAGATTTCTATTTCGATTTCGTGGGTAGAAGCAGAGTGGTTTTTTCAGCTCTAGAAACAGGCTGTAATAGCGATTCTAAGCAATATAGATCAGGTTATGCTCATTTGAAAAGTTTTCATCTTAAAACCCTAGCTCTAATTACGAGTTTTTGGGCATTGGGTGGAATTTCTGCCATAATTTTTCTGGCACTATGATTATTGTAGTCTTTCTTCTTCTTGCAGTGGTATTTTTCATTCGGATAAGGTAATAATCCCTATCTGTTTAATTGTGGGAAGTACTTGGGCATAGCCCTAAACCTCATTGTGAGGAGTACCACAGGAACCTCGAAGTAGCTGGCCATTGAGAGGACCTGCCAAGCAAAAAGGGCAACGACCCCCACTAGATTGACTAGATTCCCATCCATGAGGATAACCAAAGAGCTGTTGTTTTTGGCCAAGTGGTTAGCAGTTTTACCTGCACCGTGAAGTGAGGGATACTGCCCCAATACTCAAGCCTGAGACAACCTTGGTGGCCGAGTGACTACCTTTGAACCATTAGGAAGCCGAATATACCTAGGATCCATATCTATTTACAGTTGATAACACGCATAATTTCAGAATTGTCACAGATCATTTACTCCAATTCAAGTTGATAAAGCACAGCTTTCTAGCACCGCCATAGATCATTTCTTAAATTTTTTTTTTTTTATGTTTTTAGCCATACATTCCTTGATTTAGCTCCGTTTCCCTTGAAAATTCACTGTAACCCCTGTGATTTCATTCTACGTATTTCATTCATTGAGGACCCTATCCCAAGTCCACTTCCCAAAGCCCAAAATTCCATCTCCTTCTTTCACCCCACTTCTGAAAGTCACATTTTTTGTTTCCTTGTCCCTCAGCAAGTGTCCACGACCTAGTTACCCACTCGCGTTTTTCCCAACTCAAAAATTTCATTTTCTAAAACCCTCTCTGTTTTTGTTTTTCCACCCATTTCCGATTTAAGAAAAAATTTAAAAAGAAAAAAAAAACAAGAAAAATCTTGCTTATGGTTGTCACCCACACAGGAGCAAATAGACAAATGGAAGAAGAACTTGTAACCCTCAAGAACAAAATCAAAGATCTGGATCAAATATTTCTCGACCTCCATCTTCAACATTCAACCATGAACAACTAACAACAGCCCGAGTCTTCTCTAGACACTGAGTTCTCTGTTTCCAGCAACTTTTGTGGGCCAAAGATTGATTTCCCTCGCTTCACTAGTGATGATCCAAGTGGATGGATACACAAGGCAGAACAATACTTTAATATGGATAACACTTTTGATGTCACCAAAGTCCCACTTACATCATTTCATTTGGAACGTGAAGCCCTTCAATGGTTCTATTGGTACATCAAGGATCATGAAGAGCCCCAATGGACAGATTTTTGTCAACTTCTTTTGCACCGATTTGGCCCTAGTGGTTTTGATGAATTCACAGGAGCACTCACCAAACTTCGCCAGACTGGCACTGTGAGAGAGTATCAGATACAATTTGAGAACTTAGTCAAGCACACAGAAGGATTTTCTGATGCATTCTACAGGAGTTGTTTTATCAGTGGTGTTAAGGATACAATCCGATCTGATGTTACAATGTTCTGTCCCAACATAATGATGGAAATCCTAGGGTTGGCTAAGTTGGCCGAGGACAATATTAGGGCTTAGCAACACCCCAAATCCACTTTTATTCCATTCAGAAATATGGTTCCCCAAAGACATCCAATCCCTTTGATTCCTAGAACCACTCCTATCAAGCATTTGTCTGAAGCTGAGATGCGAGCACATAGGGAAAAAGGACTTTGTTGTAATTGTGATGATAAATTCACCTAGGGACATCAATGTACTGAACACAAGTCCTATTTCTTGGATGTGGCTTCTCCGCTTGCACTTGAAATTTGTGATGATGCTCAGGATCTAGTAGACAATCAAGTCAACATTCCGTGGCCGCCTATTGACCCTCAGATTGCTAAACAAGTTGATTGTTTTGTCCATCCTTGCTCCAGCTTTAAATTCATGGTTGCCAATGGGAGCACCTTACCTTGCAAAGTAATGTGCCATGGTGTGTGTATCTCTATTGGAGATTATAACTTGCACTCTAACATGTTTTCCATACCCCTAGGAGGTTGTTCTATGATTTCAGACACTCAATGGTTACGCACACTTGGACCCATCTTATGTGATTTTGCTGAACTGTGGATGCATTTTTTAGCCAATGGGAAAAAACACACATTCATTGGCTTACAACTGGGGTCTCTCAGCATCATCAGTTCACATTGCATGGAAATGATCCTTAAGAAGAATTCACATGGTGTCATCACTCAGCTCCATTTCATTCAGATGCAACCTTTGACAGTCTCAAATACTCCCTTGGATATTTCATTCTGATGCACCCTTCAGATGCCTGATTTTTCCAAGCCCTTCACTCTTGAGAGTGATGCTTGTGACAATGGACTTGGTGTTGTCCTCTTTCAAGATGAAAAGCCCATGGCCTTCCCCGGTAAGTCCCTTCTTGGAAAGAATTTATCCACCTCCACGTATGAGAAGGAAATGATGACTATTTTTCACGCAGTACAAAAGTGGTGGCCATACCTCTTAGGGAATCCTTGCTGCATCGAGACTAATCACCAGAGTCTGAAATATTTCCTGGAACAATGGGTCTCATACCCAACACAACAGAAATTGGTTAGGAAACTCAGGGGTTATGACTATGAGATCAATTATAAGAAGGCTAAGGACAATCTTGTGGTGGATACTCTTTCCCACACATTTGATGCCCTTGTCTCTATTTCAGCTATTGCTATGCCTATTCCAACTTGGTTACACTCTGTTCATCAAGGCTATGTTAATGACTCCTCATTATCTGAAATCATCCAACCGTTGGAAAGTAACCCTTCTGTGGTACCACATTTCTCTTGGGATGACTCTTCTTTGAGATACAAGGGTTGTCTGGTGCTTCCCTAGAGCACAGATATTAAACAGGCAGTCTTTTATGAACTCCATGCTTCTCCATCGGCAGGGCAATCTAGGTTCATGAAAACATATGAGAGGGCATGATGCCACTTATTTTGGAAGGGAATGCAACGAGAAATTCAACAGATGGTTTCCGAATGTGCTCCTTGTCAGCGCCACCAAGGTGAAACTACACTCCTTTCCGGATTGCTCAAACCTTTTCCCATCCCTAAAAGGATTTGGACATATATTTCGATGGATTTCATTCAAGGGATCCCTAAATATGGAGGGAAGACTGTAATCTTGGTTGTGGTTGACCGGCTCTCCAAATATCATCATTTTTGTGCGCTCAACCCTCCATATACCACCTCCTCAATTGCACAAATTTTCATGGACAAGATATTCCTTCTTCATGGAATCCCTTCTTCCATTGTCTCAAACCGCAACGCAAATTTCACAAGTCATTTTCTCCTTATTGACACCGAACTGAATATGAGTTCAGTTTATCACCTACCAATGGATGATCCGAATGAAGTCATCAACAACTATTGGGAAACTTATCTTCGTTGTTTCACCTATGAAGAACAACATCTGTGGGAAAAGTGGCTCCCTCTTGCTGAATGGTGGTACAATACTTCCTACCATACTGCATCTCAAATGACTCCATATGAAGCAGTTTATGGTCGCACACCTCCAGTACTCCTTCCATACACCCCCAGCAGTTCACCAGTTCAGGCAGTTGACATGGTTCTTTGAAACTGAGATCAGATTCTTCACATTCTGCAGGACAATCTTCACATGGCCAGAACCAACATGAAACACCAAGTCGATCAACACCGTTTTGAGCGCACTTTTCAAGTCGGTGACATGGTTTTTCTTCGTCTATAGCCTTATAAGCAATCCTCCTTGAAACTCAAAGGGAATCAAATGCTCACTCCAAAGATCTCTAGTCCATATATAGTTCTTCAGAAGATTGGGTCTGTTGCTTATAAATTGGCACTTCCTCCTTCTTCTCGCATTCAGCAAGTGATTGGCACCAACATTAGAGAACAAATTGTTTTACTACAAAGGGATAATGATGGATCCATCATTTCAGATCCGGAGTGCATCCTCAATAAGCAAACTTGTCAGCTTCGCTCTCAGTCCATCACAGAGGTCTTAATTCAGTGGCACAACATGCAACCAGAGGATGCTACATGGGAACCACTCCTTCAGATTCAGTAACAGTTTCCACATCTAAAGCTTTGAGGACAAAGGTTTTTTTAAGAGGGAGGGGATGTTAAGAACCTGTGTCAACCCTCTTCTTTATTTTGTTAGTATATTTTATCGGACGCATATGCTTTGTAAGTCGTCCCATCAGTATGTTGTATTATTTGACATTCATGGGGAGTAAGTAATAGTTGTTAAGTTGTCTAGTTATTATGTTGCATTATCCCACATTCATGGGAGGTAATAGTTGTTTAGATTAGACTTAGTATATAAGTATGTGTTGAGGCTAATAAAAGCATCAAAGATTTATTTTGTATTGAGCTTGCTCAAAGGAGGTTTCCCCCTCGAAGTGGCCTGCGATTAATAAAATCTCTTCTGTGATCCATAATTTATGTTATATCGTGCATTCTTATTTTTTATTGCACGAGGTTCTCCACACTGGTTTTGAATTTTGTTTTGAATTTTGTTTATATCGTGAATTTTCTTCTGCTGCTTTCCTTTACCCTTCATATCTTTGGGCCCTGAGACATGGAGGGCTTGATCACGGGAGGATCTGATGATCCCCATCTAGAAAAGCTTATCATGTTCACTTGTTAGGGACTCAATGAAGGAATTGAGTGAAGAAATCTTCCATCCAGGGGTTGTGATCTTCCCCACACGGAATGTAGAGACAAAAACTGAATAATCAACTCCAAGTTTGGAGAGTATGGCGAGGATGAGCTGATCATCCTCCTTCTCCACTTTACATTGCTTCAACAGTAAGACAATGTGCTTGAAATTTGTGAAAACATCATTCAAGGTCTCAAAATTGGAAGGTTGGAGAGACATAAACTCATTCTCATGCTGGTATACTCTCAAATAATCTTGCTTTCCATACAGGGTTTCCAATTTGTCCCAGATTTCCTTTGGAGTCTTCAATCCCGAGAGATGGAAAAGAAGATCCCGGAAAACAGAGAGGCACAAGAATCTGAATTCTTCATCTTTCTTTTTCAAGAATATAGCTTTGTATGTCATAGAAGTAGGCTCTTCTTCAGTGTCCATAGTGACTCTATAGAGTCCTCTGGCACATAGTTGGAACTCCATGTCTCCTTTCCATGAGTGGAAATTGAACAGAGTCAAGAGTTCTACGAAAGAAGCTATCTGAAACTGCTGGAGCGAATGCTTTTACCTATTAAAAACCTGCAAATCACAACAAAAGGGGCACCGTAAGGTTGGATAGCCTGCACATTTTAGGATTTCATCACACCCAGCATAGTTGATCAAGCAAGCTTGACCAACAATTTCCTTACTTGGGGTATTAAGTGGTAAGCCTTGGATTTTGGTGCAGTGCTGGAATTTTTGAGCTTTGCTCAATTTTTCATGCAAGATCTATCAAAAATATTGTTTTTCAAAGATCTAAGCTTTGTCCCGCTGTGAGCTCTGATACCATATTAATTTGTCACAGTGCTCTAGGAACTGAAAACATAGTATCACAAAGAATTCAGACAAATATGCATAAAATTGGCAAAATGGTGTTGCAATGGAAGTAGCAGCTCTGTATAATCAAATGAAAGAATGATGATACAATACAATGATCATGCCAGATGCATGAATGCCAAGACACTTCGAATTCCCAAGGAGGTCATTCGAATTGAATGAGTGAGTCTAGCTTAACGGAATGTAAGCCACAGTGAACACTCAAGTTAACCACTGATCAAAACCCTAACTGACTCAACTGAGTCCTAACTAAAGTCGAAGTGTAATAAATGACTGAGTCTAACTGAAAGTAGCTCAGACACATGTCACTGCAAGCCAACCAACAAGTGGTAGCGCATCAATGACTCCAATGAACCCCAATGAGGTTAACTGAAGTGTAATTCACCATCATAAGTGGTTGGAGGTGCCCCTCAGTGACTCTAGTTCATTAAATATTAATTAAATAATCAATTTAATGAAAGGAGGCACCTTCACTACTCTGTTTAACTGATTGTAACCATCAGTTGTCAATTAAGTGCATTTATGACACTCAGATCACCCCCAGAGTGCTCCAGTTAGCCTCCCCGAATGAAGGAGAAGGCTTAGTTGGCCTCCTTGACTGAAGGTAGGCATGGGTGTGCTCATGTTGATGTCATACAATGCTCCTCTGATTTCAATTAAGTCAATAAAACTTAGGATAGTGGTTTAACTAGGCCAAATTGACCAAAATGAGTGTGTATGGTGGTAAATGTCTCCAACAATGTCTCATAAAAGTGGTGTGAATAGGATCATCGATATGTGCTAAGTGGATGAAACCTTGGTCTCTCATGTTTTGGACCATATGAATAGGTAATATGTAATTTTTGAGGCTTCCAACCCACAAGTTAGTTCCTAATCTTACTCTTTCACCAAAACCAATCCTCCAAAACAACCACTCCCCCATGAGTTCAAAATATTTCAATACAACCTCGCAAGTGATGGATTTATTATGTTCCTCTTTATCTCTAAACCTGAACCCTTCCTCTATGGTAAGAGGGTGAATGCATTTTTTCTTAACTACAAAGGCCCGTAAGCAAGTTCCTATAAAATCCTCTAAACACTTTTTGTTGCTAAGGCCTTAGAAAAATGATAGGGATTTTTAAGTCCTAACCCTTCTAATTCCTTTGGAAGTGAAAATTTTCTCCATGCCATGCAGTGAAATGATTTCTTGTCCACCTCTCCATTCCACTTAAAATTATAACATGTTTTTCTAATCCTCTCAATGGTACCTTTCAAAATGTAATAAATTGGAATTGCTTCTAGAACATACTTCATTTAAACTAGTCTCCCTCCTCTAAAATTCCATTTATGACACCAAAAGGAAAACCTATTTTGCACCTTTTCTATTAGCCATCCCCAGGCTTTACGAGTGTAGTCATTTGGTTTCAACACAAACTCAATTTATTTTAGGCCATCCTGAAGATACATTATGGGAAAAGGGAATACATTAAGAAACCATTCCATAGATTCTCCTTACAGGTCCGTAGATTCTCCTTACAGGTTCATAAAAAGAAATAGATTCTCCTTATAGTTGTCATTGATGTCAAAGTGTTCACGAATGACAAAGGAATAACCCGTGGATATGATGGCAGGACAAACTCAGTGAAAGAATAAAGTAGTAATGGCATGGCATGGCATAAGTTGAGGATGTGGCATGACACATATGATGGCATCGCATGGCATAGTTGAGGATGTGGCATGACACATTGATGACATCGAATATGATGGTGTCCTAATGATGATGAAAGACTAAGGATGGAAAAGTTGCTTATGAAGTACAAAGGATAAGCAAAAGATACCATGACAGAGTTAACACAGAGTTAATGTAGCATAAGTCAAAATAAAGATGAAATGGCAAGATGATGAGGTGGCATAGATGAAGATCGTGATGACATGGCACATTGATGAGGTGGCATAGTTATCTGCATGAGATCTGATGAATGAGGATTAGTTTTTGTATAATTTGCAAAGACAAAATGCAGTTCTGCATTAGTTCTAGAATGGACGGTTAGGAAGCATCCCGCACAAAATCTGATGGTTAGGAAGCATCTCGCAAAAGATAGCAGAAAATCCAAAGTTCTGTAAAAGATCAAGATCAGACGATCAGGGGTAAATCCACGGAAAACAAAGTTGTGGAATGAAATCGCGGAAGTCCAAAATTGGAAAGTTGGTCAGGCATCTTGCATCCCGCATGCGGGAGGAAAGTTGCGGGGAGGCAACTTTGGAAAGTTGGCCGGGCATCCCACATCCTGCAATATGGAAAGATCGGACGACTGAGATTAGTTCTGCTAAAGTAGATCGATGGTATGGAAAGGAACTTGTGGAAAGAATCTTGCGGAAAGGAGCATGCGGAAAGGAGTTTGTGGAAAGAAATACAGATAGTCGACATTCGACATCCCATAATTTGGATATCAACAGTCAAGAAAACGACCAAGGAAGATTGACGGTGTGGAAAGGAACTCGTGGAAAGAAGTTTGTGAAAAGGAGCATGCAGAAAGGAAAAAATGAACAGTCGACAACCTGCATCCTGCATCCCGCAATCTGGAGATCGACGATTAGGAAAATGCCCAATGAATGCCAACAATGGGGAATCGTTGATGAAGAAATCATTGTGCAGAAATACGATTTCAAGGAGGAAATGTATGTGTTAGATCGACGGATCGGAGAGATCCAAAATTAGGTCAAACGACCTGGATTAATTCTGGAGAAGGAGATTGCAGACTCATAAGATGAACGGTGAAGACTGTGTTTTGGTGAGAAAAATGTGTACAGATGAGCCTGCGATGAAGATAGCTAGCAAAGAGTTTGCAGAGGAAGAAAAGAATCCCACATGCGTGAGAAAAAGAAAATCCCAAAGGTATGAAGATAGAGTATTCCTATTGATGGAGGAGATGAAGTCCATAGGCATTGGTTTGACGAATCCTATGATCATAGAAGAAGGGAGCTCACAGATCAGAAGTGATCAAGACATTTTTAATTAATTATTTAATTAAAATCGTTAGTCACAGGTTGTTGAAAAGGTGTGACAATCAGATTTGAAAGGGTGTGATTATGAAAGGGTATGTTTCCTGAATAAAGAGATGCGTCTGTAGGAAACATGAAGATACTTATTCGCAGAAGTATGAGTGAGAAAGGTGTCTGTGTCATTGAGATTGATGTAGCCATAACAGAAAACAAATACCAGTGGGTGTGATAGAGAATGAAGGGAGAAATAAATGTAACATATTACAGAAAACGTATTTGGGTGGTAGGGTGGAGCTAGGGCAGGAAACAAGCCTGTAGGGGGTTGTTGCCTCCTTCCAGCAGAAGCTGGTAAATAGGGTGTAGGAGCATCCTGTCAGTCATAGCTGACAAAATAGGGTGTCGAAGCATCCTTTCAGTAGCAGCTGATAAACCAGGGGGTCACAACCTCCTTCCAATTGGCATTGGTAAATAGGGTGTCATAGCATCCTTTCTGTTGTAGCTGATAAAACAGGGGGTCATAGCCTCCTTCCAATTGGTATTAGTAAACAGGGTGTAATAGGAAAAACTATTTGTAAATAACAAGTTTGCAGTAATAGGACGTATTGGTGGCTTACCCTATTGGGATTCCATGTTAAAATTGCGTTCTGTGTATTCTTGTTATTATGTGTTTCTAATGATAGATTTAAAAGTGGTTAAAATAGTAAAATGTTAACAATACTGATTCACCCCCCCTCTCAGTATTAACCAATAAACCAATAATAGTTTCACCCGCATCCAACCCATGGATCCATTCAATTATGAATTTGTCACCATCCCCTATTTTCCATGAAAGTTACTCTCCAAGGAGATCAAAGGACAATAGTATTGCCTTCCATATTACAAAGTCATATGTAGATGGGTCTACCCTGGATCTAAATCACTCACAAATCACTATAGTATTCAATGACTAGTTGTATTTTTGCTTAACCACTATAACCCACAATTCTTTTCCTTTCAGAATCCTCCATACATTGCAAGTAGGGCCTGTGAAAAACAATGAAGGCTCTTCAATCTCCAACCTTATATCTTCTTTGGTATTGTTATTTCCCCAAGGCTAGCTAGTGGAATGTTTTGTGTTCATTCCCTCATTTTCCCAAAAAAATGAAACTGATCTTTCTCATATGTTCAAGAACGCCTTTGAGAATGAAGGATATTGAGAACCAAAATACAGTATGGCTTCTAAGACATCTGGCATCAACACCAACATTCCACCCCTGGAGAGCCACTTATTAGACCATAGAGAGAGGGTCTTCTCAACTTTCCCATTAAGCTAGCCCTAATATCTACATGTGTAAACAAAATTAAATGTTATTTGAAAGTATATGATTTTATTGTTATAATCTAAACACGATAATAAAGAATATTGGTTTTTTTTATAAATACTATATAGTTTGAAATTGCTTTTTGTTTTGAGTATGACCTTAAACTATTGTGATTTTTTAAGAGCTAGTCTTCTTTAATGTAAGAAAATAAGTTAATAACTCAAATCTCAAAAACGTTTAATAAAAGTGAAAGTTTAGCACCTTATAGACATAATAAAAAATTACACATAAAATTACCTTACAAACATAATGGTTAAGAGCATGTGTTTCCTCTTAGGAGGTCATAGGTTCAAATCTAGAGGGAGGTAGTGTATGTACACCTCTGTAGACTTTATCAGTTAAATCGCTGCGTAGAGGGGGGTCCCTTGTCCCACAAAAAAGAGGGTCTCATACACCAATTTAGTGTCTCGCTTGGCGATGACCTTAAAAATAAATTATTATTATTCTTATTAATAAAAAATTACACATAAAATTAGAATCTTCAGCTTGAATATATATAAAATTTAAAATATTAAAAATATATACTACTTTTAAAAAATCACAAACAACCAAAAAAAAAAAAAANCGCCATAAAGGAAACTATCATCTAATTGCGTGGAATAGTATTTTATAATTCAAATTTTATGTATCCTTAAATGTTAAGATGGAGGGGTATGTAGTGAATCGAAAAGATTGGAAACTTATATTCACGCTGCATTGTTTAAATGGGAAATATATGAATATAAATTTCATAGTCAACATGGATGGTTGAAAATCAATTTTAAAATTTAAATGAAAACCAAAAGAGATGGTGAAAATCCCGAGTTTCGTATCAAATATATTTTAACACTGAAATCAATTAAAAATGTTTTATATATTATAATTTTAACATCAAACTAAATATAACTTTATATTTAAAACATTAAATTTTTATAATAATAATTTAGGTTAGCTTTAAAGATGTGTCAAATGCATGCCCAAAATCATTTGACGATGATCACCTCAATTTGGTCGTATGGGCTTGGCCTCCAACAACTACTTGCAAGTAAACTACGCCTTTTCACCTAGAGATCGCTCATATACCTAGTTTAAATTATTAGTGTTATATATGCATGCGAACTCTAATCACAATGTCCACAATGTATTTGAACATTTAGTTATATTCATGCCAATACTAAGTGAGCATCTCAGCATAAATAACCTAGGATGACACAAAATAAGTGTTGTTGGAATTATTATTAATCTTCTTTTTGACCATATAGTCTATTTGTCTATTTTCCTAGCTTAGGAGGTCTTTATCACTCCACTAGTGCATGGGGGACACATGCCACTTATTGCACATGTCTGCATGAGTTTAGGTGCCCCAATGACCAATCCCTATAATTTAGGAACCCACTATGAGTGCCACCAACAATCTCCTTCAGTTGACCTTGGTAGGTAATCCGTTATGTTCAGTTATGGTCTAGTTACCATTAGTTCGATCACAATTAGTTAGCCTAGCACCAATTTGCATGATTGAAGCGAGTGTGGGTGCTTTTGTTCACCTACCCTCATCA
Organism: Pseudotsuga menziesii; assembly: GCA_001517045.1. Taxonomy (NCBI): domain Eukaryota; kingdom Viridiplantae; phylum Streptophyta; class Pinopsida; order Pinales; family Pinaceae; genus Pseudotsuga; species Pseudotsuga menziesii. The sequence continues at coordinate 208,242 of LPNX010438704.1, forward strand.
GCTAATTGATTGTAGACTAAGTTAGTTATCCGGAGTTGCATTACTGAGATCGAATGGTGATTCTATCACACCGAGTTGCATTAGTGAGATCCAATGGTGATTCTATCGCACCGAGTTATTAAGCAGTGATTATTTGTTGCATTTAGATTGTATGGGTGACCTTTGGTCTTAGTTTCCAGGGCCCAGGTTGTCCAAAGTCAGGAGGTTGTCCAAAGTCAGGATTAAGGGGGGGTGTTGGAATTATTATTAATCCTCCCGTTGACCACATAGTCTATTTGTTTTTTTTCCTAGCGTAGGAGGTCTACATCACTCTACTAGTGCACGAGGGACACACCTAGGGGACACATGCCACTTATTGCACATGTCTGCATGATTTTAGGTGCCCCAAGGACCAATCCCTATAATTTAGGAACCCACTCTGAATTTCACCAGCAATCTCCTTCAGTTGACCTTGGTAGGTAATCAGTCATGTTCAGTTATGGTCCAGTTACCATCAGTTAGATCACAATTAATTATCCTAGAACCAGTTTGTATGATTGAAGGGAGTGTGGGCACCTTTGTTCACCTACCCTCACCAGTTAACTGATTGTAGACTAAGTTAGTTTTCCGGAGTTGCATTAGTGAGATCTAATGGTGATTCTATCACACCGAGTTAGCTCCGGAGTTAGTCTTAGTTGTTAGATTCAAATCCTATATTAGGCACTCGAATTATCCTTTATGTATAACCATTTTATTACATATTAATTACTCATTCATGAATATAATCATATTATTCCAATTTTGTCTCTATGTGTGTACAAATTTTCCATGAGTAATTGATCACTCTATGCTAAATTCTTCTCTCTCTTCTACAACCTTCTCTTCTCATTTGAATTCATGCAGGGTGATGATCTTATGCTTCATTGAATTTAACATGGTATCAAAGCGGGTATCCATGCATGCCTCGAACCTCAAAAACTTCCATTGATGCACCAGAAGCCATTGAGTTTACACATAATTCCTGGAATAATCGCATTGCTCCCTTTGGATTTTGTCTAGAGAAGTCTATCCAGGTGTAATGTACTCAAAGAAAGTGCACATGTCGAAGTGAAGAGTGTTTGAGATAAATTAACTCGAATTGAGATGTTTTGCAATGCTTTTGCAGGTACATTCAAATAATTTCTGAAGAATTGTTGATCAATATAGCCGCAAAATTGAGAAATCAACACATCTGACTCCCAGAATCCTGACACCTTTCAATTACCATGGGAAGAGCAGTCAAACCCCAACAATATATTGAAAAATCGAAGCATTTGGATACATTTGCATCCACATTTCCAGGGGGCTATTGTTCCATCTTGATGGACTCAAGACTCTGAAAAAAATATGGGATAATCTCGAATCATTATTTGGAAAATAGGATGAGCTGAGGGGCCATATCCTGGAGAATGAGCTAATAACACTACAACCCAGTAACTTTGAAATTATACAACAAATTTTCTCAAAATTCAAATCACTGGTCATGCAATGCAAGCAATGCGGGAATGAGAAGGAGGATGGGCAATTGGTGCTCTACATACTGAGTGAACTTAGCCCATAATTCTCAATGTTTGTATCTACCTTTCAATTTGGGAGACTGACTACTCCTAAGTGGAGAATTCCATCCCTTGATGCCTTAACAAAGTCTCTAATCCAAGAACAATACAAGCCGATACAGATGGGAGCTGTCAGAGCCTCTCCAAATAAATCTCTCTTAGCTGGTGAGACAAGGAATGTACAAGCAAGAAGGAAGTAGAAAGGTAAAGAGAAAAAAAACATTGAATTTGAACCTAAAGATGAGTTTGATCCATCAGATGAACTCTTAGGTTCTAGGAAGGAAAAACTTCAAAGGTATGACAAGGACAAGTGCTCTTACTGTAAGAAAGGAAACCACATAGAGAAGTACTATATAAAGAAGACCATTAATTAGATGGAAAAACTCCTTGAGCAACACAACATTGCACTCCCTAAAGGCGCAAGGAAAACTGCTATGGATAAAATACTGAAGATCATGATGAGAGATGCCATGCATCGAAGGATAGCTGTTCAAAATCACATGCCTTCCTCATTGATTCGAGAGCCTCCAATCGTATTTTTGCTTCCAAAGAATCATTCTGTTCATTACAACTTAATGATGGTCCGAGTATTCATGTGGATGATGACATGAAAAATCGAGCTGAAGGAAAGGGTTCAATCAAGTTAAAACATGGAATGTTCAAAGATGTACTCTATGTGCCCTATTTAGATGCAAATTTGTTATCTGTATACTAGATGACACATACTGTCCCACCGAAGCGAGTGGTATTTGGTCCTGACTTAGTGGAGATTTCAAATATTTCAACTAGGAAGATTATAGTGAATGGTGTTGCAAACCATGCCTCCAAGGCATATGAATTCTTATACTTTCTGCCATACTCAAATCTAGTATAGTCTCAACTTCCATTTGAAAGGGGAGATAAAATCATTCTACCTACACCTTTCACATATGATAATGTTTCCATTAGCGTTTCAGATTCATAATATGAAGTAGAGGACCTAGTTGAATCAGTTTATGAAATTGAAAATTAAGTTCACAGTGATCCAGATCTAAATCCAATCCCTACTCCCAATCCTAGGCCTAAATTGGCATAAAAGGTTATTGAGGTAGCTAGGAACATGACTGGAGAGCCATTTGACATGAGGAGAACAAGATTCCAATTTCAAAAAGAGAACCTTGCACTATGTCAAGCGAATTCACTTCCTTTAGAGAGGTGTAACATGTAATTTTTCCTTTAATATTCAACTAGGGCTAAACAAAGCATGCAAAATATCAACTGATAACCACAGATTAATATATTTTACAGTATGCAGTGGAATATAAAACTAAGAAATAAATCACAACATCACATCACAATATTGACACTATTATTTTGGGTATGGAAACCCCTAGAAAAACCCAAGATGGGAAAATTGGTGCAGCAGTTAGATATAGATTTTATTATGAGAAAATATGGAACTTTTACAATCACTGCAAATTCATCCAAACCTAGCGAATACAGTACCCAGCAGAATCATTGGGAAAATCCCAGCTAAACCTCAACACCCTCTTGTGTGAGTGTACGACCCAGCTGTACGAAGCTCGATGATCTTGCTGCTCACTCCTCCGTCTTCTCAGCAAAATCCTCTATCTGGATTTCTCTTCCTGTCTGTATCATGTCTCTGTCGGAATACAAGTGTGTGTGTTCTCTCCACCAATTGATCTCTCTTTTATAACTTTAGGTAAGGCGAAAACCCTAATTTCACTTTCACTTTAACTAGTGGTAAAGCAAAGACCCTAATTTCACTTTCACTTTAACTAGTGACTCACTAAAGTTAATTTAGATCACTTTAATTTATTTTCTAAAGTAAACTTAGGAAAAGTAAATTAAATAAAAATGGTTTCCTAATTTAAGTCTTCTGCATGCAAGAACACATGCATGCAGGAAGACCTTACTTGTTGCTACTAGTTTAACACTCCCTCTCAACGAGGAAGGGATTGGGTAGCAACCCCAACTTATCCTTGAACTTCACAAAACTTTGTCTGCAAAGTTCCTTGGTGAAAATGTCTCCCACTTGCTCATTTGTTTGTATGTACTCCAACCGAATGGTTCCTCTCTGAACACAATCTCTCAAGAAGTGGTATCTGATGTCTATGTGTTTGCTCCGGTCATGGAACACTGGATTCTTAGATAGCCTAATGCCACTATGATTATCACAGTGAACTACCGTAGCTTCTAGCTCACACTTGAACAACCTTGCAAGTAACTTCCTCAGTCACATACCCTCACAAGCAGCCATGCTGACTTCCATGTACTCAGACTCCATCGAGATCAATGCAACTGACTTCTGCTTCTTGCTGAACCAAGAGATAACCCCTGATACAATGCTGAAACAACAACCTGAAGTACTCTTTCGGTCCTCTACAAATCCTTCCCAGTCAGCATCTGTGAAACTTGCTAACTGTAGACTCCCCTTGCGCTCATAAGCCAATCCATACTCCACTGTACCTCTGATGTAGCGAAGTATGTGCTTTGCAGCCGTCCAATGCACTCTCTGAGGGTCCACCATGAATCGACTCAAAGAGTTGACTGCAAAGCTGATGTCTGGTCGAGTGTTGACCATATACATAAGCGATCCAATAAGTTGACGATACAAGGTAGGATCAAATCCGTTTGATCCTGATGCATCAATCTTCCTCTAGTTGGAAAGTAGAGGTATGGACATAGGATTGCAGTCCTCCATCTTGAATCTCTTCAGGGTCTCTACTACATAATTCCCCTATCTGAAGAAGAAGCATCCATCTCTCTGCGAAACCTCCAAGCCCAAAAAGTAATGCATCAGCCCAAGGTCTTTCATCTCAAACTCTAGTGCAAGGTTGGACTTGCAGAGTCTCCAATCAGCCTCTCATCCCCCGTCAAAAAGAGATCATCCACATATAAGACCAGTATGAGAGGAACCTCACCTGTCAAGAAGTACAGATTGTGGTCAGCCTCACTCCGCTGAAATCCCATCTTTCGTAGATAGCTGTCAACCCTTGAGTACCATGCTCGAGGTGCCTGCTTGAGCTCGTAAAGAGGTCGATGCAGTATGCTGTTGAGGCCTGGAAATTTGCAGGCAATAACAGCAAGGGATTCTCCCCAGTTGACGTTCCCAACTAGCTCGTGACTGTTTGGTATGGGGAATCCATCCGGTTTGCGGTCCGGCTACCGTGGGTCAAGTAACAAAAACAAAGGGTTTTACCGGTTGTGGCCCGGTCCACTGTATATATTTTTGTATTTTTGACTTAAGTATGATATGCAAGTGCCTATCTAAGATGCAGATTGATAAAGAATACGAGGAGTGGTCACAACGTGATGCGCAGGTTCTTACCTCTCGTCTTAGACTCTCTCACATCTAAATCACACACAACTGAAAACAAGCTTAACTAAGCTGTCCCTAGGGAGAAACATTATCAATTAATGAGTAATGTATTAATGTTCATATGTTAAGATAAATCACAGATAGCTGTTCTTAAAATCAAAACACATAAACATGAATAAAGATATGCACAACAAGATAGCTCGTCATTTGTTAAAACATTCATTACTCATGGTGGAAATAATCATAAAATAAACCAGAGAACATTCATATAAGAACATAGGTTCAGAAAGTTAGAACGATCTCACAGTTAATGAAACACAGCTGAAAATGAAATAGTTCCCCTTCAACATTGTTCATTTCATCACATTTGAACATTCCACATAGCACTTTCTCCAACAGGCAAAATTGTAACTTTATTATTGCAAAACGAAGTAGTTCCTCTTACAACAAGTAGCTCACAAGTCTCACTGGGAAAAAGCCCCTACTCCCTATTCCTTTTCTATATTTATACAAGAACCAGCTCAAAACCTTTCGGTTTCCCCACAACCGTTTCAATTTCCAGTCTTGTCATGCCGTGAATGCTCATAATTCAACGTTACGTTTCAAATAGAGACTTTTATGAAACAGGCATAGCTAGGTAACTGTCGAAATGCCCAAGCCTGGGCCTTTTCCTTTTAATGATTACGCTCTATTATTCCTCATTCCCACTTTAGACCCTTAGTATTTTCTTTTCCTCAAGCGGCTACCCTGCTGCCTTATACTTTGACATGCTTTGTCCTCCGACTGCGTCTTCTTCGATGCAATAATATTCAAAGGGATCTGAGAAAATCTCCCATGTCTGTCTGCGATCAATGAAAACTCATCATTTATTCCAACTATCTTCAATAAACATAAACCATAATACCAATAAAATGAAGTATGGAAAGAAAAGAAAAACCGGAGTTGGGTTTTCATGTGAAAAAATCAATCTGAAGAAACAAGGCACATTGGTGATTTACGAAATCAATTATGAACTCATAACAATCGGCAAGAGAATGATTAAGAAACGCGCAAATAAAACCCCATTGGCGAATCAGAACACTAGACATCGGACGATTAGCGAGCTATGTAGCCGCAAAGGCGGGAAATATACAATCTAAGGGTTCCAGAACACCAACCAAAAAGCGACGCGATAAACATTGGGGGTCGAAACCTCTTGAGCATCGGACAGTTAGCGCACTACAAAGCCGCAACGATGGAGGTTAAACAATCAAGAAAATTCGCAGACTAGTCAATCATTAGAAAAACATAGAACATGACATCGACGAAATGAAAGGCAATTCAATGGGCAACTAGTCTATTCAGGGGCCGCAACGGCGGAAGTCAATCAGCCTTCGACCTCCGATTAAAGTCATAACATCTTTCAAAAAAAACCAAAGCGAGGTCTTCTTTTCAACAATAAAATGTGGGCTCAGCGAAAGGTTTTAATTATCGGTGCAATGTCTAACTGACCTCCGAAAAACGACAACTGAAAAATCCCACTTTAAACCTTGACCAAACCTTGGCCAACGATAAAAATCATAAATCCTGCTAAGTCCTACAGTCCCAAACAATCGCAGACCCAAACAAAATCCGGAAGCAAGGAAAACTGGCCTCAAACAATACAATGTATAGCAGAGTGGGAACAAATAACCTTTAACAAAATCAACAAGGAGGGTCCAAAATTTTATAAATTTGGGAAAAGTTGCAGCTGCAACAATTGGCGGCTCATTGGTGAACCCAGATCTCTGAATAAACTCCTCCTTAAGCAATAGACTGTTTAGTCATTAAACTCATAGGTTGAATTCTTCTAGATGCTTGTATTCCTATAATGGCAACACATGCATTTAAATAATTGATGATAGTCCAACTTTTGGAAATGGGAACACCAAAATATTCAAATTCCGGATAACTCTTTTGAGGCTTAGTATGTGAGTTTTATTTTACCTCTGTCTTCGGGTAGTTTCTAGCTTGGACACCACAGGATCGTAACATATGGTAAACAGAAATATTCATTTGTTCCTCATTCCCATGCTATTTGCACATTTATGCCTTTTGAACCTTTTGTTCTTTTGAGTCCTCCATATGCCTTTCTTTCTGAATTTCATTCAGGCTCTTCTATCCATAGTGTCCTTTTGTGTGAGAGATGTATTTACTTTTCAACTCACAGATAGAGAAGAACTTTTGGCAATCTGTACTCATATGATTCAGTACTTTGTTTCGATAAATATTGCTTTCTTCTTAGGAGTTCTGACTCTTATTAGCCTTTAGGCATTTAAATCTTGGCATGGTATCATTTATATATAATAAATTGTTTACCTTGCTTCCTTTTTGTGGGTCCTTTGCCATCACCCCCTAGGCCATTTTTAGATGTGAAATGGATGGAGCCTTGAAATAGTATTCCAGGCTTTCTGATTTTGAGTTATTTTCAGGGATTAAGCAGGACTGCAATGAGTTCGTAGCCATTTTGGAAAACTACTTACTAGAAGAAATTCTATTAGTTCAACCAAGAATGCACAGTCTTATCCCAAAAATTTCAGTTTATCAGGGGTTCTGATGCTCTCCATGCGACCAAATTTTTTCTTCTTTTATTGAAATCATGAGAAAACTAAACTAAAGAAAAGAAAAGAACAAATCAAAGTGGTAGAAACAAATCAATTATTTATGTACAAGACAAAACAAAATAAAACAAAAATCAAGAAAAATAAGATTTAAGAACTAAACCATTTACTGGTAAGTTCTCCTCCCATCCTTGTAAACCTTGCAATTTATAAGTTGAGGGGCCAAGTTTTGTTGCAATTTGGAAAGGGCCTACCCATAACTGTTGAAACTTAGTGTGCTTTCCCTTCTCATCATGAGGGTGATCCCACTTAAGAACCAAATCTCCTACTTCAAATTCTTTTGTTCCAGCTTTGTGCTTATCAAACCACCTCTTCACTACCTCATGTTGTTGTTTAAAACGTTCTCCAGCGTTGGATCTAGATTCCTCCGCCTTCAAACGATTATGTATTCTTATCTGCAGGACTTCATTATCTGATCCTCTTGATTCTTGAGCTATTATGGAAGAAGGTAACATGATATTGGGGGGTATAATGGCCTCTTTTCCATAAACAAGGGTATATGGGGACACACCTAAAGAAGTCTTGGGGGTGACCCTATCAGCCCAAAGAGCATTTGGCAATGCTGAATGCCAACTTCTCTGGTTTTCTATCACACTCTTTTTTAAGATTCTAATCAGATTCTTGTTCGTAGATTCTGCCAAACCATTTCCTTGTGGACAATAATTTGCAGAATAATGCAACTTAATCCCTGTTTCATGAGCAAATGCAGTTAATCTAATAGAGGAAAAATAAGTAGCATTAACGAAAACTAGAGAAATTGGAACTCCAAACCTGGTCATAATATGATCTTGTAAGAAGTCCATGACCGCATCTTCATTTACTTTACGCAACGGAATGGCTTCGACCCAAAGGGTGAAGTAATCGGTTGCCATCAGAATATACTTGTGTTGCAAAGAATAATTTGGCTTTATCTCTCCAATGACATCCATTCCCCACTGCTCAAATGGTTCTGTTATCATCACAGGCTTTAATGGTCCTACTGCTTTAACTTGTATTCCACCACACCTTTGATAGATGTCGCACTTTCTAACACGGGCATGTGCATCTTTGAACAGTGTGGGCCAATAGTATCCAGCTCTGAGAATTTTATGGGCTGTTGTATCTTCGGAAAAATGTCCTCCAGCAGGCCCATCATGTAAGTCTATCATGACCTTCTTCGCATCTTCTTTCTCTAAGCATCTAAGAAGAAATCCATCATAGTTCTTTCTGAATAATATTCCTTCAATAATCTGATATGAGGTTGATTTAAGACGCAGTGCTCTTCTTTGCTTAGAATTCCAATGTTCTGGTAACAACCCCTCCTCAAGGTAATGCACAAGGTCTCGATACCAAGAGTCTGGAGCTGTGAAAAGAGGACATACATCCATCAAGTGTAACTTAGCTTCATCTTCCCAGTTATTTTCTTCATTGTATTTACTTTCAGTCATTAGTTTGCACAATCCTTTCCCTTTAACCATGGAGGCTGGCTTGAATTCGAGGTCATACTCCTGTAAAGCTGTTACCCAGTTGCCTCTTCTTTCTCCTAATTCCTTTTGTATGAAAAGAGACCTCACAGCTGGGTGTGGAACTATTACCTTTGTCCGGTTCTTAAGTATATATGGTCTGAATTGTTTTACCGCTTTGAAGACTGCGTAAGATTGTTTATCCACAACTGGGTAATTCAATTCAGCTCCCTACAGACCAGTGCTCATAAATGATATGGGGAACTCATCTCTCCCATCTTCCTTCTGGGTAAGCACTGCTGCTAGTGAATCGTCAGATGCGTAAGTGTACAAAATAAAATCTTTCTCAAAATCTAGACTTTTGAGGGAGGGTGCGTGTGCAACATATGTCTTTATTTTACTAAACGTGTTCTTCTCTACATCAGTCCACTTGAATTGTACACTTTGCTTGACCATTTGCTGCAAAGGTTTAACAATTTGAGCGAAATCCGGCACAAACCTTCGCACAAAATTTATTGTCCCCATAAATGATTGCATGCCTTTTTTTATTATGGGGTAAGGGAATCTGTTCGATAGCTTTGATCCTCTCTGGGTCTATGGAGATCCCCTTCTTAGAAACCATGTGACCCAGAAACTTTCCTTCGGTAACGGCAAACACACACTTCTTGGGGTTTAATGAGATACCATATTTTCGACAGCGTTCAAAAATCTGTTTTAGATGGAATGCGTGTTCTTCCCTTTTCTTTGAGAATATTGTGATGTCATCGAGGTATACTGCAACACTGCAGCCAATCATATCGCGAAAAGCTATGTCCATGGCCCTTTGGAAAGTAGCTCTAGCGTTTATGAGTCCAAAGGGCATCCTTCTGTAAGAAAAATTCCCCCATATGGTTTTGAATGTAGTTTTAAGTCTGTCTTCTTCAGCTACTAACACTTGATTGTAGACAGAGAATCCATCTAATAAAGAAAATAATTCAGAACCCAAAACCATTTGCAATATCTGTTCCATGGGTGGGACAGGATAATTGTCTTTATCCGAAGCGCGATTTAGGTTTCTGAAATCCACACATAGTCTAATTTCTCCAGATTTATTTCTTACTGGTACCAGATTTGAAACCCATTCCGAGTGTCTAACTTTGAAAATAATTTTATCATCCAACAACTTCTTTACTTCATTCTAAATTAGAGGCTCCAGTTTTGGATGCATTTTCCTTAAAGGCTGTTGATAAGGCTTGACCCCAGATCTGATGGGGATAACATGTTGAATAATATTGGTGTCATTGGTCTTTAGATCTTCATACATCCAGGCAAAAACATCTTTATATTGTTTGAACAGACTGATGAACTTAGTCCTTTCACCTAGAGGGAAACACTTTCCAAAATTCACATATTTGGGCTCAATTTCAGTCCCTAAATTAATCAGCTCGAACTGTATGGACGAGCTATGAGTCTTCACATTCACTGGCCTTTTGAACTTCTCGTTTAGATCAAACATTTGCTCTAAAGTCTTGACTCCTTTAGGAATAAAATTATCGAATTTTAGCTCTGCTTGATGTTCTTCATCATCAGTAATTGCCCCTTTGAAGGTTTCGCCATTTGTCAAGCATTCTAGAATCTACTGATCATCATCAAAAACTTGCAAATTGGTAATCATATCTGGAACCGAGGGCTTGAAAAGCAATTCAATAGAACACCTGTTATTAGAGGGAACAAGCCTTGCCGCTGAGGTGGCCAACAAGTCAGCTGCTGCATTCTTAAGTCTAGGAATCGATAAAATATTAAATGCATGAAAACGTTTAAGAAAATCCCATACTTCATTTTGATAAGCTTTTAAATGAGGGGAAATGCAGTGTATTTGATTTCGTATTTGCTTTACAATTATTTCAGAATCCCCATACACTTTTAGATTTTCTACCTTTAATTCAATGGCTTTTCTTAGTCCCTAAACTAGTGCTTCATATTCAGCTGTGTTATTGGTGCATTCAAAGTCTAACCTACATGAAAGAAAATGTTTATTTTTCTTAGGATCAATCAGGACACAGCCGACTCCTAACCCTTCCAAAGTTTTAGACCTATCAAAGAAAAGCGTCCAAAAATTGCCTATCGCTACTGAGCATGAATCAACATCTACATCTACAACTAAGTCTACTATTTTACAATCAATTTCATCAGCCTGTGAAAACTGAAGGAGATCAGGCTGAGCATCTGATGTATCGCTGGCTTCTTCCGCTTGATAGTTTCCTGGTTCTAGCTCAATAAAATAATTTCCCAAAACAGAATTCACTGGCTCATTTTTACCTTCGAACTGAGTAACATTGTGTTTCATGTGGGGCTCTCTTAAAACTTTAATTTGATTTGGGATTCCTTTATAAGGTAACCACAGATGTGACTAGTTCGAAGCAAAATATCCACTCAGCTTTTCCAACCAATATTTGCTCAAAACAAGTCCATAAGCTTCAGGTATGTCTGCTACCACAATATCAATGAATTGGCATACCTTATCATTTGAAGATAAGCGAATGAGAACATCCTCCATTTCCCCAATTAGCTTCACATTCGTTCTGTCCAACTAAATGACCCTCCATGTAGATGGTTTCGGTTGTCCATTTATCTTTTTGTAGACCGACAGCGACATAACATTTACTGATTCCCTCGAGTCCACTAGGCAGTTGTGCACGTTGTGGTTGAAAATTTCAAAAGTAAGGAGAAAAGGTGGAGTCTTACACTTAGGCTTACCTCCCACACTTGCTTCACCAATTTCTTCCTCTTGGGGCTGATTGTCAGTGGGAAGCTTCTCCTCTGATATTTCAAGTGCTTTCAATAACTTTTCTTTCTGCTGCGGCACATTGCACATGTCAAATAACAAGATATTTGCCCTTACCTTTTTGATATCCTCCACGATGTCATAATCCATCTTATGTTCTATGATATTTGTTTTAACGTTATTTATCTTCTCTTCAATGGGCTTAGTAGGCGTGTTGATCTGTTTCGGATTTTGACTGGTGGTGGTAAATTCTGAAATTTTATTAGCTGAGGCATTTTCTTGAAATTTCTTTACATTCTTTTGAAGTCTCTTAATATTTGGGAGCATAAGACTGTTGTCTTTAATTGACCTTTGGCTTCTCGTCGTCACATTTGTTTCCAATATATCTTCATGTTTCAGATCCTTTTCTTCTTCGATATCAAACAACGATACACAGTCCCATAAAACCAACGCATCATCTTCTTGTTTTTCTGTTGATTTATTGTTGTCTTTTCCCTCTTCATCATTATCCTCAGTTAATTTGGAGTCCAACAGCTGATTCATCACCAGTGTCATTGAATTTATCCATTGAGGACAATTCTTTTCAGAATGGGGTTGTTGGTGAAAAGTGCAAAATTTTTCCATCCCAACCTCTGTTAAGTTCATCGATGCAGGACTGTACGGAGGGGGTTGGGTTTGATTGTTATCCTCCTTTCTCTTGTAATAAGGCTTATAAAACTTCTTGGCTTCCTTTTCCTTTTCCAAGCCTATTATTTTGTTAGAGAGATTCTGCATCATTTTTGCCATTCCTTCAAAATCGTGTGATTGCTCCTCTTTAGGCTTAGTAAATAACAAAGCTTTCCTTCCAACATTTTTTTCTCCCAACTGCTCAGGATAATCTTCGATGCTTTCTTTTTCAGCCTCTACTCTATCTGCTTCTTCATAAGTCTCTTCCAGCGTAGGTTTGGCTTTCATTTTGGCAAACATGGCCAAATCGGGCCCTAGGGCTGAAGTATAATACTCAATCATAACTTTATTCGTGGGTTTGTCAGTTTCAGAAAAATTCTTAAGATAAGTTGCAAATCTTTGGGTAAAACTATGCACCTTCTCTTTTATTTCTTTCTTTAAAGCGCATAGTCCCTTCATGAGAGCCGCATGATTTTTTTGGGTTTCATATTTACTTCTGAAAATCTTTTCAAAGGTATCCCAATCTGGGATAGAGTTTGTAGGCAAACCGAAATACCATGACACTGCTGCTCCTTTCAGGGTATGCGAAAAAAGTCTACAAACTACATCCTCATGTTCCCCAGCCCTTAATCCTTCTATTTCCAAATAAAAACTTTGTAAATGGTCATCTACTAACATCTTCTCATTTGGATCAAACTTGGGCAGCATCTTCTCAAAGGCTTGAGGTAAGTCATGCAATGGAGGTGTTAAGTTCAAGGGTGATCTGGTTCTCCAAGCAGGTGGTGGATTCGGTGGCTGATTCGCATTAACACCTACCATGAGTCTGGGTGGAGAGTGAGGAGGTGAGGGAGCATGAGTATGCATAGGAGAACAGTAAGGTGTGTTTGGGCCTACTTGATTCAAAGGCTGAACCACTTCCTGTAATGCTACTTCTACTAACTCTTCCAAATCTCCAACCAACACTGAATCTTCCAAGATGGGACGATCTTTCTTCTTGTATTCTCTTCGGGGTAAATCAGGGATAGTGGGTAATCCTCCAATACTCTTTGCATAGGCCTGTGTATGTCTTCTTAGATCATTAACTACTTGGTTTTCCACAGAAAACAAATGTTCTCTAATATCTTTAGTATTTGGATCAGGAAAGAAACTGCTTTCAAAACTATCGCTGGTGGAGTATCTTCGAGGAAATGAATTTCCCTGGCCAGCCATGCACTGGTGGCCCTCCTTCTAGTGCCAGAAACTGTTGAGGCCTAGAAATTCACAGGCAACAACAACAAGGGATTCTCCCCAGTTGACATTCCCAACTAGCCCGTGACTGTTTGGTATGGGAAATCCGTCCGGTTCGCGGTCCGACTAGCATAGGTTAAGTAACAAAAACAAAGGGTTTTACCGGTTGTAGCCCGGTCCACTGTATATATTTTTGTATTTTTAACTTTAAGTATGATATGCAAGTGCCTATCTAAGATTCAGATTGATAAAGAATACGAGGGGTGGTCACAACGTGATGCGCAGGTTCTTACCTCTCGTCTTAGACTCTCTTGCATCTAAATCACACACAACTGAAGACAAGCTTAACTAAGCTGTCCCTAGGGAGAAAGATTATCAATTAATGAGTAATGTATTACTGTTCATATGTTAAGATAAATCACAGATAACTATTCTAAAAATCAAAACACATAAACATGAATAAAGATATGCACAACAAGATAGCTCGTCGTCTGTTAAAACATTCATTACTCATGGTGGAAATAATCATAAAATAAACCAGAGAACATTCATATAAGAACATAGGTTCATAAAGTTAGAACGATCTCACAGTTAATGAAACACTGTTGAAAACGAAATAGTTCCCCTTCAACATTGTTCATTTCATCACATTTGAACTTTCCACACAACACTTTCTCCAACAGGAAAAATTGTAACTTTATTATTGCAAAACGAAGTAGTTCCTCTTAAAACAAGTAGCTCACAAGTATCACTGGGAAAAAGACCCTACTCCCTATTCCTTTTCTATATTTATACAAGAACCAGCTCAAAACCTTTCAGTTTCCCCACAACCGTTTCAATTTCCAGTCCTGTCATGCTGCGAATGCTCATAATTCAACGTTATGTTTCAAATAGAGACTTTTATGAAACATGCATAGCTAGGTAATTGCCGAAACGCCCAAGCCTGGGCCTTTGCCTTTTAATTATTATGCTCTATTATTCCTCGGTCCCACTTCAGACCCTTAGTATTTTCTTTTCCTCAAGCGGCTACCCTGCTGCCTTATACTTTGACATGCTTTGTCCTCCGACTGCGTCTTCTTCGTTGCAATAATATTCAAAGGGATCTGAGAAAATCTCCCATGTCTATCTATGATCAACAAAAACTCATCATTTATTCCGACTATAATCAATAAACATAAACCATAATACCAATAAAATGAAGTACGGAAAGAAAAGAAAAATCGGAGCTAGGTTTTCATGTGAAAATTTCAACCTAAAGAAACAAGGCACATTGGTGATTTACGAAATCAGTTACGAAATCATAACAATCGGCAGGAGAACAATTAAGAAATGGGCGAATAAAACCCCATCGGCGAATCAAAACACTAGACATTGGATGGTTAGCGAGCTATGTAGCCGCAACGGCGGGAGATCTACAATCTAAGGGTTTCGGAACACCAACCAAAAAGCGACGCGATAAACGTCGGGGGTTGAAACCTCTAGAGCATCGGATGGTTATCACACTACAAATCCACAATGGTGGAGGTTAAAAGGTCAAGAAAATACACAGACTAGTCAATCATCAGAAAAAACATAGAACAGGACATCGACGAAAGGAAAGGCAATTCGACGGGAAACTACTCTATTCAGGGGCTGCAACGACGGAAGTTAATCAGCCTTCGACCTTTGATCAAATTCATAACATCTTCTGAAAAAAACCAAAGCAAGGTCTTCTTTTCAAGAATAAAATGTGGGCTCAGCGAAAGGTTTTAATTATTGGTGCAATGTCTAACTAACGTCCAAAAAACGGAAACTGAAAAATCTCACTTTAAACCTTGGCCAAACCTCGGCCAACGATAAAAATCATAAAACCTTCTAAGTCCTACAGTCCCAAACAATCGCAGACCCAAACGAAATCTGGAAGCAAGGAAAACTGGCCTCAAACAATACAATGTATAGCAGAGTGGGAACATATAGCCTTTAACAAAATCAACAAGGAGGGTCCAAAATTTTATAAATTTGGGAAAAGTTGCAGTTGCAACATATGCATACATGTGTCTCCCTGTTATCCACATCAAACCCCTATGGCTGCTCAATATACACCTCTTCGTCTATAACTCCATTGAGGAAGGCAGTCTTGATGTCCATATGATGGAAACACCAACCCATCTCAGCTGCTAGTTAGATAATGGTCCGAATGGAAGAATACCTGGCAATAGGGGCGAAGGTCTCCTCATAATCAATACCCTCCTTTTGTGAAAACCCCTTTTCCATGAAGTATGCCTTGTACTTATCCATGCTTTCGTCTACTACATGCTTCACCTTGTAGATCCATCTGGATCCCACCACCTTTTTCCCTTGTGGCCTCGGCACAACCTCCCATACATGGTTCTTCATAATGGAGTCATGCTCCTCAACCATATCTTCCTACCACACATCATGTTGTGCAGCCTCCCCAAAGCTGGAAGGAACAGAGTTAATCAACTCTGTCATCAGTGCCATATAACTAAGCCTCTCTGGTACACTTTGTCTAAAATATGTCTATGGAGGATCTACTTGCTTGGAATCCTACATTGTGGATCTAAACCACTTAGGCCTTGGCCTAGTGTCAACCTGCTGCAGTTGCTGGATATCCGTCTCTTGTTGCAGCTCATCCTTCAATTCAATGACTGAAGGATCCTCTACACTTGACTCCCTCTGACCACTATAACCCATGCTTTGTGTCTTTACCTGTACCTATACATTTGGCTCCTCCAACTTGATTCCCTACTCCTATTCTGGCTGTTGCTCTGCTGGTAAGTCCAAAGATCTCCGCAAGTCCCTGTCCTCATCGAACTGGACATCCTAGATCACAATTATCCTTCTATGAGCAGGAATGTAAACTCTATATGCCTTCAAAATATTAGTGTAACCAACAAGTAACCCCTTCTCTCCAGAAGGGTTCAAATTCTTCCTATTGTCAGCATGAACATGACAATAGCAGACATTGCCAAATATGCGAATGTGACACACATTTGGCCTAGTGCTTGTGAATACCTCCTCCGATCTCTTCCTCCCCAAGGCTGTGTGGGGAAACCTGTTCTGAATGTATATGACAGTTTTGTATGCCTCAGCCCATAGGAATAGTGGTAATCCCTGATCAAATAGCATGGCCTTGGATGCTCCAACCATAGTCTCGTTCTTCCACTCTGCAACTCCATTCTACTGTGGGGTATGGGGCACAATGTGCTCCTTCTTGATCCCCTCAACCAAACAATACTCCATGAACTCATTGGAAGTGTACTCACCCCCGTTGTTTGTCCTCAACACTTGAATCTTCTTTCCTGTTTGGTTCTCCACAAGAGTCTTGAACTCTTGGAACCTCTCAAAGACCTTTGACTTGGCCTTCAAGAAATAGATCCAGGTTTTCTTGGAATAGTCATCAATGAAGGTTACGCAGTAACTATAACCACTGAACGAGTGGAAAATCATAGGTCCACATACATCAGAATTCACCAAGTCTAAGGGATCCTTAGACTTATGCTCACTTTGTGGGAAAGAATTCCTGATGTTCTTCCCCAAAGCACAACCCTTGCAGTGGTTATGCTTTTCCTCCTGTACCCGAGGAACTCCAATGACTGCCTATCTCAAATGATTCAGTGCTCCATGGTGTAAGTGTGCCATACTCCTATGCCACAACTCACCCTGAATGCTACTACTGCTGCTGACTAGAGCCTTTGTAGGCTCAAAGTGTAATCTGTACACTTTCTCGCTCCTTCTGCCAATCACCTGATCCAAGCTCCTATCTGACCCCTTGGGTCTGATATACACTCTATGGTCATGAAAATTCACCTGATATCCATTGTAATCCTGAGTGGAGACTGATATAAGGCTCTTGTTCAGTCATGGAACATATAACACATCAACAAAACCGAAGGGTTTTCCAGACTCTCTCTCAAATGAAATAATGCCAACTCCTTGCGCCTGATACTGTGCATCATCATCCAGCTCAACGTGGATCCCTGTTCCACCCTCTTGCAAGTCTTTGAAGAATCTATTCTATCCAGTCATGTGACTACATGCTCCAGTGTCAATGTACCATATGTTGTTCCTTGTGGTGCTTTCCATGCAAGCTATGAAGAAAAAATCCTCATCGAAGTTTTTGCTGAACTCATCCACCTCTACAGATCCAACCATCTGAGTGTTACTCTTCTTCTACCTATCTGGGCACTAGGAGGTGAAGTGTCCCTCCTTGTGGCAGATAAAGCACTTGACCTTTGATATGTCAAGGTTCTTCTTACCATCCTTCTTCCTGATTGCCTTCTCATTGCTCTTCCCTGTAAGTGCTAGAGCCTCCTCATCCACAATCTGTGGGGCACTGCTGGATGAGCCTGATCCTTGACCCATATGGGTCTCCTCTTGCACAAAGTAATCCCATAGTCTCTAGCAATCAGGGAGCTTCTCTTTAGCCACAACACCTTTGACAAAGGTGTCCCATGGCTTAGAGAATCCATTGAGGGATATACGAACTATCTCCTCCTCATTAGTCTTAGAGCCAATAGCTCCAAGCTCATCCCTGATCTGTGTGAGTATCGTGAGATAAGGCACCACTCCTTCTCCCTTGGTCATCTTGGTGTTGCACATCCTCTCTTGCAACACCATCCTCTGGTTCTCGTTCTTGCTTCGGTACAGACTTTCCAAAGCCTTCCACATCTCCAATGCGGTCTTCTTACCAAAAAGGTGAGGGACTATATGGTCCTTCACTCCATCCATGATAATAAGCATGGATATGGAATAAAGCTTCTTCCAAGCTATCAGATCTATCAGATACGCGGGTGCAACTTTTGTGGAGTGAATGTTCTCCTCAGCATCACTAACGTCCAAGATCCTTGTGATCCTCTCTTTCCATGTAGGAAAGTTTTGAGCACCCTGGAGTCTGTCCTCAACTCTCAACTGCATGGACATAGTGAAGTGTCCCTGTCAAATCTTAGATCTGGAAGTCTAGGTTTGTGTCTTCCTATAGATCTGCCCCTGATCTATCACTTCTACTGCAAATCTTTCAGCTTTAGCTCACCAAAGCTCTGATACCATGTAAATTTTCCTTTAATACTCAGCTAGGGCTAAACAGTGCATGCAAAATATCAACTGATAACCACACATGAATATCTTTTACAGTATGCAGTGGAATATAAAATTGAGAAATAAATCACAACATCACATCATAATATTGACACTATTATTTTGGGTATGGAAACCCCCAGAAAAACCCAAGAAGGGAAAACTGGTGCAGCAGTCAGATATAGATTTTATTATGAGAAAATATGGAACTTTTACAATCACTGCAAATTCACCCAAACCTGGAGAATGTAGTACTTGACAGAATGACTAGGAAAATCTGAGTTAAACCTCAACACCCTCCTGTGTGAGTGTACGAACCAACTGTATGAAGGTTGATGATCATGCTGCTCGATCCTCCTTCTTCTCAATGAAATCCTTTGTCTGACTTTCTCTCCATGTCTGTATCCTGTCTCTGTCGGAATACAAGTGTGTGTGTTATCTCCACCAATTGATCTCTATTTTATAACTTTATGTAAAGCGAAAACCCTAATTTCACTTTCACTTTAAGTAGTGGTAAAGCAAAAACCCTAATTTCACCCTCACTTTAACTAGTGGTTCACTAAAGTTAATTTAGATCAATTTAATTTATTTTTGAAAATAAACTTAGGAAAAGTAATTTAAATTCAATTGGTTTCCTAATTTAAGTCTTCTGCATGCAAGAAAACATGCATGCAGGAAGACCTTCCTTGTTTCTACTAGTTTAACACAACATGATCCCAGAGAGATGCTACATTATGGTAAGGGTCGATAAAAAATCCTTCTCACTGAAGAAAAAATTGGATCATGTCACTCTTCCTCTAGAAAGAAGAGACAAAGTAAAAATTCCTTCTCATGTATATCATCAGATTGGAAGAAGATGGAGAGGTTCACATGCATAGTCCCATGATACTAGTACACCCAAGGACCATCAGACTTCTTCACTGCACCATAGAGATGCAGGTTGCAAAGATATTTTCACAAGTTTTTTATTCGAGGAAAATTTTTCTCTTGATATGAAAGCTTGATCCTGATTTTCCTGCTTATTTTGAGGGGTGTTTTTTCCCATGAGGTTTTCCCCATTTCCTCGGTTTTATTAAGAAGTTATTATCTGTTGCATTTAGATTGTATGGGTGACCTTTGGTCTCAGTTGCCAGGGCCTAGGTTGTCCAAAGTCACGATTAAGGGTGGGTGTTGGGATTGTTATTACTCCTCCCGATGACCACATAGTTTATTTGTTTATTTTCCTAGCTTAGGAGGTCTACATCACTCCACTAGTGCATGGGGGACACCCCTAGGGGACACATGCTACTTATTGCACATTTTTGCATGATTTTAGGCACCCCAAGGACCAATCCCTATAATTTAGGAACCCACTTTGAGTTTCACTAGCAATCTCCTTTAGTTGACCTTGGTAGGTAATCATTTATGTTCAGTTATGGTCCAGTTACCATCAGTTATCCTAGAACCAGTTTGTATTATTGAAGGGATTGTGGGAACCTTTGTTAACCTACCCTCATCAGTTAACTAATTGTAGACTAACTTAGTTATCCGAAGTTGCATTAGTGATCTCCAGTGGTGATTTTCTCACACTGAGTTAGCTCCGGACTCAATCTAAGTTGGTAGATTTGAATCCTATCTTAGGAATTTGAATTCTCCTATATGTATAACCATTGTATTACATATTAATTACTCATTCATGAATATAATCATATTATTCCAATTTGGTCTCTTGTGTGTACAAATTTTCCATGATTAATTGACCAGTCTATACTAAATTCTTCTCTCTCTTCTACAACCTTCTTTTCTCATTTGAATTCATGTAGGTTGATGATCCTATGCTTCATTGAATTTAACAGGTGTCATGTTTTATTATTGAAGTGTTACAAATAGAGTACAATAAGGGAAGTTTGGCATATTTACATGACTCTATTATAGTATAACAAGCAAGTGTAAATACCTATTCCTATCACCACCTTGCTTTCCAAAACCTTGGTGCACCCCACAAGCCTACCTCGTGTAGGACTTGGCCTTTAATAACTCAGGCTGTCATGATGAACCCTTCAACCGCATAGACGTTTACCCATGTACTTAGCAATTTGTGCCCTCTTGTTGTTCTCAGTGAAGTCCTCAATTGAATCCCTAAAGTGGGCATGCCCACTATCCATCCAAGGATAAGTGGAATCCACCTTCATAATGGCCTAACAAATTGGGCCACTTAGTTGCAAAGTGGACACAACCATCACACCATAGTAATCAATAGCGTTGATAGTTGCAATTGCTTGTATACACGTTAAATTATTCGTTCCTTGTAGGATTTGCAAATTCATTGCTTCAAGCCAAAAAGTCCATCCATTCAACCACTTCTTCCTTAATGCTAGTCCAACCCTTTTTCCATGGTTCTAACTACCATGTAACTGCCCAAGTCTGTTCATCTATCCCTATAGAGTGTGAGAACATTACATCCTCCTCCACTCCAAATGTCATTGTTCCAACATTTCCCAACCATTAATGTCCTCTTAAGAGCTACAAGGCTTCCTTGCTCAAATTCCTAGAATTTTTCTTTTTACTTACACAAACTCCTTTCTTTTCCAATTGTTTTCTTCACATAACACATCCTTCCAATTAAAAAAGTACCCCTATCATCTCGTTCTCCCATGCTCGATCAATATGTGAGCCAATTCTTTCTCCACTTCTCATTATGGTCTGTTCACAATCAATGTAGGCACTCTAGATGGTCTTTCTCTAGTAAGATCCGCCTTGTCAAGTCTACAAGGTTACAACTAGTTGATGTGAAATATTGGTGAAAGGTGCTTAAGTTCTTAGGAGACATTAGTCTATATGTGACGTCTTCTATCTTTTCAAGTATTTTCAATGGTCCCTCATACCTCCACAACAATGCATAGCACATGTCCACTTGTGGTTTGAACTACTCCTTACTCAACCTAAGCAAGACCTTGTCCCCTGCCTAAAACCCCAATTTTTTTTTACCTTTATCAACCTAACACTTCATCTTCTTCGCCACCTTGTTCAATTGAATAGGTGCCATTTCTAGCTTGTCCTACTACTCCTTGACAAATTATAAGGTCGATGGGTTTCTACCATATAAGCTTGTCAACAATGTGTGCGGCATAACTGGCTATTGTCCAGTGGGAAAATCGAATGGATTGTAACTAGTAATCGACCTCTTATGTAAGTTATAACAAAATTACATTGAGTCCAATAACTTTGTCCAATTTATCTAGTCCACCTACATAAAGTGTCTTAATTAGTTTTCCAATAAATAGTTGATCCACTCTGTCTCCTCATTAGTTTATCGGTGATGAGTTGAGCTCAATAGCAATTTTTTTCCCACGAACCTATGTAGTTCTATTCAAGTACGATGTTAAGAAACAAAACCCATAGCTTCACAACATGCTTAAGAAACATCCTCAGAACATCATCTACTTAGCAAGGAACCTTTACAGACATAAAGGTCATGTACTCATAAAATCTATCCACTACTTCAAAAATTATGTTGTAACCTTGGGACATGGATAGTTAGGTGATAAAATCCATAAGATGCTTTTTTTCCACATAAAAAAAACTATACCATATATTGACAGTATATGTAAATATGACATGAGAATACATAGTAGGGAACATAACAATGTTCACCAATATAGACAACGATAAGTAGATACATGTAGTCCGGAGAAGTAGTCAAAAGTTACAAAATATGGCCAAACCATGTACCGATGGCCATCAAACCCAAAAATGACAAAAAAACAAACAAAAAAATATCAAGAGCATACAAAGAGATAAAAGTAAAAAATATGAAGCTTATCCATGGAAGAGAGTAAACCATCCTCCCAATATTCATAGAAAATGAATCCCTTATCAACCTTTGGTGCTTTCTTGGAGGGTAAATCAACCAATTGGTTTTGCTTCTTGTTGGCCGGAATATTTCACCTCCTGCGGACAACAAGGTGTTCTGCAGGTCTGAATGGTTCATATCCAGAACAAATAGATCACAGAGGCTGATAAATCTCCCTAGATGCTGTAGATATTTGGAATACAAGGCTTTGATAGTTCACCTGCGTACCTGCAAAAGAGTTCAACATGAAACAAATCAAAGCAACCAGAATATGATCTACTAATATATGCTAGTGACTAAGGAATCTAGCAATATATATCTGAAATCAAAACATCAACAATATATATGGGACATAAAATCAACTTGCATTAGAAATATGAAGAAGTTTACAACCAAGCCTTAGTGTTGACATGCATCTCCATGAAACCATCTCTTCATCCCCATAAGCTCTGACTCTATCTCTCTATGCTCTCTCCAAATGATCTTGGGCCAAGAATCAATCCAATAGCATAACAATAACTTCAATGTTCTCCCCTCAACCATGGCTATGAGCTCATATTTATAGGGCTTTAATGGATAGATATGGTTGAGAAATTAGTGGGTGAGGTGGCCTCTAAGATCCTAGGATAAGGGATCTCGAGCTCAACCAACCCACATTAGTAGGGATAAGGGATATCTCGAGGCTTATCATCTAGAAGCCTCGAGAAGCTTCTCTTTTTCCCTTTTTACCTAGGGTACCGTGCTTCTCCTTCTATGATAGAGTGGTTTTGGTAATAATCACCTATGGACCAAGGGTGACAGGTGATGGCACCGCTTGTGGACAACCGATGAAAAGTAGTGCGAACAGGGGTACCACACCTGGATAAAGGGGCATGAGCGGTGTTGGGAATTTGTATGATAGACTGATAAAAAACCATTTAGTCTTCACTCTAGAAGCTAGGATTCAGGGCAAGTAGGTATGTCAAATGTCTTATCACATGATGGTGACAGGATTTTGGTATAACAGGATGCCCCCCAAAGCATGAGTCTTAGAGTGATACGATAAACGAGAGCTTTGAGAACAAGTCGTTTCCAGGAGATGAAAATGTTGGCTCGATCGGAGTATGCAGTCAAGTAGGCATTTGTAGTACATCAGTATGTTGAATCATAGAAACAAGTAACCAAACTCATAGCTGCAAACCAATACAAGGCAGATCCATGAGTGTAATAAACAAGCATGGCTACTAGAATACAATGTAGATCCATGTGATAGAGGCCCAAAATTGGACATAGTTACCAGAGATATAGTGTAGATCTATGTTGTACAGATGCAAATTTGAGCATAGCCATGACCATACAAATGTGGATCCATGCTAGATATACAAAAATCCACCACAACCTGGAGAAAAAGCAATGAGCGCTTTTAGACAAATGCCCAGGGTCTTCGTCTCGTCTTCCACAAAGTACGATTCTATCCATGTGATTATAATGATTTGAAGTCGAACATGGTAGAAACCACTTGATTACCGGCCAATGATGTGAACCATTAACAAGTGCGAGGGAGATCACCATTAATGTCAATGATTCCCAAGGTACCCTAGTACAATCTCCTGAGTGCGAATAGATGTCCTGATGTCGAACACCCGGTCGATTCTATCTATCAAAGGTCAATGATGTGAACCTATGTAGAGAGTAAGAGAATATGTCATTAAGGAATACATATCTCAAGGTAATAAATATTGTTTCTAAGACTATTTCTTGGATGATGAGCTGATGTCAACGGCAATAGTCTCGTCGAAGGAGGGCCATGATGAGTCCCACATCGACGACACGAAACTCAGAACATAGTTTTGGAATGATGTGAATGTAGTAACCATATGACTGACTCAAAGATACTGACACAAAGACTGTGTAGAATGCAGAGGTAAAACTTCTTTAGATCCCCTTTGAAAATCGGTCGGTACAACAAAATGACTTGGCAGCATGACTAGACAGGACAGATACACAATGCGATAGTGGACAATGCATTCTTTTGAAAGACTCAAAGGATTGGCATGACTCATGAAAGTGGATCATCACGGAGATCAGCTGAATACCCAATTGACTGACATGGTTGTGGAGACAAGTGCCATGTTCAAAGGTAACGACAAACAACTGCCATTATTTGCAAAATGATTCCCTTTCCCATTTCCCCCATCATGATTGATGAGTGACTCTTTTCGGTTTTACGAGTTCAAAGAGGGTAACAAACACTCGATATAGCTTGTCAGAAGACAAGTCCAGTCTCATATGTTTTACAAACTTGAGAGAGGAGGAGTTCGTTCCCAAAATGGGTCTCTCAATGTTTAATTTAACGAGTCCACTGAAAGAAAACTCAGTATCATTCATGTTTAGAGAGTCTGAATGAATATGGAAGAAGACTCCATGGGGGTCCTTTTTCATATGATTTAGTCTCTAAGGCCCAAAAAAGTGTAAAATCATACCTTAGAGAACTCTTCCAGTCATGATTGGCTAGAGTGTTCCTTTCTCCTAAATAGTCCTATCCGAACCGAGAAAGAGATAACCTACCGTCGGACAGACGACTCTTCAAATACTTTAACAAACGTGAAGAATACAAGATCGTTCGACAATATTTTCGTATTTAGGGAGCCTGAAAAGGGTTTAAAGAGAACTCCATGAGGTTTCTTTACACAATGTCACTTTTTACGAGCTTGGAAAGATTCGGAAACATAATCAACTATCTTTTCATGTTTAAGGAGTCTGAAAAAAGATGTAAAAATAAGACTCCATGACGTTTCTTTACACAATGTTGTATATTACGAGTCTGGAAAGAAACTTGAACTGGACTCAGAACTTTGATACTAGGTTTTAATGAGCATGACAAAGTGTCCTAATAAATGCTCAATGACCTTTTCCATTTTTTGAAAGTACGGAAAATCCATAAACAAAATTTCCAAAGCTTTTACTAAAGTCAACCTGCAAACGACTCATAAACAAGTGTTAAATGCATTCAACATCAACATTAAGGGATTGTGACAAATAGATTTTGACTAGATCATGGTGTAATATCAAAACTATAATAATTCAGACCCAAAAAATGTCTATATAAAGCAAGTAAATAGTAAAAAAATCAAACATTTCACTATTTACCTCTAGCAGAGAGCACTTGGAGCATTTTTTAGCCAGATCTTCCACAGCTAATACCGGGAGTTTCCACCATCCGTTTTCAGTCTCGTCAAGTGCATGTAATAGCTAAGACCCTTATCTTTCATTCCATAGCTTTTATTTTGAGATTTGGTGGGGTTTTAGGCCTATTTGGCAAGCCCTAAAATCCAATTCGTGGCCACCACAGATACCCCTTGCAGGATAGGCAGTACCACCCGAGAACCGCACCAAAAATATGGTGAATAGATGGTGCCACCGCTTGTCTCCAATGGGGCACAGGCGGTGCTGGCCATGGAGAAGTTAAACCAATGATATAGGAAAAATTTATTCATTCTTTTGATTTGCAATGACTCAAAGATGATATTAACACATACCATTGTTGTTTTTGGCAGGTCTAGGCTTCCAAAATATGGTGATATGGAAGGAAAGAACACATGATGACGAGGATGCTGCTACTGAAAGGAATCCGGTTTGTATTGCCACACTCCAGGACTGTGGGATTTTAAAGTTCTTCTGGACACCAAGCATGGTGTCCCACGAGAGACTACTAGAACACATACTGAGAATGTGGAATCCAGAACAATAGTATTTTGAGGTGGAGGCACACATACTTACAGTGGAGGTAGAGGATATCTACTTCCTGACTGGCCTATCAAGACGGGGCACCCCTATTTGATTGACAAGTTCCTGTGGCGGGGACATCACCACGAGAGAGCTCATAGATCAACACTGCGTACCAGGTATAGGCACATCGGGGAAGAAAATCCCTATCAACGCAGTGACAGACAGGGCTCTACGGATTGTTCTGTTCACCATGCAGAGGGTGGCAGGGAGCCAGGGTGTACATCAGGATTACAGGTCACATATGTTGTATGCCCTAGAGGCCATGGCACCTATGGTGTTCAACTGGGCGGAAGCATGGCTCCCAATATTCAAGGACCAACTGACTAAATGTCGGCAGGGAGAGCTGAAGCAGTTCGGCTTTGGTTCCATCTTAGCTTGCTTCTTCTTTGAGCGGGTCCCCCAGATGAGGCCCCAGGTGACTTTTTGGAGTCTAAGAGCATGGGATCCCTGCATGCTGAGGTGGGTCTAGGTCATGGCTTGTACAGGAGTGGGTAGGGGCAGAGTGAAGTTCGGTGGTCCATTCTTCAGATGCCTGTGGGATTAGATGCTCATGGTCAAGGATTATGCCTATGCAGGCACATATTTTATAGGTGATCCTAACCTACCACTCCCACCTGGAGGGCAGTGCGGTGACATTGGTAAGAAACAAGAAACCCTAAAGATGTAAAATGTTTTTATGTTTTTTATGTTTTATATTTTTTATGATAAGTGACGAGACCTGTTTGTCTTCATGCAGATGTTGGAGCAGCGAGGCCTGGAGGAGCATCTCCATTAGACAGGTGAGTCAGAGCTCACTTCGTGCCACATGGTGATGATATCACCGGGGAGCTAGAGGAGAACCTAGAGTGGTTGACTCTGGACATCCCATATGCTGATATAGATGACCTCCTGACTAGATATCAGAGATCTACGATGGGAGTACTAGGCTGGTTCAGCAGGCTACTACGTAGGGTGGATCGAGCAGTGATGTGCTATCATGAGCACCACTAGTGGATGAGACATGTATACTGAAAGCTGATAGCTTCAGGATTTTGTATGATGATTTTTCCTGAAATCCTACGTGCTTCAGATGAGGTCTTAGGACCTATTTTTTGTAAAACTTTTTCATAAATCTATATACATACTTTTACATGGTGTTTATACGTTTCAAATGGATAAATGTATTTTCTATGAGTTCTATGTGTCTTTAAATGTTTATTTACAATGCACCATGTTTGATTTAACGTCATGAATGGGCAATATGCCAATCTAGGATGTAATTAGCCAATGAATCAGCAACTACATTATGTTCCCTAGGGATATGCCTATATGTAATGGTTCCAAATGATCTTTCTAACAAACGTACCCTATGGAAGAGGCAGAGAAGCACCGGGTTCCTAATGGTGTAAACATGGTTTAAATGACAAACCATGAGTTGAGAGTCCATCAAAACTACTATATCACGGACATCCTGGGAGGCAGCTTCAGTCAGAAGACCGATGACTGCTTCATACTCGACGATGTTACTAGTAGCGGGACCTAAGGAAACGACTCCTGAACTAACCAAATCTTCAGCTGGGGAATAGAGAACCCATGCAACCGAGGCTAGATTCAAGGTGTGGCGGCAAGCACCATCAGCGAAGCCGTAGAAAGCCATCTGCATGACCAAAACACGGTATAAACAGATGCAAGCACCAAAACTCAAAACCATATTGAAAATACTAAAAGCATACTGAAAGTCAATCAATATACATATATACAAGATACCATCCAGGAAAACCTAGGCATAGTAACTTTTAGGGTACAACCCATTGCGAGGTTGCCCCAAAGGGATTCCATCATAATCAACTAACTCATAGGCTCCTTTCTCTAACACCTTGGAAATAACGAAAGGTCCATACCACATGGACTTGAACTTACCCTTTCCTAGCTTGTCATATCTCTGGTCATAAGTCAAAACTAGGTCACCCTTATTGAAAACACGAGGCTGAATGGATTTATCGTACTGTGCCTTGATGCATTTATTATGTGCCTCATTAGGTAAGGCAACATCTCTATGAGTCTCATCAAGGTTATTTAAGTACAAAAATCTCACTTCCTCTGCAGAAGTGTATGGGAGAAGTTCGACGACAAGTTGTAAAGATGGAATTTGACATTGGATCGGCAAGACAGCTTCAAGTCCATAGACAAGTTGGAATGGCGTGAAACTAGTACTTGTTTTCACGGAAGTCCGATAAGCCCAAAGAGTGAAAAAAATAATGAGATGCCAATTGGATTTATGATCTCCAACCATCCGATGAAGCATGGTTTTCAAAACCTTGTTAATGGCCTCTACCTGACCATTAGCTTGCGGATAATACGATGTAGAGTTTTCATGGTGAAAACCTAGCTTGGCACTCAATTCCTCCATCATTTGATTACGAAAATGAGATCCGTGATTAGTGACGATGGACTGTGGAACTCCAAATCTAGCTATGATATGATTGATCAAGAAGAGAGCGGCAGTCTTACAATATTCTTCATATGTAGGCATGGCCTCAGCCCATTTTGTAAAATAATCCACGGATACGATGATGCAACCATGCCCCCCGACTGAGGTAGGTTTACAATGCATGAAGTTAATCCCCCATTTGGAAAAAGGGCCAACGACAATGATGGGGTGAAGCGGAGCAGGATGGGTGTGCTTTTTGGGATAAAAATGTTGGCAAGGTGGGCATTTCTTAACAGCCTCATGACAATCTTTGAAGACAGAAGGCCAGAAATAGCCAGCGCGAAGGATTTTCCAGGCTATAGCCATCCCAGATAAATGACCGCCACATGCTCCAGAGTGGAAATCATTCAGAATGTGTTCATCCTCGTCATGAGTGAGGCATCTCCAGAGAATGGAGTCAATCCCACGTATATACAAGGTATCATGCAAGATAAGATAGTATTTCACGTGGTGACGGATGCGGCGACTATCATCGCGAGATAGATGCGGCTGAAAACGCTGGGTCTGGAGATAAATCAGCAAATATCCATACCAAAGGATCAGTAGTGCTAATCAGGAACAAGAATTCATCTGGAAATGAATCGCTGGGCTTAGATTCTGTGGTAGCACAGGGAAGGTCACATATAAGCTCAGCAAAAACCAAGGATTTCTTTGATGTAGCCTTGGCAAACTCGAGGTTGAACTCCTGGAGGATGACGATCCAACGGGAGTAATTTCCCCTGAGTACTCGATGAGTCAGAATGTAGTACATCAGGTTCTGGTCTGCCAATACGGTGGTAGTGCGAAGCAGAATGTAGTGACAAAATTTTTGCACAGCAATGACCATGGCCAAAGCTAGCTTCTCCACATGTGAATAATAGGTTTTGAAATCAATAAGATTCATACTAGCGTAATAAATCAGATGCTCTTGACTGTGGAGATTGTCCTGCACTAAAACCATGGTGATGGTAGTAACGAAGGCAACAATATACAAGAGAAAATCCTTTGAGTAAGCCGGGGGGTGTATCACGGGTGAATGAGTCAGAGCGTGCTTAAGACTATCAAAGGCGCACTGGGCCTGGTTATCCAAGAAGAATGGAGTGTTGTTCTTGAGGAGATGCATATAACCGTGCATTTTCTTAGCGAAATTGCACATGAAACGGCAGAGAAAGTTTTCCTTCCCTTGCAAACTTTGGAGTTCAAGGATGTTGGTTGGGGCTGGTAGATTAATGATGGCGGAAATCTTCAAAGGATCAATCCAGATGCCATCTTTGGATACCACAAAGCCAAGCAGACATCCCATCTCAATGCAAAAAACACATTTATGTGGATTGAGCCGTATATTATAATGACGACATCTTAGGAATATGTCTCTAAGATGACTAGGATGGTCCTCCCATCACTGTGAATGAGCAGGGAGGTCATCAAGGTATGGTTCAACAATATGTTTAATGTCATGAAACACATAGGACATCATACACTGGAACGTGGATCCAACATTTTTCAAGCCGAAAGGTAACTTCCTATATGCAAAGGTTCCCCATGGGCAAATGAATGCCATCTTATGTTGATCAGAGGGCAATATCTCAATCTGATTATAGCCGGAGAAGCCATCCATGAATGAAAAGATGACACTTCCAGCATAGTTGTCGATAATTTGATCGATGTGTGGGGTAGGAAAGTTGTCCTTGGGACAAGATTTATTTAAATCCCTAAATTCGATGCATACTCTAATGGTGCCCTACTTTTTATTGACAAGGACAATGTTCGATACCCATTCCGTCAGAGGTACAGGATAAATAAAACTAGCTTTCAAAAGTTTGTCAATCTCAGCTTTAATAGCTGCGGCCTTCCTAGGATGCACTTGCCTAAATTTTTTCCTGACAGGTTTAGCCGTGGGATAAGTTTTAATCTCGTGGACCACAATGGAAGGGTCAATCCCTGACATCTCTTCATAGGAACAGGCAAAAAACACCATGGAATTCCTTAAAAAGTGCCTTATATGCTTCAGATTAATCTGTGGAGTAGTTCTTCCCAACATGAACATGCTCAATAACATCAAGCTTGGCTGATATGTCAATTGGGTTCGTCTGAGTAATGTTGCAAAGGTTTCCTTCAGAATCTGTATCTTGCAATAATATAGGACTTTGCGGAACGTTGACAATATCAGTAGGAAACAAGGATGCAAAATCGTGGCTGCCTAAACTGGTATTGGTGACGAACATGGATCTATGAAGGTGATCCTCCAAAATGGGCTCATCCGTATTCATGATCTCTACAATGGAATCGTCGGAAGGTGGAAGGAAAAGTCTCAGAGAGATAGTCTGGAATTGGAAGAGAAGGTTCTAACCAATACAGTAAATGGTAAGGATCCAAAGCCAGGAAATGAATGCCATCCGTGTGATCATCAGAACAAGTTTGAATGGTGTCATACATAGCTTCGTGCAGGCTCAACAAGGTGGAATCAACAACATTTGTGCCCTGGGGTTCAATATCAAATGAGGCGATCATATGTACTGTCACGATATCCGTGCTAGGAGGGGTGGAGGGAAAAATCCCCATAAGGGATGAATCCTTCAACATACCTACCCCAATCGGATGGTAAGGAGGAGGGGACTGACCTAACATGGGGATGTTATTAGCCATGGAGGCAGTAACATCTGGTGTACAGAAATCAAGCTGGTCAATGGTAACAATTCTCCCAAGATGCGGGAATTGGACCGTTCGAAATACTGTTGAAGCAACAACATTCATGGAATAAAACCAATTCCTTCCTAAAAGGAGGTTATAATCTAAAGGGGCATCTACCACTTCTACTTGGATGGAAACAGTTTTTCCCCCCAGCTCGACCGTAAGGGCTGATATGAGGCCATGGGGTTGGAAACTCCGTCCATCAAAGGCTTTAAGGGTTGTAGGTGATGTAACAAGCTCGAGAGAGCCAAGAGCTTTCCAACAAGTTAGAGATAACACTGAGGTCCAAGCTCCTTCATCTAGTACCGTTCGAAAGACTTTCTTTCCCACTACTTTCGTAATGATCTGAAAAGCAAGTTTATGTGGTAATCTAGGTTTATAGTTCTCAACATTGAAGTGAATCAAGTTAGTGTTATCCGGGTCGATAGCTCCTAATGCGGTCAACAAGTTCTTGCGCTGTGTAGGGAAACTTTGGAGTACTTCTAAGGTAGACATCGCATAAGGTTCCTGAGCGAGATCTTCAACCATATTACAGAATTGAGCAACTCAGGCATTGGGATTAAAGAAAGCCTTCGGAAGAGTACTCTTGGGTGGGCACAAAATCATGTCGAGAGTAGGCTTCTCAATAGACAAGGGAATAGTAGACGAGGATTACAGACAACTAATAGAGGGAGATTTCCCAGAAGAAGATTGATCTTCTTGCTTATCTGCGGGTTTATCATAATTCTGGCTTCGAGTTTGCAGATGGATGGTATTTGAGGACATCATACGAATTTCCTCTGAAGAACTAGAGTTACCCTGGTTTGACATGTGGTCGACCAGCTGTTGTTGAGAGGGAAAGGGATCCGTAAGTACTGTAGGTGAAGGATTAGACTTCAAAAACTGGGAGATTTCGTCCCGATGGGGACACTCTTTTGAGAAGTGGTCACCACCACATAACAGACAAGGGTATTTAGCCTTCCTTTTCCCTGTGTTGTTGACATTATTGGTTGATTGTGGGGTCTCTTGCTGGTTTCTAGGTTTTTTATTTCGATTTTTACCTTTCTTATTACACAAGGTTTGAGTAATTTGAATAGAATTGACCTCGGCATAAAACTTAGGAGTCGAAGGAGTAGCAGTTTGGGTTTGCTTGGCAGGTTTCGCTACGGATGGGGACTGCATTGAACCAACAATCCCATCAATATGTACTTCTGCTGATGGCTTGGCAGGGTCAGTGCTGGGGCGAGGAGCTTGAGGAATCAGGTCATAAAGAGTCCTGGATTGGGAATAGACCAAGTCTAGGTACTGAGCCCGACTAATATCCTGATATTCGGTAATGGCACTGCCCATCGTCACATCTTGGGCAATAGAAGGCAACAAGGACTTAGTACTCAATGAGTCAGAATGTAGTACATCGGGTTCTGGTCTGCCAATACGGTGGTAGTGCGAAGCAGAATGTAGTGACAAAATTTTTGCACAACAATGACCATGGCCAAAGATAGCTTCTCCACATGTGAATAACAGGTTTTGAAATCAATAAGATTCTTACTGGCGTAATAAATCAGATGCTCTTGACTGTGGAGATTGTCCTGCACTAAAACCAT
This sequence comes from Pseudotsuga menziesii, assembly GCA_001517045.1. Lineage (NCBI taxonomy): Eukaryota > Viridiplantae > Streptophyta > Pinopsida > Pinales > Pinaceae > Pseudotsuga > Pseudotsuga menziesii. The sequence goes on from LPNX010438704.1 coordinate 241,275, forward strand.
GGTGATGGTAGTAACGAAGGCAACAATATACAAGAGAAAATCCTTTGAGTAAGCCGGGGGGTGTATCACGGGTGAATGAGTCAGAGCGTGCTTAAGACTATCAAAGGCTCACTGGGCCTGGTTATCCAAGAAGAATGGAGTGTTGTTCTTGAGGAGATGCATATAACAGTGCATTTTCTTAGCGAAATTGCACATGAAACGGCAGAGAAAGTTTTCCTTCCCTTGCAAACTTTGGAGTTCAAGGATGTTGGTTGGGGCTGGTAGATTAATGATGGCGGAAATCTTCAAAGGATCAATCCAGATGCCATCTTTGGATACCACAAAGCCAAGCAGACGTCCCATCTCAATGCAAAAAACACATTTATGTGGATTCAGCCGTATATTATAATGACGACATCTTAGGAATATGTCTCTAAGATGACTAGGATGGTCCTCCCATCACTGTGAATGAGCAGGGAGGTCATCAAGGTATGGTTCAACAATATGTTTAATGTCGTGAAACGCATAGGACATCGTACACTGGAACGTGGCTCCAACATTTTTCAAGCCGAAAGGTAACTTCCTATATGCAAAGGTTCCCCATGGGCAAATGAATGCCATCTTATGTTGATCAGAGGGCAATATCTCAATCTGATTATAGCCGGAGAAGCCATCCATGAATGAAAAGATGACACTTCCAGCATAGTTGTCGATAATTTGATCGATGTGTGGGGTAGGAAAGTTGTCCTTGGGACAAGATTTATTTAAATCCCTAAATTCGATGCATACTCTAATGGTGCCCTACTTTTTATTGACAGGGACAATGTTCGATACCCATTCCGTCAGAGGTACAGGATAAATAAAAATAGCTTTCAAAAGTTTGTCAATCTCAGCTTTAATAGCTGCGGCCTTCCTAGGATGCACTTGCCTAACTTTTTTCCTGACAGGTTTAGCCGTGGGATAAGTTTTAATCTCGTGGACCACAATGGAAGGGTCAATCCCTGACATCTCTTCATAGGACCAGGCAAAAAACACCATGGAATTCCTTAAAAAGTGCCTTATATGCTTCAGATTAATCTGTGGAGTAGTTCTTCCCAACATGAACATGCTCAATAACATCAAGCTTGGCTGATATGTCAATTGGGTTCGTCTAAGTAATGTTGCAAAGGTTTCCTTCAGAATCTGTATCTTGCAATAATATAGGACTTTGCGGAACGTTGACAATATCAGTAGGAAACAAGGATGCAAAATCGTGGCTGCCTAAACTGGTATTGGGGAGGAACATGGATCTATGAAGGTGATCCTCCCAAATGGGCTCATCCGTATTCATGATCTCTACAATGGAATCGTCGGAAGGTGGAAGGAAAAGTCTCAGAGAGATAGTCTGGAATTGGAAGAGAAGGTTCTAACCAATACAGTAAATGGTAAGGATCCAAAGCCAGGAAATGAATGCCATCCGTGTGATCATCAGAACAAGTTTGAATGGTGTCATACATAGCTTCGTGCAGGCTCAACAAGGTGGAATCAACAACATTTGTGCCCTGGGGTTCAATATCAAATGAGGCGATCATATGTACTGTCGCGGTATCCGTGCTAGGAGGGGTGGAGGGAAAAATCCCCATAAGGGATGAATCCTTCAACATACCTACCCCAATCGGCTGGTAAGGAGGAGGGGACTGACCTAACATGGGGATGTTATTAGCCATGGAGGCAGTAACATCTGGTGTACAGAAATCAAGCTGGTCAATGGTAACAATTCTCCCAAGATGCGGGAATTGGACCGTTCGAAATACTGTTGAAGCAACAACATTCATGGAATAAAACCAATTCCTTCCTAAAAGGAGGTTATAATCTAAAGGGGCATCTACCACTTCTACTTGGATGGAAACAGTTTTTCCCCCCAGCTCAACCGTAAGGGCTGATATGAGGCCATGGGGTTGGAAACTCCGTCCATCAAAGGCTTTAAGGGTTGTAGGTGATGTAACAAGCTCGAGAGAGCCAAGAGCTTTCCAACAAGTTAGAGATAACACCGAGGTCCAAGCTCCTTCATCTAGTACCGTTCGAAAGACTTTCTTTCCCACTACTTTCGTAATGATCTGAAAAGCAAGTTTATGTGGTAATCTAGGTTTATAGTTCTCAACATTGAAGTGAATCAAGTTAGTGTTATCCGGGTCGATAGCTCCTAATGCGGTCAACAAGTTCTTGCGCTGTGTAGGGCAACTTTGGAGTACTTCTAAGGTAGACATCGCATAAGGTTCCTGAGCGAGATCTTCAACCATATTACAGAATTGAGCAACTCGGGCATTGGGATTAAAGAAAGCCTTCGGAAGAGTACTCTTGGGTGGGCACAAAATCATGTCGAGAGTAGGCTTCTCAATAGACAAGGGAATAGTAGACGAGGATTACAGAGAACTAATAGAGGGAGATTTCCCAGAAGAAGATTGATCTTCTTGCTTATCTGCGGGTTTATCATAATTCTGGCTTCGAGTTTGCAGATGGATGGTATTTGAGGACATCATACGAATTTCCTCTGAAGAACTAGAGTTACCCTGGTTTGACATGTGGTCGACCAGCTGTTGTTGAGAGGGAAAGGGATCCATAAGTACTGTGGTGAAGGATTAGACTTCAAAAACTGGGAGATTTCGTCCCGATGGGGACACTCTTTTGAGAAGTGGTCACCACCACATAATAGACAAGGGTATTTAGCCTTCCTTTTCCCTGTGTTGTTGACATTATTGGTTGATTGTGGGGTCTCTTGCTGGTTTCCAGGTTTTTTATTTCGATTTTTACCTTTCTTATTACACAAGGTTTGAGTAATTTGAATAGAATTGACCTCGGCATAAAACTTAGGAGTCGAAGGAGTAGCAGTTTGGGTTTGCTTGGCAGGTTTCGCTACGGATGGGGACTGCATTGAACCAACAATCCCATCAATAGGTACTTCTGCTGATGGCTTGGCAGGGTCAGTGCTGGGGCGACGAGCTTGAGGAATCAGGTCATAAAGAGTCCTGGATTGGGAATAGACCAAGTCTAGGTACTGAGCTCGACTAATATCCTGATATTCTGTAATGGCACTGCCCATCGTCACATCTTGGGCAATAGAAGGCAACAAGGACTTAGTGAACCACTCAACTAACAACTGATCCGGAATAGGGGCCTTAATAAGTCTTCTCCACCTTCTCCACTCATGAATATGGTTAGAAATGTGGGTGGAGGTGTTCTGTCGTACAGAAGTTAAAAGATCAGTGCCCATTTCATAACGAATAGGGAATTTAAAGTGCGTAAGAAATACGGTTGCCAATGAGCAAAAATCCACAAACGAGTGTTGTGGGAGTTCAATATACCACTTTGCGGCCGTACCGGTCAAAGTTCACTGGAAGAGTCGTAATTGAACGGAATCATCCATGAGGGAGTTGGAGGAACACCACAAATGAAAACTCATAACATGGTTCCGTGGATCTTCACCCTGCTTCCCATCGAATTTCGGAATATCTGATGGTAACTTTACCGGAATCGGAGACCATGAGGGATTGTGTTGAATGGGATCATTAATAAACTTGGACAAATCAGGCAAGTCCAAAGTTGCTAGAAAAGGTAACTGTCTATTGGGCTGCACATACTGGTAATATTGATATGGCATGTAATTACCAGTAGGGCCATAGGTAGACTGATAAACAGGTTGCTGTGAGGAAGAACCACCAGAAAATCCGCCCATGGGGGGTTGATTTTTGGAATTAGGACCTCTAGGACCACCAGGGCCTCTAGGAGGAGGACTGCCAGAGCCACTGAGACTACCAGAACCAACGGGACCACCAGGACCACCAGGGCCACCAGAACCACCAGGACCACTAGGAGGCGGACCACCAGACCCCCGGAACCTCCAGGAGATGGAAAACCTCCGGAGCCACCAAAAACACTGGGTGGAGGGCCACTAGACCCTCCAGAGCCATAAGGAGGAAAGCCACCAGGTCCCCCAAGACCACTAGGACTGCCGAGACCATGAGGAGGACCGCCAGATCCTCCGGGACCATTAGGTCCCCCAGGGGGAGGACCTCGATAAGCTGGTCCTCCCGCACCTCTCGCAGTATGTATAGGTATCCCTCCCATGGTTGGCATGTAAGACCAGTTGGGTTGCCTCCATGGTGTAATAGTGTTTCTAGGGTATGGAATTCTAGTAGGATTATATGGATGATTACCTACAGGTATTTGATAACCATAACCACTAGAATACTGAATGGTGATAGGTTGTGCCCCCAAGGGCTGGCCTGAACTAGATGGGGGATTTGCCACATTAGTGTGGGTGAGAGGGACAAAAATTGTAGATGTTTCTATGTTAGAGGTCTGTTCTTGACTAGGTACAACTCCAGGATTAGATAACGCAGGTCATGCCGGGGGTTGCCCCCCGCCATTCAAAGGTACTGGAGAAACAGGAATTGAAGGTTGGGCCCCAGATGCAAAATACCTGGGAAGATTTGGAATAGACACAACATAAGAGGTGAGAGGGGTGGAAATTTGACCTAGGATGTGGGTTGTTAATGGATGATCTATAATCAGTTCAATGGGTCTCATAGAATCGGCTAGTGAACGATATCCCATAGGAAAGAAAGTGGAATAAACTGGTGAAGAGCCTAATAGGTTGTCAATATGCTTTTCTACCTCCTGTGCACGGAGGATAGTAGCACGGTATTGCCTGCATTCTTATTCACTCTCAGGAGAACTTACACAGGTGCCAAATGAGGCAATGGCCTATCCGATAGGTGTCTCCCAAAAAGGAGCATGAGGAGCAAAGTCCAGACGGGTATCATCAACATGACCTTCCATGGGAGGATGGAACGATGAATCTTCTCGGGAAGGATATTGGACCAAGGGGGGAGAGTGTGAAGAATATGGTACTCCACTTTCCACCACCACATAATCTCCCACTTGGGAGGTGGTAGCAGCTCCTTGGTCAATAGATTCCATTGGATTTTCTTCTGAAATAGAAGTAAGATCGGGTGGCAAGCCCCGTACTCTCCTGGACTGTCTTAACTCATCCAGTGTGTACAGTTACTATCTAACCTAGGGTCTGAAAATATAGAAAAAACACACCAAAAGAATTCCCTACTCAAACTACAGGTCAAAACAAGCAAACTTAAAATGACAAGAGGAGTTCAAAAGTCAAGTCTCTCACTAGGATTGTCAAGCAGGTGCCACTCACGATATACCTCAAGGGTACGTGCGTAGTAATCTCCCCGAATGCTGTTTTTGGTGTATGGATCCAAATAAGACGACCAAAGGGATTTTCTCAGATAGATAAGGTACCCTAGTGGGGTCTCCCGATATACTCAAGGTACGTGGGAGCTCGAATTGGTAGTAGTGCTGTCTAATGCATAACCGTACAAAAGGGGCCTTCTGATATACAATCGAGTACATGAAGTACCTTTCTATATACCTCAAGGGTACGTGAAAGGCCGTTCGATATGTCGACGGTACGTGGAAGAACCGTGCGAGTCCCAGAATGTAATGCTGACAAATAACGACAGCTCCTACGTTTTACGACGCTCGAACACGTATCTAACCTATCACTCAAGTTACTACGTAAATTTTAACCTATAACTACCGTTAATTTTAACTTGTACGGTTAGGTGAATGCATGATGTTTTGATAGAAAAGTAAAACCATGCAATATGCTTGTGCAAATGTTCACTTTACCGTTCAATATGCCTACTTATGGGAGGGAAGAGAGTGTTTTTCTTTTTGTTTCAAAACCAAAAATCATTCCAATCAACAGTCATGAACATCAAATCAAAGACAAGAAAACACTTTTACAAACCAAATTCTTCTTTTCGAAAGCAAATGGGAAGGGTGAGAATCTCTTTTCCTAAAAGAACAACACCAAGCACACCTATATGCCAATGCACTCTAACTTTTCAAATTTCTTAAAAAACATGAGCAAATCTAACTTAAAACTACCATTTTTTTATATTTTGAACGAGATAGTCCTATATACATGAGAGACGAAAGATCATACAGGTCCTAAAAGCTTATGAAGCTATTCAGAAAACCCAAAATCAATGCTCAAACATGATGTCCTAATCTCAAGCAAAACTTTTCTTTTTTGAAGGGAAGAAAAAGAAGTTTACTATGCAAAGCAAGAAATGAAATCTAGAAGCTAATCTAGCATTCTTCTTTCAATATATGCAATGAAAAGAGAGTTCAATGAACACCCTAACTTTCAGAAAATAAGAAATCCTTCTTTAAGCACAACCAACAAGCAAGAAGCAGATGAACAATAAAAAAGACTAAACAAATTTTTGAAATTCCACTCAAAATCAATCTTAAACCATCAAAGCAGCAAGCCACACACATCAGATTCAATAACATAGGCTTGATAACAAAACTGAAAGCAATCAAAATTCCAAATTTTTACAAAGAAAAAAGAGGAAAGAGAGTTTTGGACTAATGCCTACCTGGTACCGCGCTTCGTAGGTGTTGTAAGAGCGTTTCCAAAGTAGCACCACTCCTCACAAACCAGATACAGGCGGTGGCACCGCTTACTACCCACTGTGTTTAGGCGGTGGCACCGCACCTCGTACAAAGGATTGCTGTGGTTCCCTGTAGAAGGCCAAAACAAGAAAGAGAATGATGGATGAAATAAAAAAAGACTGGCTCAGGGTAAATACTGTCGAATTGAAAGTGGTAACAGAGCATAAAAAACTGAAATGACTCAGATCTGAAAAGATCTAGAAATTTCAAACCCAAATAATACAAATCAGAACGTAGATCTAACTGAAAAGAGTTGAAGAAAATGGAGCCTAGATTTAGAAAAGAGTTGCAGACTGAGGATGATTAGAACAACTGAATACAACTACTCCCCAGTGGAGTCACCATATTTGTTTGCTGAAATATTTCACCTCTTGTGGACAACAAGGTGTTTCGCTGGTCTGAATGGTTCATATCTAGAACAAATAGATCACAGAGGCTGATAACTCTCCCTAGACGCTGGAGATATCTGGAATACAAGGCTTCGATAGTTCACCTACGTACCTGTAAAAGAGTTCAACATGAAACAAATCAAAGCAACCAGAATATGATCTACTGATCTATGCTAGTGACTAAGGAATCTAGCAATATATACCTGAAATCAAGAAATCAACAATATATATGGGACAAAAAATTAACTTGCATTAGAAATATGAAGAAGTTTACAACCAATCCTTAGTGTTGACATGCATCTCCATGAAACCAACTCTTCATCCCCATAAGTTCCAACTCTAGCTCTCTATGCTCTCTACAAATGATCTTGGGCCAAGAATCAATCTAACAACATAACAATACCTTCAATGTTATCCCCTCAACCATGGCTATGAGCTCATATTTATAGGTCTTTAATGGATAGAGATGGTTGAGAAATTAGTGGGTGAGGTGGCCTCTAAGATCCTAGGATAAGGGATCTCAAGCTCAACCAACCCACATCAGTAGGGATAAGGGATATCTCGAGGCTTATCATCTAGAATCCTTGAGAAGCTTCTCTTTTTCCCTTTTTACCCAGGGTACCGCGCTTCTCCTTCTATGATAGAGCGGTTTTGGTAATAATCGTCTATGGACCAAGGGTGACAAGCAATGGCACCACTTGTGGACAACTGATGAAAAGCGGTGCGAACAAGGGTACTGCACCTGGATAAAGGGGTATGAGCGGTGCTAGGAATTTGTATGATAGACTGATAAAAAAACCATTTGGTCTTCACTCCAGAAGTTGGGATTCAGGGTAAGTAGGTATGTCAAATGTCTTATCACATGATGGTGACAGGATTTTGGTATAACACTTCTGATGTACATGTGAAAACTTAATATCCTTGAATTTACCAATTAGTGACCTTGTCTTCTCCATCCATGCCAAAAGGTGGAGCATGTTGACGTTATTACCATTGTTTTCCAATCCACAAAGACTTTAGAATAATTGTAAATGCGGATGCCATCTAATTTAACATTATTGGATAAGTCAAGAATCAATCATTATGGCAACAATTATCCCTTTGAATTCAAACCCAATACACAACACATCCAAGTTTTTAACATTTTTGTTTGGTCCAACCAAAGAGCAACACCGAAACCACAAGAGGAGGAGTCCTGTTGTGAGGAACCATCGGACAATCCTAAAATTCTATCATGTAACAAAAGAAGTTATGGATTTTCCACATAATAAACATTTGGATATGTATATTTGATTGGTGATAACTCTTTGAAAGCAGCTAATCCCCTAGATTTATAGTGATAACATCAATTTTGGAATTTTTGAAAGTGCTTTTATTTATTCCTTTCCAAATTTCCTAGCAAATAAAAATGAGAAGATTTTTCCATTCTTGACCCTGCTCCTTCCAATTGAAATAACACTCAACAAACGTGTCTCCTTCCCATTCGAATGAGTAGTTACTAAAACTAGCAACATATTGCCACACTGATTTTGTAAAGTGGCATGATACTAGTAAGTGGAAGACATATTCTTCACTATAGCAGCAGAGAAGGAAAATGTTGGGGCCCCACATACCTCTTTTGATGAGGTTATCCCAAGTGGCAATTTGGTTCTCCAGTACTAACCAGATGGATATGATGATTTAATACGACATGTTCCAATTCCATAGTGTTTTATGCCACCAATTTAAAGAAACTTCTAGATCTTCATACATTAATTGATAAGCAAGTTTTGTTGTCAGAACGCTATATTTCTTGTTATAAGACCATCTAAGGAAATCATTGTGCTCCCCAAGGTGGATGCATCCTTTTTGGAGACCCAATATATATTCTATCCATTCGAGGGCCATGTTTCCATTTAAACCCAATTGTGTCATAGTGGCCCAACCATGAAGATATCCGTCCTTTTTTGAGGGCACTACCATATGGTTCACTACAATATGGTTCAAGTGAAAGTATCCATTTGAATGAAGGAAAAATACTAGGTGGATGGAGATATTGAAATTAATTGGGCCATGGATTATCGGATCATCCCCTACATAGATGGATCTACTATTTCCAAGGGACCATGACAGCAAATCCCCCATTACATTAAAAGAGCTAACCAAGCTAGGGCATAAATTTGAGACACCTTTCGTTGGCTTGTGATTGCAGTGGATCCATTGTACAATAGAAAGCTTCTTAAAGTATTTAACTTTTAACACATAGCTCCACATGCTTTGACTAAAAATTACAAGCCACAAGCTTCTTGCAAGTAATGAATTTGAAAACAAAATGTGTTTTTTGATTACCAACCACTCATTTATTTTGGGTGATCCAGAGCCTCTCACCTTGTAAGGTGAATGTTTGTTTTTCCTTCATTATTACCCAACCAGAGGAAGTCACATGTCTTTCTTTCTAATATCATTTAAAATAGATTTTGGAATTTTACTAAGTGTGAGCCAGTAAACCACTATATTTTTAAGAAATGATTTTTCCAATACTAGTCTCCCTCCAAGCAAGAGCCATCGTTAGAGCCAATGGTTTATGATCCTTTCAAAACACTTCAGAAGCTAGAGCCAATCCCTAGCCATGTATCCATTTGGCTTAATTAAATAGCCTAGATTATTTAATCTTGAATATAATGGGGACAATTGCAATGGAAAAAAGGCTTTAATTCCCGCAATTACCACGTTTTTAATATCAATTACCATTAATATTGTTTTTTTTTGGTTTATTGAGATACCTAATACAGTACAAAATAATCGGATTAGATCAATGTAACCACTCCACTCTTAAACTGATCTAATTCTGAATATCATAACATCATCAATAAAGAGGAGGTGTGATATTGATAAGTTTTAACCAAACTTGATACCCTTAATTTTTCCATTTGATTTTTCTTTGGATATCAACCTACTGATTCCTTCAATTATTAGCAACAAAAGTAACGGGGATAATGGGCACCCTTGACGTAATCCCCTTGAAGCTGAGAACAATTCGGCGGGAGATCCATTCACAAGTATTGCGTAGGTTACTAATGTTATGCAAGCCTTAATCCCTTTCATGGACCTATATGGAAGCCCAATTTGCATGAGGACCAACCTGAGAAAACCCTAGTGAACTCTATCATATACCTTATTTAGACCCAACTGGAGAAGCATTGATTTTTTATTTCTCTTTTTGATGTTGTGGAAAACCTCTTAAGACACTCCAATGGCTTCCAATATCTATTTATTCTCCAAGAATATGAGTAGTTTCGGGGATATACACCTTGATAGAATGGGCTTTAGGCACACAACAATTAACTTATGGATTAGTTTATAAACACAGTTACATAGGGAGATAGGTCAACAATCACTATAATCCTCAGGAGATGTATTCTTTGAAGTTAAAGCAGTAAATGTAGAGTTTATGGCACCCATGACCAATTTTGTAGTTCTGGATTCTTCAACTTTAAGCAATAGATCCTTACCCATGAAATCAATACATTCTAGAAATAATTCCATAGTCCATCCATTCGAAACCAGACCTTTGGGCCTCACCGAAGCCTTCAAAGCAACCTTTAATTCCTCCATTGAAACTAGTTGATATACGTTATCACCCTCATCCTCCGAGAATAATCTAGGAAATTCCTTGATTACTTTAATCTGTTCTTTGATCGAGAAATTACCAGGATCCTTAGATAAGTCTCCAAAATTTGTGAATTCCAGTTGCTAAAGCTCCCCTTGTTCTGAAGACAAAACACCATCTTTATATTTTAATTCCTAGATGGAGTTAAAGTTTCGATGGTGTTCTACAAATTTATGAAAGAATTTTGTATTTTTATCACCATCCTACAACTAGGTGATCCTACATTTTAGCCTCCACTTTTCTTCATAAAGCTGAAGTATTTTTAGTTTTTTTTTGTTACAGACAAATCGAATATTCCATCTCTATTTTCTATAAAATTCCTAGACTGTGGTCTTGTGTTAATTTATTAATTTGATCTTCAACTCTAAGAAGGTCCTCTCTTTCCAATTCCCACCCGTCTTTTCACATTTGACTAGTGCATCTTTGAAGGATTTTAATTTCTTTTTTAGTATCTCCATAATGGAGACTTGATTCAAGTCCCCATATGAACACCAAACTTGTTTCACCAACTCGCGAAAATTGGAGTCCTTCATCCAACTATGTGTTAATATTTTAATGGTTATACAATATCTAAAAAAATTTAGCATCATAACATCATAACCATGTGAAAAAGGATCACTGAAAGAGAGACAAGCACAAAAACACAAAAGAACACAAATATTTATCCTGGGAAACTATCGTGGGGAATAAAACCCAACAAAACTTCCTTGATATACACTTCAACCAAGTACAGTGTAAGACCCAAAGAAAAATACTATAAGCTTCCTCTCCGTAAATTACTGCTCTCTCTCTCTCTCTCTCTCTCTCTCTCTCTCACTCACTCACACACACACACACAACTGCTTAAGTGAGAAGTGTGTTCAAATGAGGAGGGAACCTCATCTATTTATACACATCAAATGGGAAGTCTAATAACCCAACAGGTCTGATTTCATCTCCCTCCCAGGGACGAGTTGACTTGGGAGAAACAAAATAATATTTTAATAATACTTTTCTGGGTACTACTAACCCGAATTACAACGAAGATTTTAGTTCAATACTTTACATGACCAATTACAAAAATGACATCCTGAATCAGAAGAACAACATCTTTGAAAGTAGGAATAATGATAAAAATACAAAACATAATAGCTTCCACAGTTACGTTTCTTTAACACTCCCTCTTAACAAGGAATGTATATACAACTAACTGGTAAGTCTATATGTAATAGGAAGTTTTCAACAATTGTATCACCATCATCATTCGTGAAACATCATCATCACAGAGCATCATCATCATGGATCATCATCATCATGAGCCTCACCATCTTAAACATCATCATCTCATAACATCATCACGAGTGTCATATCGTCATCTTGAGCATCGTTATCTTGAGCATCACCTGCAATACAATCAATAAATAAACACAACAAAACATCCATAAGTTAATGTGGTATCATCAAAAGCATGAAGAATGCTAGAATCTCATCGTTAACAAATTAATGCACGACCGCATTATCTGCAATTGAATGCAATACATTATGCAAATGAATGCTGAAACACATCATATGAAAATGAATGCAAGACCATCTGGAAATGAATGTCGGACCACATCATCTGCAAATGAATTCAAGATCGTCCATAAATGAATTCCAGACCACATCTTATGCAAATGAATGCAAGACCATCTACAACTAAGTTATGGACCACATCATCTGCAAATGAATGCTAGACCGTACACAAATGAATGTTGAACCACATTGTATTCAAATGATTTCAATACCATAACATCCACAAATGAATGCTGGACCACATTATCTGCAAATGAATGCAATACCTCATAGTCCAAAAATGAATCCAAGACCACATCTTGTTAGGATCTTCTTATTAGAAGATACAACCAACCTTCATGGGATATTCCTTCTAGGGATGTCACCAACCATGTTGGGATCTACCCTTGGTGATACGACCAATCATACTGGGATCCACCCTGGCTGATGTCACCAATTATGTTGTGATTTACCCACGAAGATATGGCCAGGATCTTTGTATGATGGCCAGACCACTGGGACTCATCGCTCCTTCTTGCGATGGAAACCAATCTACACAAATATAAGCTTATCCCTGAAGTACTAAAACTTCACTCTCACTAGAGGCTTGGTCAAGACATCAACTCTTTTCTCATCCATTGCAATATATTCAAGCTTCACTGCTCTTCTTTGCACCATCTCTCAGGGATAATGATATCAAATCTTGATGTGCTTTGAATTGTCATGGAATACACACAAGTTATCTCTAACTTGACCTCAAATAATCCCACAAGTAGCTTCCAAAGCCACACTGACTCACAAATTGATGGACAAGCTGCAATATACTCTTCCTTGGTTGTACTTAGTGCTATGCTCATCTACGTTTTGCTCAACAATGAAATCATTCTAGAACCCAAACTAAAGAAACACCCTAAAGTGATCTTCCTATATGTAGTACTACAAACCCAATCATAGTCAACACATCCCAACATGAATACCCTCTAAAATTTCTCATATATGAGTCCATACTTGATCATAACCTCTAGGTACCTCAGCACATGCTTTGCTGCATCCATACTAGCACAAAGTGTTCTTTGCAAAGCATATATCTGACCTTGTGTTCGTCAAGTACATCAACAAACCAATGATCTTCATGTATACTATGGCATCAATTATAGGAACAACAAATTCAAGTTTGATTCCATTAGTGTAGGTATAGTCTAACATCTCAAACCTATTCAAGATATCAACCACACATTTTCCTTATCTAAGGAAAATCTCCTCTGGATTTTTCCACACCTCTAATCTCGAGAATGATGTCACGATTCTCAAACTCTAATATCTATTGTAGTCACTCCCTCTAAAGCAGATCACCATCCTCCCTCTGCATCTTGAACTCTCTGTATAGGGACATTCTATACTGGAGTGACGTGTAGCCTCCTCTGTTGCTAACATTCTGCTTATTCATCTATGTCATCTCTCAAGGTCACTCGATACCAATATCCTCCATCTCAAACTTTGTTGAATGTTACTCTTGCAACCATCTATGAGCTTCTCATCCTTCGTATGATTCCATATCCAACCTTATAGAAAAGGTTGAAATCTCCATTACTCTAGGTGATCCACAAGCTCATCATGTAACTATATGTGCTATCCCATGTTTTCCTTCAGAGCTTGTACAAATCCTTCTCCAATTTGTGCACATGTGGTTATGTGTAGAGAGTCCCTAGTTCTAGAAGTTGTTTAATATGCATGTCTACTTTACTGAAGAAGTGTGTTTGGTCAATGGAGAAAATGTTTTGCCATAATTGAATCCCTATTTCTAAGAGAAACCATGAACCTTTCTTTGTATATCTTGATGTTTCCATCTGCTGATTTCTTCTTGGCTACTTCTTTATAGCTAGAAGGACCTCTCTACATCTTGGATTTCTTTTCTCGTTTCCAAGCTGATATTCTCTTTTATGTGTTCACTTCTCGAGGAGGATCTTCCGGTTTCTATGGATTGGTCAACTCATGCTCATCATGTTCTTCTAAAGTCCCCTCTTCCATAACTGTGCCTCTGAATCTGGGAGCTTCAGGTTCTTCTTCATGTGCTTTATTAGAGTAAATATGTTTTGAGTGTTATGGCTAAACCGTCGTCACTTGTTCTTCGGAAAACTCTTGCACACGATCTTTCCTACAAGTCAAATTCAGCTGCATGATTAGAAACATTTCATAATTTCCAAAACATATTAATAGTGACAAATTCTAATGTATAAAGACACATGTCATACAATCATGCAACTATTTTATCCAGTACAACATTCATCCATACGGTAAATTTCTATATGCCTTCCATCTCTGCCAAGACATTATTAAGAGTGTGCAATACTCCCAATATGTCAGCAAAGAGGTTTAATTCTAAATAAGTAGCAATGGAATTTTGTATGGAACCATAGGCTACTTACCCATTACATGTATCTTAGTAGTATACTGTTCATGAATGCAAACATTCTGACATGCATAAAACATTTTCCAAATTTCGGAATATAAATATGTAAATAATATTATCTAAGTAACTAGATATATAGGAAATGACAATTTAAACACTTATCTTTGTTGTTTGGTAGAATCCATCTTGATCTTTGTCTCCTTGCAAGAATTATCAGAGTCTCTGATAGTGTGCTTTTCTCCATCATATGATTTTAAGGACCTATGATTATATTTCTCCTGATCGACAATGCTAAGAAAGTATTCTACATCATAGATATGAGTGTCTCTTATTGTTCATCAATCAGAATTGTATCCCTTCTTATCCAACAATGATATGGATAAGAGGTTATTCTTCATTATGGGTTGATTGCTTATGGATTAAAGTACACATTTCTCATCACTTGAGGAATATTCCCTTGTTCTCTTCTATTCTAGGTCACCATCTTTGGCAGCATAAACTGTTAGGGATAAATGTGATCATCACCTAGATTTTCTTTTCTTGCTACTTAACTTGGTGAGCCTCCTTTTGGCATAGATACCTTGAATGAAATATTCCCATGATCAAGGGAAACCATTCAATGTGATCATCATTACTTCTGATTCCTCGACATTGTCTCCAATGGCTTCTAGTTTCTCCTTGATATGGGAGACCCTTGTGAATAGGGATTGAATGCTTTCTAACATCTGCATATTCACATCCTTGAATTGAGCTCTCAAGTTCATCTTCCTATTGATGTTATTTCCTTCAAGCAATATGGTCAATGCATCGAATATCTCCATGGGATTATTCAAAGAGAATATGTATGAGATCAAATGGTCTTTGATGGAGATGGAAATAATTCTCTTGGATTTGACCAACTTCTACTTATTCTTGCTTTGTCCCCATCTTCCTCTGTATCTAGATGATCCAACCAACAGTTGGCATGTTTTCAAACTTCGACAAAGTATAGCACTTCGACTACTTTGACTACTTCGACATGTTCAACATCGAATTCAACAAGGCCGAATATTGACACAACCAACTTCAAAAACCTTGACAGGTTTCACGCTTGACATACAACATCTCCACATGCATTGTCGACATCGACGATTGTCAAACATCGACATAGTATCTCTCTATCTTCCAATCGTCTACGACGGTTGAACTTTCGAGCTGTTATAGCTTATTTTGTAACTGAATGTAACAGGTATTTACCCAAGCATCTCAACATTCTATATAAACATGCACACTATTGTAGTATACATCAATTAATCATATTGATCGAACATTGAAAAGAAGTATTAGTAGAAATTGGTTCAAATTCTTGCATATTTTATGTGCACATACTTTTTGTTGATATAGTGTATTTCCTGCTTTACTTGTTCTATTTCTATGCTTCTGCCATAACAGTGATCGACTCATTCGATCGATTGTTGTCCCCATCCTACACCTGGGCACAACCTGGATCATTGGTATCAGATATTGTTCCAAAGCTTAAGTTATATATGCACTTTCATGGAAGTTATTTAACTTATTCCTATTCAAACACGCTAGCAAACTCAACAACACAAGCAGACACTTCCTTCGACTTCAGAAAAGATGAATGAATAAGTAGAAAATAGACATGCAACTGACGATATAGAGAAACTCATATAAAAAGTAATGGCTCACCAACAAACCGAAATGTTCACCCAGTTCAGTGATATTCTCATGCGATTCGTTTCCAACTCCAGAGAATCCTCGACGCGACCTCACTTCGATAAAACCATCCCCTTCAAAGTACCGATGAATCTTGACATACCGAATCTTGAAGGCAATATTGACGTGGAATCCGTTGATAATCAGGTACAACAACTCGAATATTACTACTCCATGAATCAACTCCAAAGTGAAAAATATCACCATTGCATCCTTAAAGATGTCAACCTCCGTACATTGTTGGTGGGAAAATTTATCGACAAAGATGGAAAAATAAGGCAAACCCATAGACACATGGGTAAAATTTGTCAAACACATCTAAAAGGAGTTTTACCTGCCCAAGTATCTTGAACAATAGTATAAGAATTGGAAACAACTAAGGCAATGGAAAGACCAGTCCGTGCAAAGTTACACTGACGCGTTCTATTGACAATTGGATAGACTTGGCATCCAAGAAGAAAAGAAATTGCTTGTCATGAAGTACTTCAACAGATTATCCCCGTACATTCAGAAAGAGATAGAGTTTCTAACTGTCAGTATGCTTGCTGATGCATTTCATTACGCCATCAAGCTTGAAGCTAAAAAAAAGGAAAAACGAGTTTCACGAAAAAGCCAACAGGTCAAACATATGAGAAGAAGTCACTAGCCGACTCCGATAAGTTAAAGCACCCTTATAAGTCGACTTTGCCAAATCCCAATCATCATACGAATAACTTTCAGAAATACGAGAAATATCGCAACAAACAAGCTTCGACCAAGAAATGGTGTGATTATCACAATCTGACATGGCATGATATGTCAGAATGCAAATCTCGAAAGACATTTTTGGAAAAAATGTCGACATCTAACTTATCCAACAGAACCTTGGTAGAATCAGACCCAGAATCATCGACCCTCTTGGCTTCAACCACTCCAACTATCGTCGATAAGGAGGAACAAGAGTGCTAGTTCCATACACGGATATGGGTTCATAAAAATCCATAACATCTTATTGTGGATAATGGTAGACAAAAGAACTTCGTTTCTGAAGATCTTGTGAAGAAATTAGGTCTTGTCACCACTCCACATCGTCAGCCTTACAATATCGGTTGGATGAAATATGGACATGAACTAAGAATCACACGTCAATGTAGAGTCACCTACTTCATTAACCCTTTTGAAGATGAAGTAATATGTGATGTGGAACCACTTTCCATAGCTGATGCCTTGTTTGGGAAACCTTTCTTGTGGGATTGACACAATCACACGCCAATGTAGAGTCACCTACTTCATTAACCCTTTTGAGGATGAAGTAATCTGTGATGTGGCACCACTTTTCGTAGCTGATGCCTTGTTTGGGAAACCTTGCTTGTGGGATCGACACAGTACATATAAGTCACGACCTCAGAAGGTGATTGTCAAAATTCAAAATCAATGGTACGACATACCAAAGCGACAACCCACATCAACTGTTGCTATGATAAATCCCAAATAAGCAAAGACGGTTATCAATCATGCTCAAAAGTTCGCATTAATTATGATAAAACCTCAACACTCTAAGAATATTGTAGTAACAAATCGACTCACCAACCATTGCATCTCCTGACAATAGAAACATATCTACCACATTCTTGAGGAATACCATAACGTATTTCAAGAGCCGAATGGAGTACCTATGAATTGTCAGGTAAAACACTCCATTGAACTTGTTCCTGGTTCTTCATTACCTAACACATTTGTTTACATACGATCCATCCTGGAGAACAAAGAGATTCATAGGAAAATCCAGGATTTGATCAACAAAGGTCACATCTGCACCAACTCCTCTCCTTTTGGAAGTCGAGTTGTCTTAGTTCCAAAAAAAGACGGGACTTGGTGCATGCACATCTACTATTGGGATCTCAACAAAATTTCACTAATGAACATATACGCTCTTCCAAGGATAGACAAACTCATCAACTGTATGAAATGTGATAATTTATTTACAAAGCTTGACCTTAAGTCAGGATATCATCAAATTTCGATTGAGTCCACCGATGTATGGAACACGACTTTCAAGACCAGGCAAGGATTGTTTGAATGGTTAGTCATGCCTTTTGGCTTAACCAATGCACATGCAAGATTTATGAGATATATGGATTAACTTCTATGACTCTTCATCAGCAAGTGTGTCATTGTCTATATCGACGATATCTTGATTTTTAGTCGATCATGGGAAGATCATGTCATATAGATTTGACACTCTCCAACAACATCGACCATATATTAACATGGACAAATGCTCATTTGCGATGACCAACATGAAATATTTGGGATATGTAATCGACTCTGCAGGAATTCATGTCGAACCAGAAAAAGTACAGATCCTCAAAGATTGGCCCATTCCTAAAAACATTCATGAACTAAGAAGTTTTCTTGGTTTGGCGAATTTATATCGACGGTTCATACTTGGCTTCAGTCACATCGCATGGCCTTTGAATTAGTATACTAAATGAAATTCCAAAAACTGTATTCAAAAGGACACTGACACAACAACAAGCTTTTGAACAACCAAAAAAAAGCTTTGTAGTGCACCAGTACTTGTGTTAATACCTGATTTACATCAACCCTTTGAGATTGAGACATACACATCAGACTATGCCCTTGATGCACTGATCACTCAGTTAGGTCACCCAGTTGCATTTCATTCCAAAACTTTCAACAACACTGTGAGAAAGTATTCCTCATATGAGAAAGAGCTGTATGCCATTGTGCAAGCTCTTAAGCAATGGAGACACTACATTCTTGTAAAGGAAACAATAATTCTTACTGACCATAATCCTTTACAGTTCTCCCCCTCCCAGTCAAAACTACATACAAATCAGCGACTCAAGTGGATTAATTACCTGCAACAATTTTAGTTTGTAATTAAATATCAGAAAGGAAAATCCAATGCTGCAGCTGATTGTCTCATCCGACCGCCCATTAATATACTATCTATAGTGATGAGTATGCAGGGTTACAACACCACTACTTGGCCACAATTGTATTTTGTAGACTGTAACTTATCCGCAATTTATTGACAACTTCAGGTCGAAATGATGTCTACTACTGACTAATTCCTAAAGGAAACCTTGCTATACAAGATTAGACAACTTTGTGTACCAACCGGTGAGCACTGACAAAAGCTCATTTGGGATACATACTACAACAAGACTGCCAGACATTTTGGAGTCACAAAAACACTTTCTATAGTCCAAAAGTATTTTTATTATCCATCACTTAAATATGACATCAACAAGTACATTTGATTGTGCATAGTTTGTGCCATTGCTAAACCACCGAATCGAAGACATGGGCTGTACACACTCCTTCCAGTTCCTAGTAGACCATGGGAATCTATTTCTATGGACTACTTGATGGGATATCCTAATACCAAACATCAACATGGCGCAATCTTAGTAGTTGTAGAAATATTTTCCAAGATGGCTATACTCATACCATGCAAGAAGACTATGACAACATAACATATTGCTCATCTCTTCTTCGAACATTTTTGGAAGTATTATGGCCTCCCAATGACTATTATTTCCGACAGAGATGCTAGATTGGTCAGCACCTTTTGGAAAAATCTCTGGAAACAGGTCGAAATGATACTTTCTTTGTCAACATCCTTCCATCCATAGACAGGAGGACAAATGGAAGTTGTAAATCGCTTGGTAGTACAATTGCTTCGCATACACAACCACAAGCATCGTCGAACATGGGATGACAACCGTCCATACATACAACAAAAATACAATCGTGCTCAACATAGTTCTATGGTTAAGATTCTATTTGACATATGTTATGGATTTCAACCCTCAACAACTATCAACTTGATCAGTTCCTCGACACAATCAAATGACACCGAATTCAAAGGACAAGAAGTTGAGAAATCATTATAGTTCAGAGATCAAATCTACAACATCCAGAAGAAAGAACAAGAAATGTTTCAATGATTTAATACAAAATATAAGCCTTGACATGATAAGAATCATATTCCTCATTCATTCTAAATTGGGGATCAGGTCTGGTTACATCTAAAGAAGGAGTGCTTCATTGGCCAATACATAAAGCTAAAACCTTTGCAATATGGTCCATATAATATCCTTAAATAGATTGGAGAAAACACTTTTCAGCTCAACATTCCTGCATGCCTTGGCCTGCATCTAGTCTTTAATGTAGATTTACTTTGACCATACCATGGACCATTGTTAGAACATAAAAGCTTGCAGATAACAGAACCCGAAGAAATCCATCCAGATGTTCAAGAACCTCTCCTTTGTGACACCATTTTGGGACAAAGCATACACCATACAAGGACGAAGTGCATTCCCTTGTTTCAAGTGGCTAAAACTGGACAGCTCCCCGTAGAAGGAAAATGACACTCTGCTACTGAAATAGCCAACAAGTTTCCTCACCTGAATGAATACACAATGGAGACCATTTTTTCTTAAGGAAGGAGGAATGATCCAACAAACAGTTGGCATGTTGTCAAACTTCGACAAAGTCTAGCACTTCGACTACTTCAACTACTTTGAATGCTTCAATAGGTTCAACATCGGATTTGACAAGTCCAAAACTCGACACAACTGACTTCAACAACCTCGACAGGTTTCACACTAGGAATACAACATATCCACATGCGTTGTTGACGTCGACGACTGTCGAACATCGACATAGTCTCTCTATCTTCTACTCATCTTCGACGGTTGAAATTCCAAAACATTATAACTTATTTTGTAACTGAACATAATGGGTGGTCACCCAAGAATCTCAACATTCTATATAAACATGTACACTATTGTATTATACATCAATGAATCATATTGTTCCATATTGCATTGAAAAGAATATTAATATAAATTGGTTCGAATTCTTGCATATTGTCCGTGCACATACTTTCTGTCGATATAGTGTATTTCCTGCTTTACTTGTTCTTTTTCTATGCTTCCACCATAATAGTGCCTGACTCATTCATTCAAATATTGTCTCCAACATGCACCTAGGAACAATCTGGATCACTAGAACTTCTTATTTGAGATAGTCTTCCAAGTCATGCTCTCAAAGTATGAGGATCACTCTATACTTCCATGCCCGGAATTTATATGCTTCTTCAAGCTTTTCCTCAAGCTTGGTACTATTTGTCATCACGATGAAGTGAGAACCTCAAATAGAAATAGAGAGAATAAAACTTACCAATGAGAGTGCTTCGACTGGATGCTTTCTTCAATTATTTTCTGGAAGACTGCTTCTAGTGGACCTATGGTTTGACAGAGAATCCCTAATTTTCCAACTTAGGTGACTTTCAAATTTGATCAGATAGAAAGATGCGCCTCCTAAAGGCGAGATGAGAATCATAATCCTTTTCCCAAAATTGAAAATACATAGAAATAGAGAATATCTCCATATAAAGATGCACCCTCTTAAGGAAAGTTGGATGGTTCTCCTTTTTGAACTAATTTGTAGAGGGAAGTGCTCGGGACAAGAATCCCTAGTTTATCCAATTTCTTCTACATAATTGCCTAGTATTAATTATGATATATATTTGAAAAATTACTCCTCAACATTTGAAACTTCATCCTAATATAGCTTGATATGTCTTCTTTCCAACCCCATACGTTAGAAAAATATTGGATTCACCAAGTGGAACTTGTGATAAGTTTCCCAAGGTGACATGTTTTTGGAATGGTTCCTGTATAGAGAACTTGTATGCACTTCCACATGTCACTGTTTCAACTTCGGGGCATGAAAATTGCACCAATGAAATTGTTTTCCATTCCCTATCTGAAACAACTTACGAAATTCAATTTTGATACTTCTATCCCTAGATATAACAATTATCCCTAGGTCACCTATTAAATACTGAATTCTGGAAGAGGCTAAAACCATGATTTGGATGGATCATATCTCCTAAAGCACAATGAATATGAGGATAAAATTTGTACATAGGGTACATAAAGATTTCATATTCATCCTGTCAAAGTTTCAGTTCTTGATCAATCTCCAAACTCAAGTTACAACGGAAATTCCAAGATGACTAGATTTTTCCTTTTAGGGTTTTCAAGTATGAAACCCCAATCTCCAGTAGCTACAGTTGCAACAGTGTTTTGGCTGCACAAAGACTTCTTTTAGGGTGAATCCGATCCCATGTTAATATTTTAATGTTTACATAATATCTAAAAACATTTAGCATCATAACATCATAGCCATATGCAAAAGGATAATGTAGTGTCCCTTACTAGAAGGGCATTGAAAGTGTTGACCTTGCCAAACACCTAGGGAATCAAAAGTGACATTAATGAATGTACCTAGGGAATTCTGTTAAATTATTACTTAGGGGGATTATACCAAGTTAGTTTCCAATTATGAACTATTATTATGTCATTATTAATTAATATGTAAATAATATACATGGAAATTAGTTGCCATGTCAAGGAGGGCACATTGGGGCAAGTCAACTTTCCTAAGATGTCAAATAGAAATTGGAAAAAGAAAGAAGTTAGAAAAATATGGAAACTAACCAAAAGCAAAGAAAATCCAACAGTTACTAAAGAAGAAAGTGTAGGAAAATAAATCAGGGTAAAAGCAAGAAACTCTAGTCCAAAGGAGGGCACAATTTCTATTATGACGAGTAGTTATAAAATCAGAAAGTGTAGGAAAATCAATTAGGGTAAAAGCAGGAAACTATGGGCTAAGGGAGGGCACAATTTCTATTTTGATGAAGATTTAATGACAGGGAAACATCATACATGAATCGTACATGTTATTTTCCTCAATGAGGGTGAATTCATGATTAGGGTTAGGGTTTAGCAAGTGGAAACTTGCTAAACAGGTGATGGATTTGTTCAACAAGTTACCCAAGGCATACTTAAGTATAATTCCAACTCCATTATTTAGTTTGGTTTGTTATATTTTTGATGTTATGTGAATCTTGGCTTCAATACTGAGTGATGAGCCTCATTTCTCTTGGGTGATGCGCCCTAGGTCCCATGCTCCTATCTTCCTCTCTTCTTCCCATATTCATTGCAGGCCATACAGAAGATAAGGATAATATTTCAACTATTAATGGAGTGTTTTTGTAGGTTCTGAATCCATGCCCATTCCAGTGAAGCACCAATACATATTTTGGGATACTCTCCCATTCGATTCTCACAGTTCTTTCCAATCTTCCCTTCTTTTTTTGAGAGATTTTTGATATGATGTTATGAGGTGAGGGTGATGGATCTCTACCATTCACGAAGGTTATTATTAGTCCCTGATATCAGTTTTATAATAGTACCAAAGTTTTTGTACAGTTCAAATAGTTTTCCACTCCAATTCTACCTTAAATTCTAGTATTTTGTTCTTGTAATGAAGTATAGATTATGAATATATGAGACTCCCCTGAGCTTAAATTAAGTAATAAATGATCAATATTAATTTATTATTACCTTTTTGAAATTATTACAGAGTTTATAATGTGTTTGATTGAGTTTCGAGAAGCATTTCAACACCCTATCTAGAAATGCATAAACATATTATTATTTTTATGTTTCGAATGAGTTAGAGGACTAAAACCTTCCGAATATTCTTTCTTTAACTTCTGATAATTCATTAACATCCTATTGAATGTCTTCCAAGTGTGAAATTGAAGTTTAGTAACCTTCTTCATGTGTATGGACTCCTTAGAATTAGAGTCGAGAGTGCAGTCCAAGGGACTAGTTTTTCATATGCAATTTCCTAAACATCCCAAATCTGTTATAAACCTGCATAGAAATTTATACAATGTCATATAAATTCATTTAAGAGCCATATAATTTTCCTTATCCACTAGTTGATTGGAGGTGATTGTTCATTCCTAGTTTGCACGGCTAGGACACCCATAAGCATGGGGGTAGACTTCAATGGAGCTGATTTTGAAACCTAAAAGGACCCAATATCCAAGTTCTTAGGGAAATAAATCTCTCTATCCAAATTTTTCTCTTGATCTCTTCCAATAGCCCATTGCCATTCCCATATTTTCCCATACTGCTTATAATTTTCCCTGCATTAAGAAGTGATTAGTTTAATTGTAAAGTTTTAAATTTCAAATTTTAATTACTTCAGCAACGGAGTTAGTATTCCGATATGATATCAGATCATGGATATTACAGATAACTTAAATAAATACAAGCATAACCACAAAAAATAAGACAAATAGTTAATCATGGGAAAACCTCGCCAGGAAGAAAACCCAACAAAACTTCCTCGATATGGAATTCAACCAAGTACAATGTAAGACCTCAAGAATAAGACTATAATATTCCTCTCCCTATATTACTTCTACTCTCTCTCTCTCTCTCTCTCTCTTGTGCAACTAATTGAGTGAGAAGTGTGTTCAAATGAGGAGGGTGCCTCATCTATTTAAACACATCAAATGGGAAGTCTAATAACCGAACATGGAAAACTTCATCTCTCTACCAGGGATGACTTTCCTTGGGAGACACCAAATAACATTTTCATAATAATTTTGTGGGAACTACTGACCCGAATTACAATGAAGTTTTTACCTCAATACTTTACATGACCAATTACATAAATGAGATTCCCAATTACATCAATGACATCCCCAATTGGATGAACAACATCTCCGAAAGGAGGAACAATAATAATATTACAAAATATAATATCTTTCGTAGTTACATTTCTTTAACGCTATGATTGAACTTAAATGGAAATTTCCTTCTTTCACCTTCAAACTCAAATTGATAGATTATAGGATAGTGGTAAGAAATTCTAGTTGAGTCTACCCATGTTCTATATTTATGGAACTTTTTGAGCATAGTTTCACTAAAGAGATCTATCAAGGCATTTTGGAATTCCGTTCTCAAGAATGTTTCCATTCCTCCAAGTGGGGATTAAGGGGAAGGGTTGCGCATGCACTAGATATGCCTTATTGGACATTTTTTTGAAATAAAAACTCGAGTCATTTTTTGCTTTCTAACCCCAGATTTCAGAGGCCCACCATGTGAAATACATGTCACCAACAATCAAAAGATTTGGGAGATTTAAAGTTCCCTCCAAACAAACTCTATACCGGAATTGTTCCTTTGATTGGTAGGGGATGTATATATTCAAAATATTAACTTCCTTTGAAAATCCTACAACCCTACTACTTAAGAGAATACATACATAAATAGAGTAAGCCTTCAAAGTAGCTTTATGAGGGTCCCAAGATACCGAAAAACCCCTCGATAAGGCAAAAAAATCTATCGAAACCACCTCCCAGTCATTTTTTATTCCAAAGAAGAAACAATGAGCTTTCCCCCCTATAACCATAATTTCTAGTAATAAAATTATGTCCGACTTAATATGTTCCATGAACCTATGCAGGGTGTCGAGCACCCAATATGCAGATAGATTGTTACCAACATACATAGCATACAAGATTTATTGTCAACCCGAGGAAGTCTTTTATTTCAAAGGATAAATGCACAGTCTATGCTTAAACACCAAATAACTGTAAGTGAACACTTTTATCCTCTAACAACTATGTCTATCCCAAGAATCTGTGTAATCCCATTCATCTTCTAAATGCTACAAACTCAATTTCTTTCTACCATGTATCAACGAGAAATGATATAAGATTCAAACAACAATTGCAGATAAAAAGGAAATCCTATTCACATCCCAGAACAAGTCATTCGCCTATTCAATCTGATCACTCTTGAAAGCCATAAGCATAAACTGAATATTAGTCTAGAAATTTGATTGCAAAAGATTGAGTTCAGCTACTCTAAGAAACTGAATTATAGGAATGAAAACCAACAATTATAACAGTAAAGATAAATTGCAAGGATTCGTGGGACAACAACTAAAACTATAGGATGAACAAAGCTGTGTACAACTATCACATGAATTGCATAAAGAAAGTAAGAATGCCTACTCAGTCGACTGTCACTCTGTACTACTTCCCAATCTCAAGAAAGATGTAATCCCAATTATACTGTAAATCCACACTTACTACTGCTGCATACAAAGGAAATGTAACAAAACATCACACAACAAATGAATTCAGAAATCCTATTTTAACTCAGCGATCTCTGTGGAAGGCGGGCCCAGCCTTCACACAGAGATGCTGGATGAACAACGTAAAGCTCTCTTAAACCAGAAGTAACTCCTTATATTAAAGAAGGAATGATTACACAAATTGCTTCCACTACTAATATAAGGAATGAATTATCTATTTTCCAACCCCCTGGGTCGAGACAACTCCCCATATTTATACATGCAGATCATAACATCCAATCCTACTAAAGGGCATCCATGAAGATCTTTGATCTTCAGACGCCCTAAATAATACTAGCTGTTACAAACGTGGCATAGTAAAAACATAGAAGATGTGAGAAAGCTGTTAATTGGCCTAGGAGTGGCGATCTCTTTAGATCGCAATTATACTCAAGCAGTAATGTAATAAAGATGTCCAATTGTAGCGCATTCTATTACAGCTGCCCTGTCACAGCTCTGTCTAGGATGTTGCATTGGAACCACGTGCCTCACTGGATGATCGGAGGGCTGAAGATCATCTTGTACAACGATTATCCCTCCTTTCGAGACTTGTTCAACCCCATCTCCCTGCAGTCCACTTATCTCAAACTACCTTCATAAATCATAACATGTTAGCACAATTGAGAGATACACAGCCTTAATTATCACAATCATAAGCATTAATAAGATAAAGCAATGATTAGTCTTACCTTGGCAGTTTGGAAAATAAAGTGAGGACAACAGGTCTGATTAACATGCTGAAATGGTATAAGACAAGGGAAGAAAAGGTGATTGAAGATGGTTAAAAAGGGCCAATTCTAGACTCAACATCTCCCCCCAACTATCCTGTTGCATGTCCTCATCCAACAACCTGCATCAATCAGAATCTGAGTCCTGCACTGAACTTTGTTCATGGAGGGAGGAAAAATTGTAGGGAACTCAGGCACCTCATCTGTCTTCAAAAAGCCTCCGTGAGTAACCCAATATTTCCAGCATCACTGCTCCTCTGCCCTGGTTAAGGAAAAATACACATTATACGGTTTTGCTGGCCACCAAATGAGGGGGAATTTGAATTTCAAACCCAACCAATTAACTCCACACTCCCTCATACTTCCTACGTAGCCCTTGACTCTGGAAAGTGCCTGCTTGAAATTCTTGAAACAGTAGGGATCTCGGCTTCTAAGTGCAGAGGAGGCAGCCTGCCATCTGCGTTTACTCCCCTCCAATGCTACCTGCTGATGTCTGGAGATGTAATTGGTGCAAGTGGAGATCAATTCTTCCTGCAGTCTCATGATATGATGTGCCTGGGGGGGTCTTGAAAGAAAATTTCTGTACCGTGCCAAAAGAATGCCAGGATTCTGGGGCTCACTTCGAATCCATAAGTTAGTGTGAGCTTCATTATGGGAAAATGTCTGAAAAGACCTTTCCCACTGAGCGTGATTGCTCACAAAAGAGGCAAAGGATCTTAGCTGAACATCCCCTGCAAATGGAACAGGATTTGAGTGGCGGTCTAGAGGGCAAGCCATCTCATGCAAGTATAATTCACACAGCAGGTTCTGCTCCTCGAAATTGCTTCCAAAGAATGTCTCCAAGAACTTTGCTGAGGTTGTGATTTCGAACGACCTCCCTTCTTGTACAGCCTTCAATTTAAACCAGAAAAATTGCTCAAATAGGAATACTGGATAAGAGGAAGAGGGTTTCCTGGTGCCCATGAGTTCTAGAGAGAGAGTGTACATCTGTTCCTTCTCCTGCTGCATGGATTGAAACTTTTTCAATTCTCTCAACTTGTTCTGCAGCTCTTCTTCCTGAACTCTGTGGCCCATGCATTCTTCGGCCCACTTCTCTTCCAGTGCTTTAATAATTTTTCTATGCTCACTCAAAGCAATCATGCCCTTCTAGTGTTCTTCCACCTGGATTTTCCATTTAGTCACCTCCAGCCTTAGGGTTGAGACTTCTGTTGTGAGATTCAAGATTTCCTTTTTATGATGCTCTTCTTGATCCGAGTCCAAATTAATGATGTTTCTAAGAGGTAGAAGCACTGGTTCTTGTGGGACAGTGTCTTCCAGCACATCTAAATTTACTATGAGAGTTGCTGGTTCTTGTGTAACAACAACATTCTTTAAAATTTCTTCAGTAGCTAAATTCATTGTTTTTAGAGACACTGGTTTTTGTGTAACAGTGTCTTCTTCTTGGGCAACCTGCATTTCTGAATTTGGTTCAAGAGTTGCTGGTTCTTGTGGGGCAGCAACATCCCCTGGATTCTCTTCAACAGCTGCATTCATGGCTTCTAGAGACACTGGTTCTTGTGTGACAGTGTCTTCCTCTTGGGAAACCTGCATTTCTTAATCTGATTCAAGAGTTGCTGGTTCTTGTGTAACAGCAACATCCCCTGGATTCTCTTCAACAGCTACATTCATGGCTTCTAGAGACATTGGTTCTTGTGTGACAGTGTCTTCCTCTTGGGCAACCTGCATTTTTGAATCTGATTCAAGAGTTGCTGGTTCTTGTGTGACAGCAACATCCCCTATATTCTCTTCAACAACTGCATTCATGGCTTTTGGAGACACTGGTTCTTGTGTGACAGTGTCTCCCTCTTGGGAAACCTGCCTCTGAGATTGGATATCTTCCTCATTGTGTAGCTCCTCCTCAAGGATTTCAGTGTCACCTGAGGACTGTGTCTATACCTGTTCATCCTCACTCCACTGTATATCGGAAATGATATCCATTCCAGGGTTATCTTCTAATTGCAATTCAGGAATCCTTGCTGCAACTTCCAAGGTTGTTGGTTCTTGTGTAGCAACATCCTTGCTTACCTCTTCATCCTCCTGTTGTTGCAATTCTTCTTCTATGAGCTCTGTATCATGGGAACATTCTGGGGTTTCAGTGCAAAGCTCTTCATTAGGTTCCAGAGTGTCCTCCATCCCAGGTTCTTCTCCCACTTGCTCGGCCGATTGGACAAGTATATTCAGGTTTGTTGGTTCTTGTGTTGCAGCCCCCTGTTCGAGTTCATCAATGTCCTGCCCTTATGGCTCAGCTTCTACAATCTCTATGTCGTGGGAGCATTCTGGGGTTATAGTGCAATATTTGTCCCCGACATCATGCATGATTTAATCCTTTTGCTTCTCTGTCACAGAATTGGTAGCAACTTCAACAAGGATGTTTAAAGATGCTGGTTCTTGTGTGGCAGCATCTTCTTTTTTCTGCAGTTTCCTCTGTTGTGGGCGCTGACTGTGGTGCTATACAGGTGCAAATTATAATCTTGTGGCTTGCCTCTTTGAATATTTCCCCATAGGTGGGACAGATCACACACTCATCTTCCTTGTCAGGCTCGGTAGAGTTCGATCCCTCCAGTTGGTCTGCAACCTCTACCAATGTATACATTTTTCTTTCGCCTAGTTTTATGCAGGTTTCCTTCCATGTTTCCAATTCCCTTCAAAGTACTCGGACTTCCTCTTTTAATAGTGTGTTCTCATCTAGAAGTCCTTCAATGCTGGGTTCTTCCTTGAATGGCCTTTGTGGAGCATCCATTGGCCTCGATACAAGGATTGGGAACTCAACTTGTGCTTCTAGGGTTGCCCATCTTTTTCTAGCTGCCTCTGCTATTGTAGCTGATTTAGTTCTTTTCCTTCTGATTGGTGAGGTTATGTTAAGTTCATTGATTGATCTTTTCTTTCTTCTTTGTGGTGTTTTCTTTTGTGGAGCTGGGATATCGGGCTTCACAACTGAGGTCAAAGGAATATTTTCTTGCTCCTCAGGCTGTTCTTCCTCAATTAAAGTCCCTCCTCCCCACTCAGGTGAGGATTCAATGGTTACCGGATCGATATTTTCTTTTATTGCCTTGCTCTGTCACCTTCAGGTTCAATTGTCGCAGCATTTAGTGCTGTTCCAATTTCACCTTCTACTGGCAGAGCTGCCCTGTTGTCTAGGTTCTCCACAAGGTTTTTATGTACACCCTCCTCCAATTTCTCTGCCTGTGCCCCCGGTTGCTCTTCTTCTGATGTGGTTTCATCCCGCCCCCCAACTATATTGGAGGAACTCCGGTCCTCCTGCTGTGGTTGAACCTGTTCCTGTTCTATTTGGACACCCGACAAGGGAGCGGGTTCCTGAGCTCGAGCTGTGAATTGCTCCCAAGTTATATTATGCTGAGCAAGGGTTCTTAAAATTATTAATTTGATGAGACCATGGTGGGTCAGGGAGGCAAATGGATGTTTAGCGGATTGGACGAACGCCGCCATATGACGCAAGTCATGAAGCAAATAGTATGGAATGTTCAATAAAGTTCCATGGTGGAGATGAGAAAGTAAAGGCAGTTCAGAATTATAAACAGTTTGGTACCTACCTTCACAAGTGATGTACTTCTTGAGAAAGACAGCAACCTGATCCCATGGCCGCGGCAATGAGTGCAGTGTGATCCCTCTTTTGGATGATTGAACTTGTTCCCCCTCTCGTAAAAATGCTTCCCGTGCAGTCGTCGTGGGGACTCGTCGTCCAAACCATGCCTTTCCCACCTGCGGGATAGAAGTAACCTCAGATATAATGGCTTCGGAGACTTCTATGCGCAACCCCCACACCTCGGAGTGAGTTTCTATGAGGTTTAAGGCAAATTGCAAGGCTGCTTCCCGATTAAAGCCATCCAGTAGCTCAAAAAATTCGATCCAGCCGGTGGCTTGAAAGATGGCAAGAACTGCGGGATTTTTCCTAAGTTCCTGTGTATCCAAAGGTTCATGGCGAGCTGGAATCCCCATAGTCCTAGCTGCAGGCTGAGATTGCTACTTCGCAGATTACAGAATCCAAGAATGGAGGTTGTAGTGCAGAGGGTGCACGAATCGCTGAGCAGAGATGTTGAGGAAATGGGCAAATTTGGAAAGTTCAGCTCAGAAAAACGTTCAAAATTTTATTCCAAATTGGGGAAGGTGGTGGTTATTAGTTTTTACGTCGCACAGGGGAAGGATTTAATTAGGCCATAATGGTGATACGAATAAAGGTACGACTGATATCGTTAAATCTTATCAGTACTTAATCACGTGATAAATCAAAGCCATACCTCATGAGACTGTGCGTGAGATATCCTGCGGAGAATGGTGGAATGTGCGGTTGTTGACGTTGCGAAGCCTAACTCGTGTGCTGGCATTAAATTGATCATGATGACGAGGATAATGCAATAATTCCTTCCGCCAGTTAAACACCAACCATCTCATCGCCAGGGTTGAGATTATGAACAAAGCGGTCGTCGTATGGCCCAGTTCGCCGGCATGAGTGGGATGAATCAGAGCCATATCTAGCAAGTTGAAGCAATTTTTCTGTTAATACAGGAGTTACCACTGCAAGTTTTCAAAAAAAAAACGGCCTTTAACGCTGAAGACATCCGCCAAATGAAGCGGAATTGCAACTGACAGGAACAATATCGCGGCCAACGAAAAAGATGTTGCAGCCACCAGGAAATGATTCACGACCGCCGGGAAAAGGATTTACGGCATTGGGAAAAATCACGGCTGTCAGGGAACAGTTTTATGGCTCCCGAAAAATATGTTGCAGCCGTCGGGAAATATGTTGCAGCCACCGGGAAATATGTTGCAGCTGCCGGGAAATGGTTCACGGTTGCCGGGAAACAGGGTTTTATGGTCATCGAAAAAAGTCACGGTTGCCAGGGAAAAGGCTGTGGCCACCAGGAAATATGGTGCAGCCGCCGGGAAAATATGTTGTAGCCGTCGGGAAATGGTTCACGGCTGCCGGGAAAAAGGGTTTTATGGTCATCGGAAAAAGTCACGGCTGCCAGGGAAAAGGCTACGCCCACCGGGAAATATGTCGCAGCCATCGGGAAATGTGTCGCAGCCGCCGAAAAACTTATTTTGAAGGAAAAGGAAATGCAGCACAGGAAGGCATAGCAAAACGACTCCGTTCGACAGGCCCAATCTGGTCATTCCCCTGGCACTTCCCTGCAAATTTTTGAAAAAGAAAACAACAAACGAGAAGATCAAATGCAAAAGGGAAAAAAAAACAATATGAATTGCAGCAGAGAAAAAAACATTATTTATGTAGAGTGATTTAAATGCGAATTACAGTTTAAGGATTGGCAAGGGCAGAGAGAAGTTCCTGCCCTTATGCCAGCTGATAATCTGAATCGACGGCAATTTGCGAAATGAATGCATCTTTCGAAATAGGCTTACGATACAGTCGCAGTCTGTGGCCATTAGCAAATAATGGTATGCGATTTTCATCAATGGTCACCAGACAGACAGTTCTGTTGTCAAATACCCTGTCGACCAAGTAAGGACCTAGCCACCTTGTACATAATTTGCCTTTAAAATCCTTTTTGAACCTGGAGTCATATAGTAATTCCCAGTCTCCCTCACGGGAGATTTTCTTTTTAATAAATCGGTCATGCCAATTGGATCTCTGTTGCTGAAGCAACGCAGTCTGATCCACTGCAACCAACCGTTGCTCATCCAATTCATTTAGTTGATTCATTCTTCTCTTCTGGGCTTCTGTTACATCGAGATTCAATTCGGTGGTTGTCTTCAGGGTTTTGATTTCAAACTCAATTGGAAAGATGGCACTCTTCCCATACACTAAATCATAGGGAGAGAAACTTGTGGTGTTGCGCCAAGTCGTGCGATATGCCCACAGTGCTTCCGAAAGCCTGTCAACCCAATCCTTTCGATGGATCTTAACTGTTTTAGTAAGAATGGCTTCAATGACCTTATTATTACTCTCCACCTAACCATTGGCTTGGGGGTGATAAGGTGAAGACACTCTATGCTGCACATGATACTTCCGGAGCAGGGATTCAAATTGGTGTGACATGAATTGTGGTCCCCCATCGGTAACTACTTCCTTCAGTACCCCAAAGCGGGTAAAGATCTCGCTGTATAGAAAATCAATCATCGCCTGGTCGTTAGCCTTAGCCAAAGCTACAGCCTCTACCCACTTGGTCATATAATCAGTGCAAACCAGAATATAAACTTTCTATCTGGAAGGAGGGTTGATAGGGCCAACAAAATCCAGTGCCCATCTATCAAATGGTTCAACTACTACTTGAGGTTGGAGAGGCATCTGATCTATTTTATTAGGCTGGCCCATCCTTTGGCAGCTGTCACAGGACTGAACATACCTTTTAGCGTCCATGAAAAGAGTTGGCCAATAGTAGCCCATCCACAGTGCTTTATGCCCTGTTCTTTTGTCTGCAAAATGTCCCCCACAAGGTTCATCATGACATGCTTTCAATATATGAAAGATCTCAGATTCCCTTACACATCTCCTAATCTCAAGATCAGGTCCTGTGTAGAAGAGATGACCATTTAGCCAACAATTAATACCTGGCACTCTGCTGAATGATTTTTCTCTTTTCTCATTTAGAAATATGTGGTGGGAGCTTTCCTACAACGAAATAATTAGCGACGTCTGCATACCAGGGGGAGTGAGCTGAAAGTGCGAATAGATGTTCATTTGGAAAAGAGTCCTCAATAGGCAAACTGTCATCACTATTAGTGAAACGAGATAAAAAATCTGCAACAACATTTTATTTCCCAGGTTTATCTATAATGGTAATATCAAATTCCTGCAATAACAAGAGCCACCTGGTCACTCTGGCATTAGTGACAAGTTTGTTCATTAAATATTTAATGGCAGAGTGGTCAGTGTGCACAAATGTAGGATACCCAGTAATGTAATGTCGAAATTTATTAATAGAGTAAACAATAGCTAGGAATTCTTTTTCAGTAACAGTATAATTAAGTTCAGTAGGGGCTAAGTTTTTACTAACATAATAGATGGCATAAGGTACTTGACCATCCTGCTGTCCTAATATTGCTCCAATGGTGGTATCAGAGGCATCTGAAGAAATATGGAAGGGTAAGGCCCAATTAGGTCCCCTTAAGATAGGAGTTGTGGAAAGCCTCTCCTTAAGTTCATCAAATGCTGTCTGGCATGCTTTACTCCACACAAACTGTGCATCCTTCATTAACAGAGAGAACAAAGGAGAAGCCAGTTTGGAGAAGTTTTCTATAAACCTTCGATAATATCCAGCATGTCCTAGAAAACTTCGCACCTCTTTCTGAGTTGTAGGGGTACTAAGGTATATTTTTTATCACCCTGATTTTTGAAGGGTCCACCTGAATGCCATTGGCAGAGATGAAATGCCCTAATACCACTCCCTCACTCATCATCATATGGCACTTTTCAGTGCTTAATGAGAGTTGTGTCTGTTCGCAGCGAATTAAAACCTTCTTTAAGTTTTCCAGTGCTTCCTCAAAATCCTTGCCATATGGAGTAAAATCGTCCATAAATATTTCCATACTATCATTAACTAATTCAGAGAATATGCCGATTACAGCTCTTTGAAACGTTTTCGATGCATTACATAAACCAAAGGGAAGCACCCTGTAGGAAAACCTTCCCTAGGGACAAGTGAAGGTGGTCTTATCCTGGTCCTCAGGAGCAATCTGAATTTGGTTGTACCCGCTGAACCCATCTAGGAAGGAGAAGAACTTCTTCCCTGATAAGGTATCAAGTACTTGGTCAATAAAGGGAAAAGGGAAGTGGTCCTTTTGCGTGGCTTTGTTCATCTCCCTATAATTAACACAGACCCTCCATTTACCATTTTTCTTGGGCACAATTACGAGTGGGGACACCCACTCGCTATCTGAAATAGGATATATAAATCCTGCCTCCAAGAGTTTCTGGATTTCTTCCTTCACTATATCCCTCAGATTGGGGTTCATGCGTCGTTGGGGTTGACACATAGGCTGGGAGTCACTTTTAATATAAATATGATGGGTGCACAGATTAGAGGGAATACCCCTCATGTCTGTATACTCCCAGGCGAACGCCCCCTTGTGTTCCGTTAAGAGACTGATTAGGCGCTTCTGTTCCTCTAAGGAGAGACTAGGATTGATATTCAAAGTTCTTCCAGGCCCTACCTCAATAGGAATACTTTTTGAATTTTTCAAAACTAGGATTATGTTTGTGTCACCAACTAGTGCTTCTTCTGTAAGATTTTCTTGTTCTTCCTTGCCCAAGGTAATGTTCAAGATTTGATAGACCTATCTATCCACTGAAGCGGTTTCACTAATGAAATTACTAATAGTATCGTCTTCTGTTTCATTTTTAAAAGTTAAGGCCTTCCATATAGTTAATAGTGGCTGAACATCCTCCTCCTCCTCCTGCTCTATCCAAAGGGAAGTCTCAGCCTCTAGACTTGGCCGAGCTGGTGGATACAGGGTGAGGCTTTAGTCTCCATACCATCAGATATAGTCATGGACCCCGATCGACAGCTGATGCAAGCATCATCTGTGGCCAACCAAGGCCTCCCCAGGATCAATGGGTGTCCCCCCAGCTGCGATTTTGGTTGTAATACCAAAAAGTCAGCAGGGTACTCCCATGAATCTACTGAAATGACAAGGTCGTCCAAAATCCCTTCGGGTCTAATGGCAGATCTGTCCGCCAATTCTAAAATGGTAGGGGTCAGTCTAACATTAGTGAGCCCAAGCTTCTTTACAGTATGCATTTTTATGACATTTATCGCAGCCCCTAAATCTACTAGCACATTGGGTATTTGTGTCTGTCCTACCTGTACAGTGACAGTAGGATTGCCCGGATCGTCATACTTTGTCACAGGGGTCTTTCTAGTTATCAAGGCAGATAAATTCCCTATAACATGAATAGTGGGAGGGTCTCTGGGTTTCCTTCTGGGTTTCTTAGTGCACAGGTCCCGAACGGTTCTAGAATAAATAGGCACGTCTTGAAGAGCTTGAAGAAGGGGGATTTTGACATAAAGGTTCCTTAACTCTCCTAGGAGGTTAAACTGAGGTTGTCCCCCTATTCTTGGTAGCATTAATCTCTCAGGATATGGTGGTTACCTTATCAGCTGGGTAGGCTGCGTATTATCAGATTCATCGTTTGATGTTTCAGCCGTTCCATGCTCAACATCTTCAATGATAGGAACTGTGTCGGATGGATGCTGTGAAATCCTTTCTTTTTTATGCACAGAAGGTGGAGCATCTTCTGTAATTACGGGTTCTACTATTTTTCCAGATCGTAAACGAATATCATTACAAGGTACAGGGGAAAGAGAGTAGGTCGGCATGTTGACAGTCTCCAATTGATGGACTGTTTTATTATTCGGGTTAGGATTAGGTTGGGCAGGTAGCTGAGGTCGTATTGGTATATTAGGGGCAGAATTATTTTGCAGCTGCAGCTCCGACTGCTGAGGTGGGTATTGAGGATATTGAAGGTATTGAGGAGAATATGGTGACTGTTGAGGTGGAGATGGTTGAGGAAACTGGTTCCCGGGATGGAAATTCCTCCACCCAATAGACCACGACGTAGGTTGGTGTGGTGGCTGTGTCCAAGGACTCCATGAGTTAAAATTTTGCATTGCAGGTTGGGAGGGATTCCACTGAGCATAATTTGAAGGGAATTGTGTATTCACATTTTGCATGTTATTATTCCAATTGCCCATATTATTCAAAAATGGAAACAATTCTAGAGGCATACCTTGATTTCGAGGCTGCCACGGTTTCTTCTGTGGAATGAAATAGGCCGATTCCACTTCTGGAGTTGATGCCTGCAGAACATCCTTCACTTGGGGAAGTGAGGGACATTCTTTCATGTCGTGATTCTGCTCACACAGCTGACATACTTCTACTTTATCAAGCGGATGATTCTTTCTACATCGGGGGAAGAACACACCTAGTGTGAGATCCTCCACTGCCTGTTTTTGTTTTGCCTTCAGGACATCGATCTCGGAAGAGATGGAGCTCATCATCTCTGTTTTAAAATTTTCAAGGAGATTTCCTATCTCTGCACAGGTAGCTCCTCCATTGGACAACTTCCGAGTTCTGTCAAAGACATCACGTTCTAGCTTATCCCGTTTATCCCGCTTATTGTTCCTGGAAGAGCCCCTGAAGTATCTCTTAGATAATTCCACAATCTTTCCAAAAGGTTCTTTGGAGATATCTCCCTTTCCTAGCAGGTTTAACATGTCCAAACAATCATCCCTGATCCCATGAAGCAAGATTATCTTGAGCACGTCCAGCCCCATATCCATCTGCCCAGCTCTTTGCACATTGTACAGCAGCCTTTCCACAAAATCCTCCAGAATTTCGTCCTCCTTCTGCACCATTTTGAACAATTCCTCTCTTTTGTCCCTGGTGTTGCAATATTCCTGATATTTCTCTAGGAACACCTGTTTCATTTTATCCCAATTAGTAACAGTTCCTCCCCCAAGGCTCATGAACCAACGTAATGTGTTGTCCTTCAGGGTGGCAGGGAAAAGTTTTAGTTTTTGTGCATCGATGACGTAATCATAGCTGCGACAAAGAATATCGAATTTGAAAAGGAATTTGTCTGGATCTTTTGCCGCCTTTCCATGGAAGCGAGGCAACACCGATGGCGAGATATTTTTCATAGGGGCTGCCCCCGCTGGATGCTGAATCGAAAATTACAGTGTAGCCATCGTGCCTTCAGGCAGGGAATAATTATCATGATGATAGTTTTCCCTCATTGCCTCTTCCTCGTCAGAGTCGTGTCTGTTACTCATATCCTCTTCTGTTTTATCCTCTGCGTCCTTTTCCTCGTTCTCCTCTTCATTCTTGTCTTCATCCTTGTTCCATTCCTCATTCTTTTCTTTGTTCTTCTCTTTGTTCTTTTCTTCACCCTTGTTCTGTTCCTCGTTCTTTTCCTTGTTTTCCACCGATCAGTAAAATTTTGGTGGAACTGAGTCCACTCTTCTTCGGTTACAACATTCCCGTAAATGTGGTAGATCGGATCTCCACCAGCAGGTCCAGTTGTAACAGCTGTGTCCTTTTTAGCAGGGATATTCGAGGAAGTCGCAGCTGCTCATGTATTCTCCACTGTGGAACCTGATGCTGGTGCTCCAGGATCGGCAGGGTTTCTTCTGATAGGAGTTTCTTGATGGTGAGCCCTGGTGGATGAATTAGTTCTTTCAACAAGATCGTCGATGAATGTCCTTCTGCCCAATGGAGATCCTCGACCGCGACCCAAGACACCTGCACTGTTAATATTTTGTGGGGTTTTGGGAGTTGGGAGGTGATCGCGTTTTACCCTCCTCGTATTCATGCAACCCAAATCATTTCAGAAAAGAGAATAGAAAAGACTGACTAGAAACAATTACCAAATGCAACTAATGATAGTGTTTAATTTTTATCCTTCCCCGGCAACCCTCCTCGTGATCGCGTTTTACCCTCCTCGTATTCATGCAACCCAAATCATTTCAGCAAAGAGAATAGAAAATACTGACTAGAAACAATTACCAAATGCAACTAATGATAGTGTTTAATTTTTATCCTTCCCCGGCAACGACGCCAAAATGTCGAGCACCCAATATGCAGATAGATTATTACCAACATACAAAGCATACGAGATTTATTGTCAACCCGAGGAAGTCTTTTATTTCAAAGGATAAATGCACAGTCTATGCTTAAACACCAAATAACTATAAGTGAACACTTTTATCCTCTAACAACTATGTCCATCCCAAGAATCTGTGTAATACCATTCATCTTCTAAATGCTACAAACTCAATTTCTTTCTACCATGTATCAACGAGAAATGATATAAGATTCAAACAACAATTGCAGATAAAAAGGAGATCCTATTCACATCCCAGAACAAGTCATTCACCTATTCAATCTGATCACTCTTGAAAGCCATAAGCATAAACTGAATATTAGTCTAGAAATTCGATTGCAAAAGATTGAGTTCAGCTACTCTAAGAAACTGAATTACAGGAATGAAAACCAACAATTATAACAGTAAAGATAAATTGCAAGGATTCGTGGGACAACAACTAAAACTATAGGATGAACAAAGCTATGTACAACTATCACATGAATTGCATAAAGAAAGCAAGAATGCCTACTCAGTCGACTGTCACTCTGTACTACTTCCCAATCTCAAGAAAGATGTAATCCCAATTATACTGTAAATCCACACTTACTACTACTGCATACAAAGTAAATGTAACAAAACATCACACAACAAATGAATTCAGAAATCCTACTTTGACTCAACAATCTCTGTGGAAGGCGGGCCCAGCCTTCACACAGAGATGCTGGATGAACAACGTAAAGCTCTCTTAAACTAGAAGTAACTCCTTATATTAAAGAAGGAATGATTACACAAATTGCTTCCACTGCTAATATAAGGAATGAATTATCTATTTTCCAACCCCTTGAGTCGAGACAGCTCCCCATATTTATACATGCAGATCATAACATCCAATCCTATTAAAGGACATCCATGAAGATATTTGATCTTCAGACACCCTAAATAATACTAGCTGTTACAAACGTGGCATAGTAAAAACATAGAAGACGCGAGAAAGCTGTTAATTGGCCTAGGAGTGGCGATCTCTTCAGATCGCAATTATACTCGAGCAGTAATGTAATAAAGATCTCCAATTGTAGCGCATTCTGTTACAGCTACCCTGTCACAGCTCTGTCTAGGATGTTGCATTGGAACCACGTGCCTCACTGGATGATCGGAGGGCTGAAGATAATCTTGTACAGTGATTATCCCTCCTTTCGAGACTTGTTCAATCCCATCTCCCTGCAGTCCACTTATCTCAAACTACCTTCATAAATCATAACATGTTATCACAATTGAGAGATACACAGCCTTAATTATCACAATCATAAGCATTAATAAGATAAAGCAATGATCAGTCTTACCTTGGCAGTTTGGGAAATAAAGTGAGGACAACAGGTCTGATTAACATGCTGAAATGGTATAAGACAGGGGAAGAAAAGGTGATTGAAGATGGTTAAAAAGGGCCAATTCTAGGCTCAACATAGGGCTAATTATTTTGGGAGGGCCCCCACTCCCCTCTGTTTATGGATTGTTATAGCATGATTCTCCACACTTGATGCTTAATGCCCTGATGGCCTTTCCTTGTCCCTATGTAGACTCACTGTACCCAATTTATTCACCATAGCCCGGATGCTATAATTTAACCCTTTAAAAACCACTTTTGAATATACCCATAGGTCACAAGTCTACAACTCGCGTATATGCAACTTGCACCATTTTCACATGCGTACATAAGGTTTTATCCTAAAAAACAAAAAAATATTTAGAGTTTTCCCCATTAAGTAATGGACGAATTAAACCT
This sequence comes from Pseudotsuga menziesii, assembly GCA_001517045.1. NCBI lineage: Eukaryota > Viridiplantae > Streptophyta > Pinopsida > Pinales > Pinaceae > Pseudotsuga > Pseudotsuga menziesii. Next base: position 281,612 of record LPNX010438704.1, read on the forward strand.
TGGCATTCCATATGCTAGGAAACGCTCCAATTCAACCCTTCATTTCCTATTGAGGGGTGATATATTGAGCTATTGTGAATCATTGAAGAGGAAATTTTTGGAGAGTAAAGAGATTATATTAAAAATTTTCCCCATTCTTGTATGCTTGAGTCTGCATCCCTTTGTCCTTTGAGGAAGCCATTAGTGCTCTTTTCCAAGATTTCCATTGTCTTTGTGAGCTTGCCATTGTATGGAGGATTGAAGTGGTGGAGGCCCAGGTGGATGGACTTGGTTTCTTAGTTTCGACGAGGTGCCAACATAGGTTTTCATTTTGTATCTCTGTTTTACATTAATAGAAATATCCATTTCTCATCCAATTTCATGTGTGATTATGAATATTTCTTTCCATGGATGTAATTGATTTGTATACATGTTTAAATTGAAGATGCTATATTAGATACTAACACATTATGTATCATGCTTGTATATCTCTTTGTTGTTGAGGACGAAGTTTAGGGAAAATTTTTGATCGATATCTCAACAGTGGTCATCTTTGAACATCTGGTTGACGTACAATTCTTATCCCTTAGTGATTAGTTTGTTTTATATATCTAGAATGCTTTCAAATGGATTGATTTCTGATGTCATACTATCTGTTGTGGTCCACCCCAATCCATAGGAAGTTTTTCTCCGTAACAAAATTAGCGACCATACTTGGGAATTTCCTTTTTGTTGTGGTTTGGGTGCATGTTTTGCTCGAATTTGTATCTGTTTATCTATGTTTTTTGTGTCGCATTTAGTAGTATGTTCATTCATTGTTTTTCCCTGAAAGTGGTTTGTCTCTTAGATTGATTTTTACCACCTTCCTCTTTGTATACGCGGGCCATAGAACATACGATCGTGTATATATGCAGGTTGTACTCTACCTAGTCACGTGCATATGCCACTGTTCTTTGAACAGTCCCGTACACCTCCCTTTTTGGTAGAGTTATTGATCTGTGAAGTTGCTGGGTGGGTTGTAAGTGTGGTTGAGTCTTCCTGGGTACCAATGTTGTCTCTTGACTGCTCTTGTTGTGACCATAGACCTTTTTTCTATTGATTTTTCTTTGGAAGTAGTTCTTGCCAATTTATCTCCTTTTTGTTTTTCCATTAGTGCATTAGTGTATTACTATCAGTGTCTTTCTTGGCTTGTGATTTCTACTTGCTGTAGATACTGATAATTTTAGTGACCTTTATTGCATTTTCATTCATTTATATTGAAAATACAAAGAGAATTTTATAGTTTCATGTTTACTTGCATCTTGCATTGCATTGAAATTGGTACTTGCATTTGTTTTTCTTAGATGAGATTAGTGTCTATGCTTTCATAAAGGAAGGATTACATTGACATTTGAAAAGGAAAAGAAATTTTGTGCATTACATTTAGTGGCATACCATTTTTCATTTTAAAACAAAGTTGCACTTGGGATTGTTTTTGGGTGTGCATATTTGCTTTCATTGTTGAGTCGTAACATCACTAGTTGCACACCCATATCCATTAAGTAATCAAAACCTCTAAAATTAACACTTAAATTACATTTGATTATAACAATTTTATTTTATAGGCTGCACCAACAAGCTTAGATTTCAAAGTCTTGGAATAGGATGTTGTGAATAATATTCTCCAATACTACGAAACAAAACAATGAGGTGTTTGTCCAGGAGAGAAGATGAATTCTTGGTATAATTAGTGTTCCTAGGAGGCTCCTCTTATACAAGAGTTAAGAATGAGGCAAAATGCACATTGGTGGTGGGGATATCCTTCTACTATCTTTTGTTGAGTGCCAGAGATATTTTTAGGATCTTATTTGTATTTGGGGGATTTTGAGGTACCTTTGGTTCTTTCAAGCTTCGGGATTTGTTACCTTGCCCATACGGTAGATCCTACATATGACTATCCTCGTGAGCATTGATTATATTGGGTTGACCTTAGTTTCCTTTCCTAGGTATCACAGGGGGTGGTTGTAGAGGTTATTCTGTGGGTGTCCTATCCAGGTAGTGGTCGGACAATAAAGTCACTTTATGCATTGAATTTGAGGGCCACTATAATTGGTTACACACCTTTGCTTGTAGTGTATGGGAGTATTAGGCCTCTTCTAGGAAAGACATACATGCTACATTTAGAAGCTCACTTGTCCTCACTCTTGGCTTGTTTGCATCTGACCTAGTTTTACTTAGGGGTGTGCTCTGTGTGTGCTAGTTGGATTTAGGGATCATGGTTACTTGAGTATTTTTATTTGTGGATTCATTGTGCATCGATTTCTGGCACCCTGTTGGTCTCTTCGTTTAGCAGGATTACCACATTGTGATCCTCCATAACCTCTTCGTAAGAGGGTTAGATGTTCCAGGCGACCTCTTTTCCATAGAGATTCCCACACAATTTTTACCATGAGTAGTACTTAAGAATCCCTAGATTTCCCTCCATCCCCATTATCTAGAATGGGGAGAGGATCCTTTGAAGTTCCTCCTTCATCTACTATATGGATTCTTGGGACTCCGATTTATACTGACCCTCATGGGGCCAATCCTTCCCATAATACATGACCAAATTCGTCAGACTTTACAATCATCCATCAAAATATATCCCTAGGAAGGTCAAGTGTTGAGATGAGTTAGTTCCCTTAAGTTTATGTCCTTTTATGTTTGGCATGACCATCATCACTACTAGTATTCTGTAACCCATCCCATGTTCTAGTGCGGATACTGGTGTTGGACTGGGGGGCATTTCAGCCCCTTACCTTGCAAATCAATTCGAAATTTGTCATATTCCACCTTCTACTTAATGTGTCGAGGGATTTTGAATTCCTTCATCATGTATTAACACCAGTGTTCATTCCCATGGGGGTGGTTGTGGATATGTGAGCATTGGGTCTACAACTTATTCCTTCTTATATCCCATCATCCACTGCACTAATTCCTTCAAATTCCTTTCTTATGAAAAACCCTCCCTATATCCCACACGGTCCCTTGGGAAGATATGATCCATTTTGTTAACCCAAAAATCCCTCACTAAGCTCTCAATGGCCTACACCACCCAAGGACACCATCTCATGACCCTCATATCCCTCCATTAGACCCCCACACCCTCAAAATAGCCTAAGGATGAAGAAAAAAAGATAAAAACCCCAAAAAGGATCCCAAAATAGCCTCCTAGGAGCTAAAGCCCTCAAAAAGGGGCTAAAACACTAAAAGGGGCTAAAGTTAGGGTGGAAGGGGATAAAAGCTCAAAAAAGGGGCTAAATCCTTGACTAAGGTCTTAAAACCCTAAAACCCCTTTAAAAATCTATAAAAGGAGGGTGGGGGGTCACTCTCAAAACACTTCTCCCTTTTCCTATTGTTATGATTCCCATGGATGCTTTGATACCTTTGCCTCTCAAACCACCCACACTCCCTCTCCTCCATGTCCATCTCGATTGAGCCATTGCTCCCCATCCAAGAGAGAGAGAGGTGCTTCCACAAGCTTGGGCATGGTGGCCCATTTCCACTAGAGAAGGTATAATTTGTCTTGCATGTTTTGTTTATTTGTTTTATTTGCTTTCTAACCCTTGTTTCCATTTGCAGGTTTTTAGCTTAACATTGTTTTTCAGGTTTTACCATAGCTTAGGATTTTTTTGTAGGTTAATGGAGGATGAACCCTAACCACTCGTGTGCAGAGGGGTTCACCATTGCTCAGTCTTCTTCTTTCTGTTCTATTGTTAGCTTAGTTTACTGTTATTTATGTTTTGTTTTATTTTCTGCATTTTCCCATCCATGCAGGAACCTACCCTTCTGTCCTATATACAGAAGGGAGCCATTCTTGCCCCTATAGGAGGGAGAAATCCTTGCTACAGAACTGGCGACCATACCAGGTTGATCCCATAGGATCCCTGGGCCAAATTTTTAATTTTTCAAGTTTTTTAAATTTTACCCTAGTTTTTCAGAAATTTCTTGTTAAATGCATCTTAGATTCAATTTATTTCCCGTTTTAAGTATTGTTGAAGCCTCTGCTAGGAAAAACCAAGTCAGGTTGACCATAGTACAAGTTACTGTCAGCCAGATCTGACTCTGTCTCACAAAAAACCCCCAATCCGGAGCAGGGCGCTCATATTGGGGCAAAAGGTGAGACTGGGGCGCACTTAATGGGAAAACAGGTGCACCCAGGGTGCACTTAATCCCTTGATAAGTGTGACTTCAGCCCAGAAACTTAGTGCAAAACTGTTTCTGCATTCTGTGCGACCCCCTCGCTCATTTCTAAAAAAATCTTACGCCCTCCTTGCCAGATTTGATCAGAAATGTGCAGCTTGTCAAATAGAACTATAATTTCAGTTTAATAGACAGTAAATTTTAGTTTCAAAGTACTGTTAAAGAGGCCCAGCTGCCTCTGTCCACCACTGCAAGTCAATTTCAGTTTCTGCTTTCATTTTCTGCAATTTATTTCATAAACAATGTGTAAATGCCAAGTAAAGGTTAATGGCTTAATTAAATGAACCTAGCCTAACTAAAATCAACTTAAAAACATACTGTCTTGCTTCCCCTTCCTCCTCTACCCAATCATCACCCTCCGGGGTATTCTGGGATACGACGAAGGGAAATCTCGTATAGATCTAGGCACTCCACTATATTGTTCCAAACCATTAAAATCGGGTGACCTGGAAGGTAGAGGGGGTAGAGAAGGAGAGCTTCTCATGACGCTAAGTGTCCTCCCTGTTGACCAACCTAGCATCCGGGAGGTGACTCGAGGATCTATGGATGGGCTTAGTCCTATTGTGTTGAGAGCCCAACACCTTCTCTTGGTTGAAGAGGAATATCAGTGTGAGGTAGACATCTAGTTAGGCCAGCAAACATTCAAGGTTAATCGCTGTATTTGTTAACAATTTCTGATTATTTATGCTTGCATACACAAACACAATGACATGAAATCTACCATGATGAATTCATAAACCATTTGCAGCAACCAAGTACCAGAAAAACAGACAAACAAATACACCATATCGGCTAATTAACCCAACTCAGTTCATGACGCTGAGTAAGCCTTAAAATTTACTAATTTACACTAAGTACAAACAATTTTGCATTATTTGAGGGCATAAGTCCCTGACTGCTTCAACTGTGGGAAGTACTTGGGCTCTTCCCAGAAACTCATTGTGAGGAGTACCACAGGAACCCCAAAGTAGCTAGCCACTGAGAGGAATTTCCAAGCGAAACGGGCAATGACCCCTTCCGATTGAGTAGAAGCACCTGTGAGGAAAAAGCCAAGTTCTGTCTTCTAGCAGTCTTGGTGGCCGAGAGACCACCTTCAGCCATAAGGAAGATACTGAAACCAGGGTCCAAATCTCATTCCCTCTAGTTTCATACATAAAATCAAACACAATTGATCCTCCACGCTCTTCCTCATGCCTAAGAGGCGAACCACCACCATTCGGAACACTCAATCGACACTGTCGAAGCGATTCTCAGTGATCTCCCACACCATTAGAGGGCCACATAGCCTCTGATTCTGATTCAGACCCATATCAGTCTGAACTAGACCTCCATACTGTACCATCAAGCCCCATGGCTAGTGCAAATCCGGATCCATTTTTCGGCCTAACCTTAGCAAGTGTACCCATGTCCACATCACAACTTGTGACCCACAACCTAGAAAGTGGCCCAAGCACAGTCATGCAGACTGTCATCAGTCAGCTGCCACCACCTATAGTGACCAGCTAATTTGGCCCACTTGCAACACACGGGGGCAGTGGCCCTTCCACACACACTGTCCCCCCTTTCACACAGGGGGGCAGTGGACCATCCACTTACATTGCCCCTATTGTCATACATGGGGCAATGTCCCCGCCAGTCATACTATCCCACCCACAACACTTGGGGGAATTGGCCCATCCACAATGGTGCCACCGCAAGCACCCCAAGCTATGCAGATGCATTATGCACCTGCAAACCCCACCACCATCGTATCTCCATCCCACATCAACCTGGGGTCAAATATGCCATTCATGGCTCACCTTAACTTGCCTGACTTGCTCGATTAACAAATGACCCCATTCGCCATCAATATTTTTAGCCTCCAATGCCAACTAAGCTGCCATCTGACATCCCCAAGTTTGAAGGCAAGGCAGGGGAATGTCCCCAAAACCACATTATGACATTCCATCTATGGTGCTTATCCAACAACATCGTAGATGATTCCATCAGGCTGAGGCTATTCCAACGCACCCTTATAGGTGCTGCGACCAAATGGTACATTGAGCTTCTAGAAGCCAAGTACCCAGACTTCAACTCCCTAGCCTTCATGTTCCTACAGTATTTCCAACTCCCCGTCAGATATGATGAGGGGGTGGAGATCCTGTTATCCTGTCGCCAAAGCACCGCCACTCATATAATTTACCATATCCATGAGTGGCGGTGACGTCACAGTCTATGCAAAATCTAACTTGATGACAAGATCTTCTTGGATTGGTTCCTTAAGACCTTGGTCCCGCCCATAGAAAAGGACGTCGCATCCGATCATCCCCAATCCGAAGAAGAGGCCATACTGAAGGCCCAACAATTTGACCTTATCTATGCTCAGTCTGGATACATGTATACCATTATTCTAGATGCTCCCTGTCCAAGTACCTCATACCGCGATGCACCGGGGGCATCCCATGCTGCAGACGACATCATAGGATCACTCCCCCAACAGCTGTAGCCTCAGCCGACAACGCCTGGCATTACACCACAACAAAGCAACACTGCCAATGTTGCTTACCAAAACCAAGCTCTGGACTATGCTAGAATGATGTCCCAGTCCGAAGCAACAACTTCCTATGCACAACCTGCGCCACTGCAGCAGGCTCAGGCCATGGCTTGGCCAACACAGTAGTATGTGGGGCAAATGCCCACATTTGTGGCACCCCCACCCCCACAAATATACTATGCACCGCCAGTGCAACTAGTTCAAGCCCCTACCCTCGCTCCACCAGCTTCATTGGGACAAGTGTTCGCACAACAAGATCGTCCCAACCAGCTTGCCGCCAACAATCAACAAGGGCAAGCTAGAAACAATCGGCCCCGCAACCAAGGCAATAACAAACTGTAGGGAGGCAGTCAACAACCGAACCCTCCCAACAATGCTGCAGCTAACCGGCCAACCCAAAACCCCCCACAACAGAATGCACCAAGATGCAATGCCCCGTTGCGCACAAACCAACCATGCACACTCTGTGATGTTTATGGGCATTACATGTTCGAGTGTCCCCTCATGGATCGTGCTAAGCAAGCCATTCAAAACGAGGCCCAATAGGCCGCCAATGATGCCAATCAAGCCCAACCCAACCAGGCACCACAAGGAACTCCTACCATGGTGCTTCAAAACCCACTACCATTCCAAGGATTGGTGGCAACCACACCTCCTCCCTAGGCCAATCCCAACACTCCGAGGGCACCTTCCACTGTTGAAACAGGTGTTCACCACCTGCTAGCCATGATGACTAAAGAGGTCAACTTGCAAACCCGACAGAAACAGTACAGTACCACCATTGAACCTGCTGACACATCAACAACATGAACATCCAAAACAGTCAACCTACCTCTTCAGTTACCCCCATTCCCACGCCCCCTCGTACACAAGATTTCCAAAAACGCCACGGCTAGAGCTGTAGTTAGCTATAGCATTGTGGATGATTTGGCCCAAACGCCAACCGCCATGTCCATTCTTGAGGTACTTAAAACATGCCCAACGCAACGGAAAGCCTTACTAGCCATTCTAGGGGCAATATACCCCTCCGACTCCAAGCTGTTTACCTTTGACATGGAGAACGGGGAACCATGAATGCCCTCCACTATTTCCTTCCAAATCCCAGTGTCCATATGGAATTTGGTTGTGCATCGGTGCATAGTGGATGAGGGGGAATCCACATGCGTTATGTCTACATTAGTTTGGCAGAAACTTGGATCACTAATTCTTCAACCATCCTCCACAACTCTGCGGGATTATGATGGAAATCCCACTAAATCCCAAGGAATCCTCCCCCATGTCCCCATCACATTAGCTTGGAAGATAGTGCTGATCGAAATATAAGTCGTCAATGCTCAACTAGACGTGACAACCTCCTCCTCAGAAGGAGTTACATGTATGCCATGTGAGCAGTCGCATCAACTGTCTTCCGTCTCATGATGCTCCCCCATGAAGGGAATATTGTGATGGTTGATCAACTCACCTACCATGATTCGCAAGGGTTAACAACACCAGCCAACGTTATCCCTACCATCACCACCATTGAGCCATAAGGGGAAACCAAACACACCAATGTTGTCCCTGCAATCAACACTATGGTTGACAACATACCAACACCTCTGTTGTTGAATGTGGGCCTTGGGTTGTTTTCCAATACCACCATGATGTCTCCTTTCCTGTTAGTGTCACCACCACTAACACAAAATCAAACTGCGGACTTGTGCATGGTCTCATCAAGCACCGCTGCACCCAAACAACCACCACAGCCGTAACCCCAACCCCAACCACAACATTGTCCATAGTTGCAACACCAACAACAGCTACAACATCACTCCCAGCAGCAGCATTACGCGCAGCCGCAACCACAACCGGATCCCCACATGCAACCATCAAGAAGTGTATCATCGAGGACGATGTTACATTTTAAGGGGGTGTGTATGTCACATACCCCAATTTTGTAAAATTATAATTTGTTTTATTATATTTCTGAGACATTATGATAAACTTAATCCTAATTAGGGATTGATGACTCAGCAGAGTCAACAGTAATGGAGTGTAATTCAGAATATTTTATTATTAATAAATAAATCATGGAGACAACAGCATGGGAGAGCTGTTAAAAGAGGTTACTGGTCAAACTGGTGGATGGAACTAGGTGGAAAGGCAAAAGGACAAGTGGCAGCATCCTCAAACACTTCCTAAGTTGCAAGTGGCAACTTCCCTATTTTTGGGGTCATGATTCCCCAAGAAAGTGGAATCAGAGCAGGTGGCTCATTAAATGACAGTTAACCCAACAAAGACCTAGGCAATCTTTTAAAAAGTACTCAATGAAGAGAGCAGAGGCTGCTCAGATTTTATTCCAGAAAGAATTCATTCAGGTGAATGTTATTCAGGAATTTCATTGAGGAAAGAGGGAAAAAGAGTAAGGAAGTGTTTTGAGTGGATTGCTGCAGTAACTTGAGTTTTTATTACAGCTATTTGGGCTGAGAGAACTGAATGATAGTTCTAAGTTAATACTGAGTTGAAGACTGGTATCTGATTTGCTGCACCTAGTTCCAGCCAGGGACACCAGAGCAAGCTCGGGGGTCCTGAGAAGTCGCTGTCTGAGCGCTCTCCAGGAGTTGGTAGGGAGGAACGGCCTCCCATTGCTGTTGTTGTTGTCCACACCTTAAACCGGTTCTGTCATTCATTTCTTTATGTTTTCTGAGTATGAATGGATGTATGTTATGTTTATTTATATGTCTGGGTAGTTAGTTAGTTTCAGTAAAGTTAGTATCTCAGAACATCAGTAGATAAACCTGTTATTAGTTACTGTGTTTTTCCACATCTGGTATCACCAGACCGTACTCCAGCACAGTATCTCGGTCTTGAGAAGAAGTATTCTTCTGAACCGAGTTTCCTTTTTAGTTTCTACAAGTGTTTTTACCAATTTTCACAAGTTATCTTCTTACAGTCTTAAGAACTAGTTTCAGTACTGTATCTTTGTTTTCTGAAAATACTAACTGTAAAAATGAAAAGATAGACTAAGTATTTCTGCAGTTTAAGTTATGATTGTTATCTTCTAGTTTTAAAAAGGATTTAACCTTTTACAAGTTAAATAAAACAAATCTGACAGTATGATATAATTATGTATCTGTTAAATGTCTTTTTGATGTTACAGATGAATCCTATTTGTATCAGCCTGCAAAATAGTTAATAATGCAATTATATAAGTACTGTATACTCTTTTATTTAATTATGGTAAACGAATGCTATCACATACACAGTTATTTATATAGATAGGTATATGAAAACATACTAAATAATATTAAATAAGTAATATATAGAAATATTCAGGTAATATAACTCAATAAGGAACCCAAACCAAACATTGGGTAATAATATTAAAATAACAATTATAGTAACATTGAGAAGGAGTAATATTATTATTGTATTACTAATAATGTATTAACATTATATACATCATAAATAAACATTCAAGTAGTATATTATTACAAACTTAGTTTATTTATACTTAGAATGTAAACAAATAAAGTATATTTATGAACTAGTCATATACTGTGCATTGTAAAGTAAATAAACAATATTAAAAGACAATAGTAATAATTAGTAAGAATATGACAGGTCCTTTTTATTAAAAAAGATTACTTTTGTTTTTATAACATCTAAATAAATAGAAGTCAGGTTATAAAACCTGTAAGGAAAATTTAATAACAAATTTATTAGATAAAAAGCTGGAATGTACTTTATGTACAGAACCCTTTTATACTAAAATGGATCACAGTATTGTATTATAATCTTTGATAAAACAAGAAAATAGTAATAACAGATACAACATTGATATACGGGTATAACCCTATATACATTTATAATTCAAGAAGTAATATATATATATATACAGTAAATCCAAGAACATAACCCTCGCAATAAATCCAAGAACACAGTTAGAATAGATGTCAACTCAGTTAAAATTTTAATAATAGATTAAGCAACTGACTTAATCTCCACTGTAAATTAGGGATTGAATCCCATAAACCCAATTCTGCAAATATAATAAATATTACGAGAAAAGACAACATTTCATCCATGGCCGCACTATAAACCCACAGAGTATGTGGTTATAAAAATATAATTTATTTATTTCTGTATAGAGCTGGAAAATAGAGAAAACGCATGCTATAGACAAGCCAAAGTACAAGAAGGCTTTATATTAATCTATATTCAAAACTCGGGTAAAAACCCTGTACGATTCTTAAGAATACAACGAAGTAAACAGAGTATAGAGGACGCAACCTCATATACTGGCACGCTCGCAGCCATTTCCGTTATACGTTGATACAATCCTTCTGTTATAGAAACCTTAACGCAGAAAAAAAAAAGTAATTACATTATCAACTGGGGTCGCAACACCCTTGCACAACAAGGGGTTGAGCTTGTAAAAATCTTTTCTAAATATACAGATAAAGATTAAAACAGAACTGAAGTAACCATCAGTATCGTGTTACTCAAACCCTCGACTAACAGCCCTAAGTAAACCAGCAAGGGGAACGCCGTGTCGAGACCAGGATTACTGGAGAGAAGTTGATAGTCGAAACCTGGTGTCTCCGCTCTACAGCAAAGAGTTTAAACCTACAAAAGAAGGAACAGTTCATAATTAAAAACCCTATCATTATGGATAAGTTGTGTTCACAAATAATATAAAAAGACTGAGCTGTACTCACCGGCGAGGTTGAAGATGTGCAGCTACCATTAAACAGTCTTTTAACCAAGAGCTAAGGAAGCGCAACCCTTACTTTATCTCTGTGAAGAAAATGTTGGTAAAAACAAAGGATATCTTTCCCAATGGAAAGACTAACATTATCCAGTCGAAGGACTCACTTACGCTACGACAGAGTCGACCTTGGAACCCAAAGGAAAAACCCTAGGTTCTTTAAAACTGTATGGCTACCAACTTCAAGATACAGATTTCCACGCAGAGCCGAAAAGAAGTATGAAGGACGGTGGCAGCATTGGAGCTGCTCTCAAGTGAGATTAAACAAAAACGAACCAGGAGGGTTTTGCAGAGCCTTCAAGCCCGAAGGCGAGGGAGAAAGTGACAGATGTTAGGGTTGAGTCAACGTTATAAACCACTAGTGCATGGCTGAGAAGCGACCACGACAGCACTTTAATTATTTGCATGCGAGTGGGTCAAGATATAATGTTTTCACAATCATTTGTTTCCCAAGCAAATCATCAAATGGAGATTCCATAGAGTCGCTAACCTATGATCACACCTGCATTATGTTATACATTCACA
>LPNX010438704.1:293791-338213 GCA_001517045.1 Pseudotsuga menziesii
TAAAAGGATTATGTAATTGAGAGTATAATAAGAGGTTTATAGTATTCTTGTTGGTTGTATAACCTGGAAACTCATAAATGAGTTTAATCACTATAGTCTGGAACTAAAATCTAAGATGCTTTTAGATTTTATTCTTTTGTCAATCTTAGAAATAAAAGTAGTTCTCCCTTTATGGTAAATCTTCAAATATTAAGAAGAGGCATGTACTAAATAGTAAATATTATAATTTCTGAAAGTAAGAAAAGTATGTAGATCGATATTATTAACTCCAGATCTTTTACATTGGAAAACATATTGTAACTTGACATGATGCAATAATAACAGATAAGTAAATTGGGTATGAACATGATAACCCAGTTTTATTTACTGTACTATATAAGAATTATTATTTACCTCTATGATTGCATTACAGTAACTCATTAAATGATTCATTACTTCTTAGAAATGTTTAATGCTGTTATTATAAAGGAGAAACAGGTATCATATCTCCAAGTAAATACTAATTTTCTTTCAGTAAGATCTTAAGGAATTATTAACGGAAAAGCTTTACCTGTAAAAGCTTGATAGAATGGATAACATGCATATATATATCTATATTTTTACTGAACGATTTGGTACAGCTAATGGTTCTCTATTACTTTAAAAGATCTGTTAGCAGCGACCCGAAATTTATCTGTAAATCTGTAAGAGAAAGAAAAACTGCTGCATTAGCTTAGTAGCTAAGTAAGCCTAGTCTGTCATAGCAATCCCCCTTGCGGTTGGAAACAGAAAACAATCAGTAACTGACAAGAAACTCATAATATAAATTAAGCACAAGTAAAGATCATTTAACAACAATTCTATTAGCATAAACTAATCAAACCATTAATGACTGCATTTAATGTGTTTATTTGCTATTTTAAAAAGTTTTAAATTTTTCAAAATTTTGGGGTTTGAAATGTGGTATCAGAGCATGGTTCAAACACTAGGCCTTGATGTGGCCCAATTACTTTCCGCAGAACAGTAAAAATAACATACTAACCTATATTTTGTTTTATGTGAAAAGCATAATTTTTTTTTTTTTTTTTTGAATATAACAGGCAGGTATGGAGAACTTAGGAGAATATGCCGGGGAGGAATCTCCAAACACTGAGACCAGACGGATGTCCAGAGAACCTGTGATTGAGGAGATAACTGCTCACTCCTCAGAGTTGATGCAAACCATAAAGAGTTTAAAGACTGAAATAGAAACAGTCAAAAAGGATAATGAAAGAATTATGAAGACTCAAGAGGAGTTAAATCAAATTCTGTTAGAGAAATTTCAGACTGAAGGGAAAAATAGAAGGTCTGAATCGGAAGAAGCTAGCCATCAAAAAGGGTCCAAAAAGATGAAACTAGCTAAACCTGATAGTAGTTCATCATCAGAAGGAAGTAAGGAACAGCAGAGCTATTACACTACTAGTGACAGTAGTGAGGCCGAACTGTATAAAAGGAAGAAAAAGTACAGGCCTTATGAAGAGATTTCTGGGGAGTTCAAGAAAATAAAACCCCCAACTTTCAATGGAGAAACGAAAAAAGGAGAAGAGGCAGAATCCTGGTTATCCGGGATGAGAAAATACTTTCAGATTTATAATTATTCCAATCAGCTGAAAGCGAGAATGGCCATCTATAACCTTTCTGGAAAGGAAGATATTTGGTGGCAAGACTTGAAGAGGGTTAAGGGGATTAAAGAAAAAGAGGTCAATTGGAGTACTTTTAAAAGGTACTTCAAGAAGAAGTTCCTGTCTGAACATTATTATGAAGAAAGGGCCAAGGAGTTTTATGAGTTAAAGCTTGGGTCCATGACTATGAAAGACTTAAACAGCAAGTTCTTAAGTCTGTTAAGGTATGTGCCGTATTTAGTTTATGAGAAACCTAAAGTACAACGGTTTCTCAGCTGCCTGCCATACCATATAAAAGACCGAATCGAATATGATAACCCCAAAACTCTGGAAGAAGCCATGCGAAAAGCTAATTTCTATTTTGAACAGAACAAAAAGAAGGAAGGAATAGCCAATTGGAAGGCTAAAAAGAATGGTAATCAGTTTGAATTCAGGAAAAAGGAGTATGTACCCTAGAAAAATTTCAGGAACAACAATAACAGAAACCATTCTAATGGTCATAATTTTCAGGGAAGCAAAAATGGTGCTTCAAATAACTCCAATAACTTCAAGGGCAGCAGGGAGGTTTCTAACAATCATGGAAATTTTACTAAGAATTTCGAAAGGAAGGAACCTGTTAAGTGTTGGGAGTGCAATGGCCCACACTATGCTTCAGCTTGCCCAAATCGGAAGAATCCAAACAACAATATTCATACAATACAAGATGAAATGACTGTTGGAAACTTTGCAAGGACCATGCCCCGAATCAATGCAGCGTTGGAGAATCACCAAGCTGAGTACCAAACTTCAATGGTGGAAGTAGAAGGTATGGTTAACAAAACTCCTGTAACTATTTTGATAGATCCAGGTGCTAGCCTAAGTTATATTTCACCGCAGATTGTAGAAAAGTGTCATTTGAATGTTGAAAAGTTTGATAACTCTTGGCTAGTTCAACTAGCCACAGGGGCAAAAAGGAAGGTAAATTTTTATGTTAAAGAATGTGTTTTAGATATGAATGATTTTCAAACTACTGTTAAATTAAATGTTTTGCCACTTGGTTCGTATGACATACTTATAGGTATGGACTGGTTAGAACAACACATGGTAGTTTTAAACTGTTTTGATAAAACGTTTACATGTGTAAATAATAATGAACAGCCTGTAATAGTTAAAGGTATTCCTAGGAAGACTGTGGTTAGGCAGATTTCTGCCTTGCAGCTCAAAAGAGTAGTCAGGAAAGGATGCAAGGCCTATGCTGTAATCATTACAGATGAGGCAAATAAAGTTGAAAAAGATAAAATAAAAATAGAGAATATTCCTGTGTTAAATGAATTTATTGATGTTTTTCCGGAGGAAATTCCAAGATTACCTCCTAGGAAGGAACTGGATTTCACAATAGAGCTGGTACCAGGTGCTGTACCTAGCTCAAAGGCTCCGTACCGTATGAATATTCTGGAACTTAATGAATTAAAATCACAATTAAAGGAATTGATCGATAAGAAATATATTAGACCTAGTGTTTCCCCCTGGGGAGCACCAATAATATTTGTTAAAAAGAAAGATGAAACTATGCGACTCTGCATAGATTACCGTCAGCTAAATAAAATGACAATTAAAAATAGATATCCGTTGCCCCGCATAGACGATCTGTTTGATCAGCTGCGCGGAGCTACGGTGTTCCCTAAGATAGACCTGAGATCAGGCTATCATCAGGTGAGAATTAAAGAAGAGGACATATTCAAGACAACTTTTAGAACTAGGTATGGACATTACGAATTTGTCGTAATGCCATTCGGGCTTACTAATGCCCCAGCTGTCTTTATGTGTCTAATGAATAACATAATGCATAAGTACTTAGATAAGTTTGTTGTCGTATTCATCGATGACATCCTAATCTATTCTAAAAATGAAGAGGAACATAAGGAACATTTACGGATAGTCTTACAAGAACTGCGAGAGCAACAGCTCTTTGCGAAGTTCAGTAAGTGTGATTTCTTCAGGGAGGAAATCCAGTACTTAGGTCACGTGGTGACTAAATAAGGGATTTCAGTTGATCTTGAAAAGATCAGGGCAATTGAAGAGTGGCCAGTACCAAAAGACGTAACAGATGTTAGGTCTTTCATGGGAATCACCGGCTATTACCGGAGATTCATAGAAGGTTTTTCAAAAATAGCCAACCCAATCACTTCCTTGCAAAAGAAAGGCAAGAAATTCGATTGGAACTTAAAATGCGAAGAAAGCTTTAAGAAACTAAAAAATTTATTAACAACTGTGCCAATTCTAAGAATAGCGGATCCCAATAAAGATTTCGTGGTTTGTACCGATGCTTGTAATGACGGTCTAGGAGGAGTACTGACTCAGGATGGGCATGTCATTGCCTATGAGTCCAGGAAGCTAAAGATTCATGAAAAGAATGATGCCATGTATGATTTAGAGCTGGCTGCTGTTATTCATGCCTTAAAAATGTCGCGACACCACTTAATAGGCAGAAAGTTTACTTTAATGACTGATAATAAGGGTCTAAAATATCTTTTAGATCAACCTAACTTAAATGCAAGGCAAGCCAGATGGTTAGCCTTCCTAAGTGAATACGATTTTGAAATTCAACACATAAAAGGAAAAGAAAATAAAGTAGCTGATGCTTTGAGCAGAAATGCAAAACTGAATTTTACAACAGCAATCAGTACTTATAATTCTGATTTAAATGAACAGATAACTGAAGGTATAAAATTGGATGAAATTTATCAAAAATTACAAGCTACAGTTAAGGAAGAACCCACAGAAAGTTTAATTAAGGGTTATAGTTTAAATAAAGATGGATTTTTATTGTTTAAGGACAGACTGTATGTGCCAAATGTGTCTAAAGTTAAATTGCTGATTCTGGATGAAGTGCATAAAACCCCTTATTCAGGGCATCCAGGCTACCAGAAGACTGTCACCATGTTGAGAAAAGATTATTTCTGGCCTAATATGAAATCTGAAGTAGTTGAGTATATAGCTAGATGTTTGGACTGTCAACAAGTAAAGACAGAACATCAGCATCCAGCTGGGTTATTGCAACCTTTGCCTATTCCTAGCTGGAAGTGGGAAATAATCAGCTTAGATTTCATTACTGGATTACCCAGAAATCAAAATCATAATGATTCAATTATGGTGGTAGTAGATAAATTAAGTAAAGCAACACATTTTATTCCTGTTAAAACCACTTACAAGGATGCAAATATAGCATACATTTTCTTAAAACAGATTTTTCGGCTACATGGTGTACCGAGAGTTATTATTTTAGACAGGGATCCTAAATTCATAGGGAATTTCTGGAAATCCTTGTTTAAAGGATTAAACACCACACTGAATTTCAGAACCTCTTTCCATCCTCAGATGGACGGACAGACTGAAAGAGTTAATCAGGTGTTGGAAGATCTGTTAAGAATGTATGTTAAGGATCAGCCAGGTAAGTGGGAGGATTATTTGCATTTAGCAGAATTCGCATACAATAACAATTATCAATCATCAGCTAAGTTCAGTCCTTTTGAAATTTTGTATGGGCGTAAATGTAACACTCCTATCTCCTGGAATAATCCAGTAGATAGATTAGTGTTGGGGCCCGAATTATTAAAAGAAATGGAACATATTGTAAAACAAGTGCAGGAGAACTTGGAGGTTTCCCAGGATCGGCAAAAGAGCCAAGGAGATTTGAAAAGAACTCCTAAAGAGTTCCAGGTGGGTGAGCATGTGTTCATAAAGGTAAGACCAAAGAAGAGCTCCCTAAGATTGGGGAGTTGTGCAAAATTAGCGCCACATTACTGTGGTACGTTTGAAATTTAATCGAGAGTTGGTCAAGTTGCTTATCAGCTAGCATTACCACCCAATTTAAAAGTGCACAATGTTTTTCATATTTCTGTTCTGAAAAAGTATGTTCATGATGCTACTCATGTGATTGATTGGAACGTTGTACAGGTAGAACCAGAAGGGGAAGTTCTGGTGGAACCGGATTGTATCCTCGGGAGGAGGGAAATTACTCTGTGGAACCGCACAATTGGACAACTGAAGGTGCAATGGAAGCACCTTAGTCTTGAAGAAGCTACTTGGGAACTGGAAAGTAAGATGCGGGAAGCATACCCGAATCTGTTCCACGAGGTTCCTGAGGAAAAAGAATAAGTAACATCGAGGACGATGTTACATTTTAAGGGGGTGTGTATGTCACACACCCCAATTTTGTAAAATTATGTAATTTGTTTTATTATATTTCTGAGACATTATGATAAAATTAATCCTAAGTAGGGATTGATGACTCAGCAGAGTCAACAGTATTGGAGTGTAATTCAGAATATTTTATTATTAATAAATAAATTATGGAGACAACAGCATGGGAGAGCTGTTAAAAGAGGTTACTGGTCAAACTGGTGGATGGAACTAGGTGGAAAGGCAAAAGGACAAGTGGCAGCATCCTCAAACACTTCCTAAGTTGCAGGTGGCAACTTCCCTATTTTTGGGGTCATGATTCCCCAAGAAAGTGGAATCAGAGCAGGTGGCTCATTAAATGACAGTTAACCCAACAAAGACCTAGGCAATCTTTTAAAAAGTAGTCAATGAAGAGAGCTGAGGCTGCTCAAATTTTATTCCAGAAAGAATTCATTCAGGTGAATGTTATTAAGGAATTTCATTGAGGAAAGAGGGAAAAAGAGTAAGGAAGTGTTTTGAGTGGATTGCTGCAGTAACTTGAGTTTTTATTACAGCTATTTGGGCTGAGAGAACTGACTGATAGTTCTGAGTTAATACTGAGTTGAAGACTGGTATCTGATTTGCTGCACCTAGTTCCAGCCAGGGAGACCAGAGCAAGCTCGGGGGTCCTGAGAAGTCGCTGTCTGAGCGCTCTCCAGGAGTTGGTAGGGAGGAACGGCCTCCCATTGCTGTTGTTGTCCACAGCTTAAACAGGTTCTGTCATTCATTTCTTTATGTTTTCTGAGCATGAATGGATGTATGTTATGTTTATTTATATGTCTGGGTAGTTAGTTAGTTTCAGTAAAGTTAGTATCTCAGAACATCAGTAGATAAACCTGTTACTAGTTATTGTGTTTTTCCACATCTGGTATCACCAGACCGTACTCCAGCACAGTATCTTGGTCTTGAGAAGAAGTATTCTTCTGAACCGAGTTTCCTTTTTAGTTTCTACAAGTATTTTTACCAATTTTCACAAGTTATCTTCTTACAGTCTTAAAAACTAGTTTCAGTACTGTATCTTTGTTTTCTGAAAATACTAACTGTAAAAACGAAAATATAGACTAAGTATTTCTGCAGTTTAAGTTATGATTTTTATCTTCTAGTTTTAAAAAGGATTTAACCTTTTAGAAGTTAAATAAAACAAATCTGACAGTAGGATATAATTATGTATCTGTTAAATGTCTGTTTGATGTTACAGATGAATCCTATTTGTATCAGCCTGCAAAATAGTTAAGAATGCAATTATCTAAGTACTGTATACTCTTTTATTTAACTAAGTTTAAGAATATTTCATAACTGATATTCTATTTTAATTATGGTAAACGAATGCTATCACATACACAGTTATTTATATAGATAGGTATATGAAAACATACTAAATAATATTAAATAAGTAATATATAGAAATATTCAGGTAATATAACTCAATAAGGTACCCAAACCAAACATTGGGTAATAATATTAAAATAACAATTATAGTAACATTGAGAAGGAGTAATATTATTATTATATTACTAATAATATATTAACATTATATACATCATAAATACACATTCAAGTAGTATATTATTACAAACTTAGTTTATTTATACTTAGAATGTAAACAAATAAAGTATATTTATGAACTAGTCATATACTGTGCATTGTAAAGTAAATAAACAATATTAAAAGACAATAGTAATAATTAGTAAGAATATAACAGGT
The DNA here is from genome assembly GCA_001517045.1 of Pseudotsuga menziesii. Lineage (NCBI taxonomy): Eukaryota > Viridiplantae > Streptophyta > Pinopsida > Pinales > Pinaceae > Pseudotsuga > Pseudotsuga menziesii. The sequence goes on from LPNX010438704.1 coordinate 301,336, forward strand.
CGTTTTTATTAAAAAGGATTACTTTTGTTTTTATAACATCTAAATAAATAGAAGTCACGTTATAAAACCTGTAAGGAAAATTTAATAACAAATTTATTAAATAAAAAGCTGGAATGTACTTTATGTACAGAACCCTTTTATACTAAAATGGATCACAGTATTGTATTATAATCTTTGATAAAACAAGAAAATAGTAATAACAGATACAACATTGATATACAGGTATAACCCTATATACATTTATAATTCAAGAAGTAATATATATATACAGTAAATCCAAGAACATAACCCTCGCAATAAATTACAAAAAGAAGGGTTACCAATAGTTAAAATAATCCAGATTTACTTTTAAATATTAACATAGTTAGAATAGATGTCAACTCAGTTAAAATTTTAATAATACATTAAGCAACTGACTTAATCTCCACTGTAAATTAGGGATTGAATCCCATAAACCCAATTCTGCAAATATAATAAATATTAGGAGAAAAGACAACGTTTCATCCACGACTGCACTATAAACCCACAGAGTATGTGGTTATAAACATATAATTTATTTATTTCTGTATAGAGCTGGAAAATAGAGAAAACGCATGCTACAGACAAGCCAAAGTACAAGAAGGATTTATATTAATCTATATTCAAAAATCGGGTAAAGACCCTATACGATTCTTAAGAATACAACAAAGTAAACAGAGTACAGAGGACACAACCTCATATACTTGCAGGCTTGCAGCCATTGCCGTTATACGTTGATACAATCCTTCTGTTATAGAAACCTTAACACAGAAAAAAAACAAGTAATTACATTATCAACCGGGGTCGCAACACCCTTGCACAGCAAGGGGTTGAGCTTGTAAAAATCCTTTCTAAATATACAGATAAAGATTAAAACAGAACTGAAGTAACCATCAGTATCGTGTTACTCAAATCCTCGACTAACAGCCCTAAGTAAACCAGCAAGGGGAATGCCGTGTCGAGACTAGGCTTACCGGAGAGAAGTTGATAGTTGAAACCTGGTGTCTCCGCTCTACAGCAAAGAGTTTAAACCTGCAAAAGAAGGAACAATTCATAATTAAAAACCCTATCATTATGGATAAGTTGTGTTCACAAATAATATAAAAAGACTAAGCTGTACTCACCGGCGAGATTGAAGATGTGCAGCTACCGTTAAACAGTCTTTTAACCAAGAGCCAAGGAAGCACAACCCTTCCTTTATCTCTGTGAAGAAAACGCTGGTAAAAACAAAGGATATCTTTCCCAATGGAAAGACTGACATTATCCAGTTGAAGGACTCATACGCTACGACAGAGTCGACCTTGGAACCCAAAGGAAAAACCCTAGGTTCTTTAAGACTGTATGGCTGCCAACTTCAAGATACAGACTTCCACGCAGAGCCAAAAAGAAGTATGAAGGACAGAAGCAGCATTGGAGCTGCTCTCAAGCGAGCTTAAACAAAAACGAACTAGGAGGGTTTTGTAGAGCCTTCAAGCTTGAAGGCGAGGGAGAAAGTGATAGATGTTAGGGTTGAGTCAACGTTATAAACCACTAGTGCATGGCCGAGAAGCGACCACGACAGCACTTTAATTATTTGCATGCGAGTGGGTCAAGATATAATGTTTTCGCAATCATTTGTTTCCCAAGCAAATCATCAAATGGAGATTCCATAGAGTCGCTAACCTATGATCACACCTGCATTATGTTATACATTCACAATGTTAGAACATAGCATGTGAAATTATGTTTTATAAACAATAAACTATGTTTGCAATGTAATGTTAACACTAGCCTTGTATATGTTTTGTAATCCATGCATTATATACTTCGTACAAGGTTAAAAACTTTGCATTTAAAACTTTGCATTATAACTTGCAATATAAACTTTGCATTATAAAAGTTAAATGGAAGAGGTATATTGTTGAGTTATAATGGTTCATAAGACTTATGACCATATAACCAATTACCCTGGTCCAAAAAGGGAGACAACAAGGATATCAATTCTTAACTCTATAAATAATCAAGCATTGTTATGATTAGTTGATTACTTTTCAATAAACAAAGTTGCCTAATTGCCCTAGCTTGGCATAGATGATAAAAGGACTTGACAATTTGCTCTTCACATGATTTTAACTTGAAGATTTTAAACTTCATAACCCATAAATTTGGAATAAGAATTACTTTAGTCTATGTTGCTTGTTATTACCATTATGATATAAATGTCATAATAGTCTTAGATTCTTATGATAACAATTAGACTTTTGTTATATTTATGCGCAAAGTTTTACAAGGATTATGTAATTGAGAGTATAATAAGAGGTTTATACTATTCTTGTTGGTTGTATAACCTGGAAACTCATAAATGAGTTTAATCACTATAGTCTGGAACTAAAATCTAAGATGCTTTTAGATTTTATTCTTTTTTAATCTTAGAAATAAAAGTAGTTCTCCCTTCATGGTAAATCTTTAAATATTAAGAAGAGGCATGTACTAAATAGTAAATATTATAATTTCTGAAAGTAAGAAAAGTATGTAGATCGATATTATTAACTCCAGATCTTTTACATTGGAAAACATATTGTAACTTGACATGATGCAGTAATAACAGATAAGTAAATTGGCTATGAACATGATAACCCAGTTTTATTTACTGTACTATATAAGAATTATTATTTACCTCTATGATTGCATTATAGTAACTCATTAAATGATTCATTACTTCTTAGAAATGTTTAATGCTGTTATTATAAAGGAGAAACAACTATCATATCTCCAAGTAAATACTAATTTTCTTTCAGTAAGATCTTAAGGAATTATTAACGGAAAAGATTTACCTGTAAAAGCTTGATAGAATGGATAACATGCATATATATCTATATTTTTATTGAACGATTTGGTACAACAAATGGTTATCTATTACTTTAAAAGATCTGTTAGCAGCGACCCAAACTTTACCTGTAAATCTGTAAGAGAAAGAAAAACTGCTGCATTATCTTAGTAGCTAAGTAAGCCCAGTTTGTCATAGCATTCCCCCTTGCGGTTGCAAACAGAAAACAATCAGTAACTGACAAGAAACTCATAATATAAATTAAGCACAAGTAAATATCATTCAACAACAATTCTATTAGCATAAACTAATCAAACCATTAATGACTGCATTTAATGTGTTTATTTTCTATTTTAAAAAGTTTTAAATTTTTCGAAATTTTGGGGTTTGACAATCGCACCCACACCCACACCGCCCCACCCGAAAAGGGCCAGGGGCGAGAATGCCAAAGCCACCGCGGAACCACGACAAGTCCTGCCTTGTGTCATCTGCGAGCAATAGGGCCATCCAACTCAAAAATTCCCTGAAATCCCAATGATCCATGTGCACTTAGATGCCATGGATACAAACAGAAACATCCCCATGGTTGAACTCCCAATCACACCAATAGTCATGAACAAGGCATTGAGAACAAACCATGGTTGCACCCTTTGCGGTCTGTATGGACATTATTCTCACCATTGCCAAGACTTGTCCGAGTATTGAATAGCTCTAGCCAACCTTCGACAGCATTCCCTTGAATCTGAGGTCACTCTGATCAAAGAATTTCACCCCCCACCTCCTTCTTCGGACACCATGTCCATTTACATGATGTTTAGTTCAACCGACCCTATTGTCTCCACCATCACCGATAGTCCATCAGACCTGTCTCTTCCGTTGTTTCCCTAACCACATCCGCAACCTCAGTTACCAGGGAAACATTGGGGTTCATTCCTGATCAACATGATCCTTTTCCTTTTTCTTTTCCATTTCCTTTTCTTACCATCCAGGATCGTGAGCAAGCCTGTCTTGGCAATCGACAATCTACAAGATTTCATACTGGGAGATCCTGTGTGGTACCTTGAACCACCTACCATACCTTAGAGGCCCCAGGATGTGTTGACTCATGTCCATCCAATTGATATGATGTTGGACCTACCTCCAGTTCCATCAAAGACTCCTTCTATCTCCAGGCCTGCCCCTCTTCCTCCAACAGAGACTGGGGGCAAGGCCCCAAAAACCCTAACCAATACCATTTACATGATCTCTAGCACCATTTTCCCTTCCATCTCGTTGACTGTGGAAGATCCACCTGATCTATCCCAGCACCACTTACGCGATGACGGAGATATATGTAAGACTGCCTTCAGTTTTACCCCATTCCCTTTAAACCATAGTGTGGAATCGATTCTTCCCATAAAAGACCAGATTTCGTCACCCCGCCTTGCCAATGACCTTCATCTCAGCAAGGGGGAATACCTCTTCGCTGACTCAGACGTTTGACTCTTGAAGAAGTCGCGCAACGGGATCCACCTCAAGAGATTCTATGCCTGATATAACCACTATGAGTCCCTTATAGCGTAGTTTTTTCCCTTTCTTGTTTTTCAACATTTTTTAGCACAAGTCAGGGGTAGCACCATCAGCTGCTAATCCAAAGTCACCCGGAACCGGTTCAAGACACCTCTCACACCTCCGGTCTCAAATTTCCATCTCCTGATGAGACCATTGTCTCATGTTTAACAAATCAATTTCGAGACCATTTCCCACCAGGCACCTCGATTTACAAGCCATGACATGACGATGCAAGTGTCTATAGATATACACTTGTATCACACCTCCCGACCGCAACTCACGCGAGTTTCCGGTCCACCGCCCGTTAAGTAATGTAATTTTACTTTTATTTTTGTATTTATAGTTGTCTTTTCCACCGCACCTTATGCAGACCTATGGACCACTGTCCACAAAATGATTTCTTTTTCTTACATGTATTTGGCATATAAGTTCCCCTGGACTTGCACTCACATTACATGTAGTCAAGTTCATCCACCGCCACACACACACACGCTCTCCTGACCTTTGTCCGAGAGCCACCTCGGTTTGCATGCCTTTGCCGCATAGACTCGCATGCCTCTGCCGCGCTCTATCCCATGCATGTAATGGTATGTTTGAGAGCCTTCTGCTCCGTCCATACATCATGGATGACCTTTGGACCTCTGTCCACCGTCCCGACATGGGGCATCACATGTGCCACCACAATCGGTTGACCACTTTGGAGTTTCGTTTAAGCTCTTTTCTGAGTCCTTAAAACAATGAAAAGATTTCCAAGTGCAACTGCTTCCTTTCCCGCTCATTAAAGTATAGGAAAGGGCATCTACATCATCTCATTTACCTCCTTTTGCGGACCATGTAGACCATCAATTGAAAAGGACCTCTTTGGCAAACTCAAGCCAAGACCGTACCCCTCTGCATACTTTTATGCTTTCTCAGGCAGAGGGGCCGCACTTTACGAAAAAGCTCACCATTGGTTGTCGTTAAGCTCTTTTCCAGTCGTCTCAACAAGAAAAGATCACCGAGCAAACTTGGTTTCGTTCATGCTCGTAAAAGTATTTGAATGATCATCCAATCACTATAGGTTTAACCTTTTTCGGCCTGATTGGATTACCAATGGTAAAGAAGTCTCTCATCCCCTCCAGGATGGGCGAGCTCTCCTATGTATACTTTTATCCTTTTTCGGGCACAGGAGACTACCAATGAAAAAGAGCTCCCACTGGAGTATTCTTCATGCTTTCAGACTCTCTAAAATTGAAAGCACCATCGAGCATTTAGCTTCTCGGGCTCGCAAAAAATCCATGAGATCGTACCATAACGGTGTCCCTAGACACCGCCCCACAACAAACAGTTTAGCAACATTCCCCCATTGGGTCACCCTTGTTCAAAGTAATCTGCAATGTGTCTTCCTTGGATCCCACCAATATCAAAAGAGTGTACCTCGTCCAAGTATTTCCCATCTGCAGCAACATCGCCGGTATTACAGCTATGATCCCATTCCCATGAGTCAGTTTCATTTTCTTCCTGGTCTGCCTTGCCGTCATACTTTGAACAAAGGAAGTTTGAGTCTCCCACACTCCCCCTGTCCCTGTTCAGTTCTTTCCCTTCCATTCCCCCCCCCAACCAATTCAGTGAGTCAGTCCGCAGATTGCTTCATACCTTTCGATTATCTCCCTTGTGCTCTTGGTCAAGGAAACATCATTGCCTTGACTAGGGGCAGGTCTCCCTCTATTAACGCCAACACACATATTCCAGAGGATAGACCCAGAGGTACCTGTAACTTGGTTTCATTGAAATCATTGATGAGTTCCATGGACCACTTCAGAGGAGTCCTTAGTGCCTCTTGGGATGGTTGCTTCTCACGTGCTCGACTTCAACTCCATCATCACACCGTTGAGATTCGTGCACGGTTTGTTCCACATAGTACTTGGTCGAAGGCCCTGGATGTCACCCAACTCTAGCACATTGGTGAGTCCACTTGAGGGACCTAAAAAGGTTATGTCCCTTGTGATTTCTGGGTTGCGTTGGAGACAGTGATCTGAAGCCCCAACAGTGCTTCGATATACCTTTATGATTGATGCAGCATACTTATACCACAGAGACTCTGACTCTCAATCAGCAAGTCCACATAGCTATGTACCATTCCATATCCAGCAAACGGTCAGTCATGAAGATATAGCATTCCATGAGAATTCCATGGGTCCAATATACTAGATCAGTATTGTATTTCAGCCTCACATGGAGGCAACCATTATTGTACCATCAGTTGTATATGATCGGCTCTTGTATTTTAGAACATAGATCAAATTATTCTTTTGACATTGTCACAAGCATGGGGATGCCTGCCTTGTCCATATACATGTCACACATTATTTGTATCTCACCCATTGATGGGAACCATATTAATACAAAAACCAAAAGCCACCATGCCCTAGCCCCGGAAGCACCACCTCCACGCAGCAAATCCTATGATGTCCATCGACCATACATTAAGCTCCTTCCCTCACACATCAGGGGGAAATCTGTTAACCCAAAAATCCCCCACTAAGCTCTCAATGGCCTACACCACCCAAGGACACCATCTCATGACCCTCATATCCCTCCATTAGACCCCCAAACCCTCAAAATAGCTTAAGGATGAAGAAAAAGGGCTAAAAACCCCAAAAAGAAGCCCAAAATAGCCTCCTAGGATCTAAAGCCCTCAAAAAGGGGCTAAAGTTAGGTCGAAAGGGGATAAAAGCCCAAAAAAGGGGCTAAAGCCTTGACCAAGGGCTTAAAACCCTAAAACCCCTTGGAAAAGCTATAAAAGGCGGGTGGGGGGTCACTCTCAAAACACTTCTCCCTTTGCCTATTGTTATGCTTCCCGTGGATACTTTGAGACCTTTGCCTCTCAAACCACCCACACTCCCTCTCCTCCATCTCCATCTCCATTGAGCCATTGCTCCCCATCCAAGAGAGAGAGAGGTGCTCCCACAAGCTTCGGCATGGTGGCCCATTTCCACTAAAGAAGGTATAATTTGTATTGCATGTTTTGTTTATTTGTTTTATTTGCTTTCTAACCCTTGTTTCCATTTGCAGGTTTTTAGCTTAAAATTATTTTTCAGGTTTTACCATAGCTTAGGATTTGTTTATAGGTTAATGGAGGTGGAACCCTAACCACTCATGTGCAGAGGGGTTCACCATTGCTCCGTCTTCTTCGTTCTGTTATGTTGTTAGCTTAGTTTACTGTTATTTACGTTCTGTTTTATTTTTTGCATTTTCCCATCCATGCAGAAACCTACCCTTCTGTCCTATAGATAGAAGGGAGCCATTCCTGCCCCTGTAGCAGGGAGAAATCCTTGCTACACATTTAGCTACGTTCTCCCCTTGTCATTTGGTGCAATTGTGTCTAGAAGATAGGTACCTCCCTAGGTGTCTGGAAGTCAATCGGCATATCAGTCGAATAACTATGGTTACATGGTTCCTCCTTCTCAACGAATACCTCAATACCAAATACCCATGTATCCTTATATGGGCCATATGGGAGGAGGTTAATATCCTACTGGTAAATGTGATGGAATTTATAAGAGTCATCCCTATATGAACCAACCCTTCTAGGGAGCATGGAACCAAATGACACAACATAGGATCCCCTTTTTAGTCACTTTGAATTTTCCCAACCTATTAAAACTTACCAATGACTCGGTTGTCATGATCCGGCATGGAACATTGTTCCCACCAAACTTCCTTAGGATATTCCAATGTTTGTGGATAAGAATGGCAAGGAACCTAGTGCTCATGTGACTACATTCCACCTATGGTTCTCTTTGAATTCACTGAACCACAATTCTATTTGACTACGACTATTTCATCGCACCCTCAGTGGTTCTACTGTGAAATGGTATATAGATCTGCCTGGGGGAGCATATTGGAATTTCAATGACAACCTTGGTATTCCTCAATCACTTTCAGTTTTCGGTTGTTATAATTTCATCATTAAGCTAGCATTATATTAGGATCTTTAATTGACAGAATAACAAGCACAACAATCAAACACAAGAGACAATGAACACAGTGTTTATCCTTGGGGAAACCATAAATGGTGAAAACCTCACAACTTCCTCAGAGATAGAATCAACACCAAAAGTAGAACCCAAAATAGTAAGTGATCTCTCGACAGCAGTAACCTTCTTTCTATCTAGCCCCAGTGTCTCCTCCTTCCTCAACTATGCACTACAATTGAGTGTGTATGAGTTGTGTGATAAATAGAGAGTCCAACTCTCTATTTATACTAATCCTAACATGACTAAAACCCTACTAGGGCTGATCTCACTAGGAGAGTCTAATAACCCTAGTGCCCCAGAACTGTGGGGACTTTAACCCTTATACAATAGGAGAGTTACCCACAATGACTTGACATGACTTGTTTACATTATAGACTTTCCCGATAAGAACATCGGGGCATGATATAACTCAAGTACATCCCGGAATAAACATCAGGTTACAATATATAAGAAATACAAGTGAAATACATTCTGAAGTTACATATACATCAACACTCCCTCTTAACTAGGAAGGTATTCTTTCCACACAATTTTCAGCACAAGTATTCTTCTCTGTATCTTTCGGATCATCATCGAGTCCTCATCATCTTCAAGTCTTCTTCATCTTCAAGTCGTCTTCATCTTCAAGTCATCGGATCTGGATCATCACTCAATCTGGATCATCACTGGATTTGGACCATTACTCGATCTGGATCATCACTGGACATCATCACTGGATCGGGATCATCACTCGATATGAATCATCACTACTAGATCATCATCACTGGATCTGGATTGTCATCACTCGATCTGGATCATCACTGGGTCATCATCACAGGAGCTATCTCTTGATTCTTCTTGTCATAGGAACCTATACAAAGCCAGTCCTTTTTCATACTGGATGTATCATCATAGAGCTATTCCTTTTTCATACTAGATGAGGCATCACAGAGCTGGTCCTTTTTCATACCAGATGAGGCATCACAGAGCTGGTCCTTTTTCATACCAGATGAGGCATCACAGAGCTGGTCCTTTTTCATACCAGATGTGGTAGCTACTCAGAGCTAGTCCTTTTTCATACTAGATTAGTCTTCACAGAGCTGGTCCTTTTTCATACTAGATGAGGCATCACAGAGCTGGTCCTTTTCTAGACCATATGAGGCATCAGAGAGCTTGTCCTTTTTCATATGAGATGTGGCAGCTACTCAGAGCTAGTCCTTTTTCATACTAGATGAGTCTTCACAGAGCTGGTCCTTTTTCATACCAGATGTGGCAGCTACTCAGAGCTAGTCCTTTTTCATACTAGATGAGTCTTCACAGAGCTGGTCCTTTTTCATACCAGATGTGGCAGCTACTCAGAGCTAGTCCTTTTTCATACTAAATGAGTCTTCACAGAGCTAGAACTTTTTCATACCAGATGTGGCAGCTACTCAGAGCTAGTCCTTTTTCATACAAGATGAGTCTTTACAGAGCTAGTCCTTTTTCATACTAGATGTGGTTCCTACACAGAGATAGTCCTTTTTCATACTAGATGTGTCTTCACAGAGCCAACCCTTTTTCATGCTGGATGTGGGACCTACACAGAGCTAGTCCTTTTTCATACTAGATGTGTCTTCATAGAGCCAGCCTTTTTTCATGCTGGATGTGGGACCTACACAGAGCTAGTCCTTTTTCATACTAGATGTGTCTTCACAGAGCCAACCCTTTTTCATGGTAGATGTGGGATCATCACATACACCTGACAATGGAATAAACCAATCCTCTCACCATGTCACAGCTCTTACATTCGACCATGGAAGGAACCAATCCTCTCACCATGTTGGAAGGGCACAACACTTATATCTGACCATGGAAGGAACCAATATTCTCACCATGTCATAATGGATCAGCACAGACACATCACTTCCTCTTGGGAGGAATTTCAATATGGAGAACACCAAGCTTCTCCCTGAAGTACTCAAACTTCACCCTAGCCAATGGCTTAGTCAACACATCAACTATCCGTTCGTTTGTTGCAACATATTGGAGTTTCACTGCTCCTCTCTACACCATATCCCTGATATAGTGATACTTGATCTTGATATGCTTCGACTTGTCATGGAATACTGGATTCTCTGATAACTTTACACAACTTTGGTTGTCACAGTATATACAAGCAGCATCTAACTGGAGATCAAATAAATCAGACGGTAGCTTCCTCAGCCATACTGCCTCACAACTAGCTGAACAGGCTGCAACATACTATGCTTCAGCTGTACTTAGTGCCACACAGGATTGCTTCCTGCTAAACCATGAGATCACTCCTATTCCCATACTAAAGAAACACCCTAAAGTGCTCTTCCTATCGATGGCACTGCCTGCCCAATCTGAATCAACATAACCCTCCAGGTTAATCCTTTGATCAGTCTTATACTTGAGCCCATAATCAACTCTACCTTTCAGGTACCTCAGAATATGCTTTGCAGTAGTCAAGTGAACATGTCTCGGATCTGTCAAGTATTGGCTCAAGATGTTCACAGCAAAGCAAATATCTGGTCTCATGTTCGTCAGGTACATCAAGGACCGAATCATTTGACGATACATCGTGGCATCAACTGTCTCTGATGAAGAATCACTCAATAGCTTCAGGTTTTATGCCATAGGTGTGGTTAATGCCTTGCAGTCCATCATCCCAAATCTCTTCAGGATATCTACTGTATACTTCTCTTGTCCAAGGAAGATTCCATCTGTAGTCTGCCACACCTCCATACCTAGAAAATAATGCATCATATCCAAGTCCTTCATTTCGAACTCGGCAGCAAGCTTTCTCTTCGTATTAGAAATCAACCCATCCATACCTGTCATAAACAGATCATCTACATATAGCAGAAGCATCACTGGGTTGCCATCTTCAACCTTGTAGTAAAGGTTGGAATCTGCTTTACTATTGGTAAAGCCCAAATTGGATAGAAAGCTGTCAATTCTGCCGAACCATGTCCTGGGTGCCTGTTTCAAACCGTACAGGGATTTCTTAAATTTACACACATGAGACTCCCTGTCATGAGTCTCAAAACCGAGTGGCTGCTCCACATACACTTCCTCTTCTACTACACCATTCAAGAAAACAGTCTTGACATCCATTTGGTGTATCTTCCATTTCATCACTGCAGCCATAGCAAGTACCGATCTGATGGAAGTGTATCTGGCTACAGGTGCAAAGGTTTCTTCATAGTCTATTCCTTCTTTCTGTGAGAAACCATGAGCAAAAAATCTTGCTTTATATTTCTCTATGCTACCGTTTGTAGCATGCTTGATCTTGTAGATCCATTTGGAAGTTACAACTGACTTCCCTTCTGGTCTTGGGACAACATCCCAAACATCATTCTTCATGAGTGATTGATACTCTTCGATGATCTCATCCTTCCATTATTTTAGTTCTTCCGCTTATTCATATTTGGAAGGTTCTTTATCAATAAAATCACACAGTAAAGCTATATAACTGGAACAAGATATGGTCCTCTTTCTTTCTATGATATTCTCTTTTGGAACCCCATATCTTTCCGCACCTTGGATAATCTCTCATACCCAAGCATGTTTCCTCTTGTGAGGATTCTTCTCCTATGGTGGATCTACAAGTCTTTGTGGTTCTTCAAACTCTCGATCTTCTTCTTGAGTTTCCTCGTTCATGATTGTATCATGAATTCTGGGAGCTTCTGCTTCTTTAGGTTCTTTAGCAGGTTTCTTTTTGGATTTGATGTAGGCTGAATCTTCGTCAAATGTTACATCCCTGCTGATGTCAATCTTCTTGAACCCTGGGAAGTATATTCTGTAAGCCTTCAAGCTTTCAGAGTATCTCACAAATATAACCTTCTTTCCTGAAGGATCTAATTTTGTTCTCTTCTCTTTTGGAATGTGTATGTACACAGGACAGCTGAATATTCTGAGATGGATGACTTCTGGTTTCTTGCCAGAGAAGACTTCTTCAGGAGTCTTGTTCTCAAGTACTCTGTGTGGAGTATGGTTCTGTACATACACTGTAGTTTTGTCTGCTTCTGCCCAAAGATGCATAGGAAGATCTTGATCATGAAGCATAGCTCTTGTAGCTTCCATGATGGTTCTATTCTTCCTTTCTGCAATTCCGTTCTGTTGTGGATTATAAGGGGTGGAAAACTCCCTCTTAATCCTTGAGTCTTTACATAGTTCTTTGAACTCATTTGAAGTGAATTCTCCACCATTGTTTGATCGAAAAGTCTTGATCTTCTTTTCAGTGTGGTTCTCGATCAAGGCTTTTAATTCTTTGAACTTGCTGAACACTTCATATTTATTCTTCATGAAGTAAATCCATGTCTTCCTAGAAAAGTCATCAATAAAAGAAACATAGTACACATACCCACTTAGTGAGCTTGATGAAATTGGTCTGCATACATCGGAGTGGATGATTTCTAAGATTCATTTTTCTTTGCTCTCGCTACTTGGAAATGTCTTCTTTGTGTTCTTTCCTTTCTCACATCCTTTGCAGACCCCTTCATGTTTTGCTTGTATTTTTGGAAGACCTTCAACAACTTTGCTTGCAAGTGGTATTGCTCTATAATGCACATGTGCAAGCCTTCTATGACAAAGTTCATTTGTTTCTACTGTGTCATGAACCAAAGCTTGATCTTATAGGCCCTTCAACTTGTATAGACCTCCTTCTTGTTCTCCAATCACTATTGCATCGTCAAAAATCTTTCCCTTCGGTCACAGAAGAACTTGGCCATCTACAAAAGCAACCCTCATTCCTTTTGCATCCAATGCAGATATGAAGAGGAGGTTCTTCTTTACTCCTAGAACAAATAATACATTCTTCATCTTTAAAGACTTTCCAGAATCTAGTTTATAGGAGGATTCACCACTGCCTTTTATTGGATACTGGTAGTCATGCCCAAGTTTCACCTTGTGAGGTGACTCATGTTTAGATAGCTTCACAAATGATTCTTTGAATCCCGTCATGTGCTTGGAAGCATCACTATCTATGAGCCAATCATTTCTTCCATGTGAAACAGTGCCCGTGAGAGCAGAGATTAGTACATATTCTTCCTCACTTGAAGAATAATCACTTTCTTGTCTGATTCTCTTTGTAGAAGGCTCATCATTATCTGCAGCACAGGAATGATTTCTTCTCTTGTTTCCCTTCTTTAGGTTTCTTCTTTGGAGTGATGATGGCTCCTTCTGGTTTTCTCGGAGTGAACTGTGAGAGCTTGATCTTCACTTCCCATCTTCTCTTCTCGAGCTGCTATTTGAGCTTCTTCTTGAGAGAATTCTTCCCACAGTTTGCTGAACTTGACTAACTTCTTTCTGGCACAGATCCCTTGAATAAAAGAGTCCCATTATCTAGGGAGACCATTCAAGGTGGTCATCACAATATCTACATTTTCCACTTCTTCATCTACTGCTTCCAGCTGCTCCTTGATTTTAGAAACCCTTGTAAAGTAAGACTGAATAGTCTTAACATTCTGGATCTTCACATTCTTCAATTGGTTTCTCAGAGTCATCTTCCTATTTATGTTCTTCCCTTCAAACAATTTGGTTAGGGAATCAAACATAGCCTTAAGTGTCTTAAGGGAGGACACTTGTGGTATGAGGTGATGCTTGATAGAATTGGTAATGATTCTCTTTTCCATAACCAAATTCTTCTTATGCAAGGCCTTAGCCTCATCTCCCTCTGGAACTGGAACCTCCTCATTGATATAGGAGTCCAACTCATTTTCTTCCAGGACCAGGGAGATCCTATACTTCTAGGCTTGGAAGATTTCAACTCCCTCAAGCTTTTCATCAAGCTTGGTATGATGAGACATCTTAAACTGAGAACCTCAAATGGAAATACAAAATATTTCGATCTTACCAGGTCAGGATGTCAGATCTAGATTTGGAGCTGAAATGCTGCAGAGCTGGTTCAGTAGAAAATTAGGGTTTTGCTTTTCTAGAGTTCTGTCCAACCAAATGCTTTGAATTTGATCCCTAACTTCTATTTTGGGGAGGAGATCAATCCAGGCCTGGGCTCACTGAAAAATTCCTCTTCTGTGAAAATCCCTAATTTCTGGTAGTAGTGTTGGGTCCAAAATTGAAAAACCTCAGAATTGGATTCTGCTTCGACAGAAAGATGCGCCCTAAGGGGGATATTTGTTCCACCTTACTATTGTTGAAAATCTGTGGAGGAAGGTCAACATACTAGGAATCCCTAGTTCCCACAGCTACACAGTGTCTTCTTCTCAGGTTAGCTCTTATACCATGTTAGAATTTCATCATTAAGCTAGCATTATATTAGGATCTTTAATTGAGAGAATAACAAGCAAAGAAATCAAACACAAGAGAAAATGAACACAGTGTTTATCCTCAAGGACACCATAAATGGTGAAAACCCCACAACTTCCTTAGAGATAGAATCAACACCAAAAGTAGAACCCAAAACAGTAAGTGATCTCCTGACAGCAGTAACCTTCTTTCTATCTAGCCCCAATGTCTTCTCCTTCCTCAACTATACACTACACTTGAGTGTGTATGAGCTGAGAGATAAATAGAGAGTCTAGCTTTCTATTTATACTAATCCTGACATGACTAAAACCCTACTAGGGCCGACCTCACTAGGAGAGTCTAATAACCCTAGTGCCCTGGAACTGCGGGGAATTTAACCCTTAGACAATAGGAGGGTTACCCACAATGACTTGACATGACTTGTTTACATTATAGACTTTCCTGATAGGAACATCGGGGCATGCCATAACTCAAGTACATCCCGGAACAAACATCGGGTTATAATTTATAAGAAATACAAGTGAAATACATTCCAAAGTTACATATACATCAACATTGGTGTGCTATGATTCTAGTATCGAGATATTGTCAACATTTCGACAAGATAAGGCCTCCCATATTTATGATCATATTTAAGCATGGTGTAGACGGAAGGGATTGATCACGGACAACATTCCACCTGAATTTTTATTGGAATGGTTTCTGAAGTCTTTATTACCTTATATTGCGAAGAATGTTTCTGTAACGTCCCCGACCCTCCAACCGACGAAGAGGACGCTACTATAAGTCAAATCATCCGGGCGTCTAGCCCCATGAACATGAACATACATACTTATAGTGCTGAAGCATGATACTTAAAACATAAAACATTTTACGAAGCATAATCACTCATATACACAATGAAAGCAAAACATATCAATCCACATTCATGCATATATAGATCAGCATTTAACATGTATATCATAATTCATCAATGGTAAATATATAATTGTAGACACAAGTTAGGCAAGAGTACTTATCTTATAGAGAACTTATTCCACAACCAGCTACGTCACTGCAAATTTCCACCCAACCATAGGCCCGCATGCTCTTTAATCTCTCAGCAACGCTGCCACCCCCGAGTCGGGCATGATTCCCTAAGGAATAACGAACTAACAGGCTTACACATAGCCATGGATAACAACACCCCAAGGGTACCCAATTCAGCCAAGACAACATAGTTGGGTTTATCAGGAAAACAACGAATCAGCCAAGCTAACAAAGTTGGGTTTATTAGGCCATCCAGGAGCTGGGAAAGGATAATGCTAATCTGGTGCACCGACATCTAAAATAGACTAGCTTTTAGAACACCCACACACACCCAACACAAGGAACTCAGTCATTTCTCTGCAACGTAGTCCCTCAGAACCTGATCTCCCTTCCAGTGCTATTCAGGGGTTGTGGAGAAGAAAACCAGCTCAGCAGCTCTGTCTATGTGGTTCTCAACCACTAGGTTTATCAAGCATCTCAGGACCTCATTCCCCACTCCAAGGAAATCCATGGACAAAAACACTGCATGCAAGTAGCCAAACAACTAGACAAGCTTTACAGGGAAAACACAACCAATCATTCATGGACAAACAACAGTCTGCAACACTATGAAGCCTCAACACCGATCCTTAATGCAATCGCTAGAGTAACTGCACAAACTGGAAAATGGGAAGAGAACAAAAATCCCAAACTGTGCGGGATGGAAAAAGACATAGCTAAAAAAAATGTGGAAGAAAAATTAAGGTCACGACCCAGCAATAGAGTAGCAGTCTTCAGCTCATGATTCAATGATGGAAAAAAATGACAGAACATTATGCAGCCTGGCAATGGTGGAAAAAGACACAGACTTTGCATGAATAGAGGAAAGAAACAATCCACCAGCCCTCCAATTCGTGAGGTAGAGGAGAACTATATTCTATGTGAACGGGGAAGAAAACCCACCGACTAGCAATCCTGAGAGAGAAGGAGAACCCCCAACAATGAAATGTGGATTCCTTTAACTCCCTCATGTGAACTGAACAAGATCACTATCAGGGTAGTGGACAGGCCAATAGACACGTCGTGGAGAGATAGTGAGCAGGCCTGGGCATGGTATTTTTGGCAACCAATTCGATGTCCCAACTAACCAACATAAAACCAAGGTGGTGGGAGTAAAAGAGAGAGGTGACACGTGGCACTTCCCCATGACTCAAAGTTCAACATCCCCCCTTCCTTATCCTTCAGAATCATGCCCCTTCTCAATTTAGTTTTCGTGAACATAGCTAGTTGGGTTTTTTATTTAAAATGCATTTTTACATGATGCCACAATTAACTATATTCTGTATGTCTCGATATACCTTCGGTGACCATTCCCAAAACAGAAACACAACATAACCAAATCTATGGTGGGGCCTTGGCCTTTAGCTCTGCACCAAGATTATTCACAATATGTGTATCATGTATTTGTAATGAAAGCGGGGTTAAAATCATGGCATTACATTCCCCTCCCCATTCAATAGCACTGTCCTCAGTGCTTTACAAAATTTGAACAAAATGCTACACTGGTATCGCCTCAGTGTTCCATAGGATTGAACAAAACTGGATGTGCCAATCGCATGGCATCCTCCATATCCCACGTAGCCTCTTCAGGATTGTAATTATCCCATTGCACCTTTACCTGCTCTATGGCTCGGTTCTGGAGCATTGTGACCTTCCTGTTGAGGATGCGCATTGGCTCGATTTGGAACTCTCCCTCGGGTTCCACCTGAATCACATCCCAATTTATCACATGGTTAGGATCATGTACATATTTCTTAAGCAAAGAAACATGAAAAACATTATGAGCTCTAGTACTAGCAGGCAATGCAAGTATGTATGCAACATACCCTATTATTTCAAGCACTTCAAACGGCCCACAATATCTAGGTGACAGCTTGGCACAACTTCCAAGCTTTAAGGAACTTTTCTTTTCCTTCACTCTGACGTAAACATGATCCCCAACACTAAACTATCTATTCATCCTATGCTTATTTGCATAGCTTTTCTGTCTTTCCTGTGCTGCTTTCAGATTCTTCCTGATCTTTACAACCTCTTGCTCCATTTCCTTGAGCAATTCTGGTCCAAGCACAACTCTGTTCACCGGGTTTTCCCAAGTCACTGGTGTCCTATACCTTCTTCCATACAAAGCTTCATTGGGACTCATCCCCAAGGATGCTTGTTGTCCATTGTTGTAAGCAAACTCTACCAAGTGTAAGTAATCTTCCCACTTGTATGGTTTCTCCATCACATACATGTGAAGCATATATTCAAGCACCTGATTAACTCTTTCTGTCTGTCGATCTGTTTGAGGATGGTATGCAGTGCTGAATTTTAACTTTGTACCCAAATCTGCAAACAACCCCTTCCAAAAATTGGAAGTGAACTTGACATCCCTGTCAGAAATTATTGCCTTCGACAATCCATGCGATTTGAAAATCTCCTTCATGAAGATCTTTGCAATGTCATCAGTCTTGTGCGTAGACTTCACTAGTATAAAATGTGCTGCCTTTGTCAACTTGTCTACCACAACCATGATGGAATCATGTTGTCTCCAAGTCATCGGCAATCCTGTAATAAAATCCATGGAAATAACTTCCCATTTCCATTCTGGAACTGGCAAAGGTTGCAACAAACCTGCTGGATGTTGATGCTCAACCTTTACCTGTTGACATTTCATGCACCTTGAAATGTATTCAGCCCTGTATTTTTTCATACCTGTCCAAAAGTACTACTTTCTAGCTGTAGCAATTGTCTTCTGATATCCTGGGTGACCAGAATACGGAGCTTGATGGATTTCATCCATAACAACTCTCCTCAAATCTGCTACATTCGGAATATAAATTCTGCCTTTAAAAGTGAGAAGTCCATCTTTTTCCAATCTATATCTCTCATACCTCTTCTCAATACTTTGCTGCTGCAATTTGTCCTTGACCTACTCATACACTTCATCTCCGGCAACATGATTACCAATCTGCTACCTCAAATCTGATTGGGAAATACTAAGAGATGCCACATGCATTTCCTGTACCTTCCTGCTGAGTGCATCATCTACGTTGTTCTCTTTTCGTTTTATGTGCTTGATTTCAAAATCAAACTCACATAGAAATTCCAGCCATCTCGCTTTCCTAGCATTCAGAGTAGGCTGATCAAACAAGTACTTCATACCACAATGGTCTATTCTAAGCTCAAATCTTCTACCCATCAAGTAATGTCTCCACATCTTGAGAGCATGTACTATGGATGCAAGCTCTAGATCATGAGTGGCATACTTCTTCTCATGCTCCTTGAACTTTCTCGACTCATAACATATCACGTGGTTTTCCTGCATAAGGACTCCTCCAAGCTCTTGTCCACATGCATCGGTACATACCACAAAATATTTCTCTAGGTCTGCAACCTTCAATACTGGTGCACTGGTGAGAAGATTCTTCAACCGCTGGAAGCTTTATTCACACGTCGAAGTCCATTCGAACTTCATCCCCTTCTTTTGAAAAGAAGTGATGGCATGTGCAACCTTGGAAAACCCATCGATGAATCTCCTGTAGTATCCTGCAAGTCCCATAAAAGATCTTACATCTGTCACATTTCTTGGAGTAGGCCAATTCATAATGGCTTCAATCTTTTCAGGGTCTATTGATATAACCTCTTTTGAGATAATGTGACCCAAGTACTAAATTCTATCCCTATAGAAGTCACACTTGCTTAATTTTGCATACAACTAATGTTCCCTAAGCACTTGCAATTTCAGTTTCAAATGCTCTTCCTCATTCTTAGAATAAACAAGAATGTCATCAAGGAAAACAAGAACAAACTTGTCCAAATACTTACTGAAGAAACTGTTCATAAGGCACATAAATGTGGCTGGTGCATTTGTGAGACCAAATGGTACCACTACGAACTCATAATGTCCATACCTTGTCCTAAAGGCTGTCTTATGAATGTCTTCATCATTGATTCTCACCTGATGGTAACCAGACCTCAAGTCAATCTTGGAAAACACCTTTGCTCCTCTCATTTGGTCAAAGAGGTCATCAATATTGGGCAAAGGATATTTATTCTTCACAGTAACCTTGTTCAACTATCTGTAATCAATACATAACCTAAGTGTACCATCTTTATTATTTACAAACAGAACCGGTGCCCCCCAAGGAGACACACTCGGTTAGATATACTTATTTTCCAACAACTCTTGCAGTTGCATCTTCAATTCTAGCATCTCCAGTGTACTCATTTCGTAGGGTGTCTTGGACACTAGTGCTGCTCCTGGCACAACTTCAATGGTGAAATTAATGTCCCTCTGTGGAGGAAGCCCTGGAATCTCATTAGGAAACACATCCTTGAATTCCTGTAACACCTGATAGTCCTCCAACCTAGGAGTTTCATCTCCTGTTAGTTCCAGAATATGAGCTGCACACAACTGGAAACCTTTCCTACAAAACTTCTTTAACTGCATTGCTGAAACCTGTCTTACTGAAATTACTTTCAGAATACCTTTCACAATTACCGGATTTCCTTCTTCATCCATGCATTCAAAAGTCTTGTTATAAAATTCAAGATTCACTCGGTGGGCTTCCAACCAATCCATTCCAATCAGAAAATCATAGGAACCAAGCGGTAGAACATTCATATCTACACAAGTGTTGAATCCATTCATGACCAATGGGCAT
Organism: Pseudotsuga menziesii; assembly: GCA_001517045.1. NCBI lineage: Eukaryota > Viridiplantae > Streptophyta > Pinopsida > Pinales > Pinaceae > Pseudotsuga > Pseudotsuga menziesii. The sequence continues at coordinate 321,693 of LPNX010438704.1, forward strand.
TTCTATACCATGTCACTGACTTTTCTCTTAGTCCCAGTGGCTAGCTGAACTAACGAATATTTTCTATGCCTTACCTTCTTAAAAGCACAACTCTCCACTACCCTAGGAGTGATATAATTGTGAGTATAACCAGGGTCAATCAAAATAGAAATAGATTGTTCAACAATCTTACCTGTAACTTCAACCATAGTTGACTGATGACTTCCTGGTGGTCCTCCAGTGCCGCATAAATTCTAGGGATTTCCCTTGCTACTTGACCCACTGTTTCTTCTCCCTGAATGTTATAAGTTGACCTTGCACTTTCATTCTTGAGGGGACAATATCTGCGCAAGTTAGGTCCTTCACATTTCCAACATTTGAGTGGACCTTTATTCTATTGTGGCTCTTTAGGCTTTCCACCTGTCACTCCAATGGGATTATTCGCAGCTTGGGATGACTGCTTTTGCTGATTCCTGAATCTAGAAGGTTTGAAAGCTTTCTTTCTTTGGTCAAACTTTTCATTCTTCTTGTCCTTCCATGCCTTATGGTAATTAGGTTTACCTTTTCTTTGCTCATAGTAATATTTAGCCTTTCTTATTGCTTCTTTGAGAGTTCTTGGCTCATAGAACTCAATTCTATCTTTGTAGGCTTGAGGAAATCCACTTAGAAACCGCTGGATTTTTACTTTTTCATCTTTGATGTACCGGACATACCTCAACAATTCCAAGAATTTATTTGCATACTCATCCATGGTTTTTTGTCCCAATCTCAACTCATGGAATTCCTTAATCTTATCATCATAATACCTGTCAGAGAGGTATTTCTACCTAAAATACTTCTTGAACTGTTTCCACTTCAGTTTCCTTTCATTGATCCTCTTTACTTGCTTGAAGTGTTCCCACCAAATGGATGCTCGTCCATTTAGATTGAATATGGCAACTCTGGCCTTCATGTTTCTTGAATAATCTTGCACCTGAAAGTACTTATTTATCCCAAGAAGCCAAGCTTCGGCTTCTTGTCCCATCTTTATCTCAGCATCAAATGTAGGAGGTTTAGCTTTCCTCAATTCATCTAGAGAGTGATCCCTATGGTGCCTTATTCTTTTCCTTTAATGAGAAGATGAACTTGTATCTCCACTAGATTCTTCAGAGTCAGATGATCCACTGGAAGTCCTTCTTCTTCTCCTAGTGTTGCTCTTACTGCCTTCTGGTCTTGATGTACCTCATCCAGAATCTATCTTTTTATGTAAATCTATCAAACTCTGCAATATGGCAGCATTCAACTGATGCTGCTCTTCCTGGGATTTAACCAAGCTTCTCATGGTGGCTGCGACCTTGGATGGTGTCCCCTAGAATCTCCTTCCATTAGACTCTATGTCATCATTTCCATTACGGATATTTTCTCCCATGGCATCTTTTGCTTTCTCATAAGAATCCCGAGCATCATACCCATCATGGGTTCTCATAACTAGACTACCTCTTGCTTTACCACACTATTCTTTCTGGATTACTGCTCTTGGAAGTTATCTAAAGTTCTGCAAATGTGTTAGTAGCAAATTGTTAGATGCATAACATTAATATAAATCAAAACTACTTACCTTTTCTTCTGGAAATATAAACAACAATTATGCTAAAACACAAAATTTTCCCTATTTCATGTTCATCTCTATGACCACGGACAGTCTGCTGAAATCTACTGAAAAACGAATGAAAGACAGTCGAAAACTACTCGAAAAACTACTGAAAAATTCTTCTGAAAAGCCTAAATTCCTTAGGCCCCAAAACGGACCTCATCCCAGCTATTCTTCCGATTCTATGGTGGTTAAAACAACTACACTTCCGATCTGCATCGGCAAGCAAGTTGACTGTGCATCGGGCGCGTAGTCCTTTGAGCAGCCACAACGACGGAAAATGATCTTCCTACCATTTCCGTGGGAGAACCGGCTGAGCTTCCGATCGGCGATACGACCATTAACAAATTTCAATGCTTTTTCAACTCTTCCAAGTTTTTTTTTCCCTTCAATCTCACGTCTTCATCGACGATTCGTTGGTATATTCCCTTCCTCTATGTCGGATCCGCATCCAACTTTCCAAATCGAATCGGCGATGGAAACTAGCTTATGCGCTACATCGATGGTTGGTTGTCTTGTACATCGGGTGGCTAGTCATCTCGGATTCCGCAATGGCGGCCAGTAAACCTCCTGTGTCTTCTATGGCCATAAGCCTATCTACCGTTGGAAGAACTATCCTTGCACACTGACGATCCAAGTCACTACCTTTCCTGTCGTTGCGGTGATCCAAATGGCAACTTACCTCCTTTGTGTGTTGGAGATCGGCTACGCTATTGCATCAGATAGCTAGTCTCCTAGGCAGCCGCACCAGCAGAAAATGATTTATCTATGGGTTCCACAGACATTATTGGCTATCAGAAGTACTAACCATCGGGGAGATAGTGTCTTAGACTACCGCAACGACGGCTCTCAAACCTTTACCGTTCTCGAATAACTGTTCGACATCCTTACACTTAAACAAAATTTTCAAATTTTCTTCTCATCAGCTGTCGGAAGCACTAATCACTGTGGCGCTGGAGGGTTAGTTGAATAAATAGCCGCAATGGTGGGTCACCTTCATTGAACTTTTTCTGATCAGCGATCCGATCCACTAACATTTCATGATGACCGATGATCTCGTGCCTTAGAGAAATTTTGAATTTTCTTCTTGCCTTGTCTTCCATGGCATCAATTGTTCCATCTTCTGTTCATCGGGGATGTACACTACTAAAATGCTTCGATGGTCAATGAAGTCAACACTTAATTGAAATCTTGTGCCATCGGCGGTCAGAGGCTCTACTCATTGGAGGCGTAGTGGTCTATCCATCCGCAACGGTGGCGGTCAATCGGCTAAGCATCGATGATCCATTTGTCTAAGTGTCCTGATGTGCTGATGGCCAAACACTTAAAATTTTTCGAAAATTTTTCCTCCGTAGTCTTCCACTGCATCGGCCGTCAGATCAACTATCCATCGGGTGGCCTTCCCACTAAGTGATTCGATGGGCCGATAGTTTTGGCACTTATAAAATTTTGAAGTTGAGGTTTTTCTGTCACAATTTTCTGATTTCTGCTGGGCAGGAGGTAACCTGATTCTGCTATCTGATCTGTCATGGCCCATTCAGGCCCATGCTATAACTAGAGCTCTGATACCACACTGTAACATCCCCGACCCTCCGACCGGCGAAGAGGACACTACTATATGTCAAATCATCTGGGCGTCTAGCCCCATGAACATGAACATACATACTTATAGTGCTGAAGCATGATACTTAAAACATAAAACATTTTACGAAGCATAATCACTCATATACACAATGGAAGCAAAACATATCAATCCACATTCATGCATATATAGATCAACATTTAACATGTATATCATCATTCATCAATGGTAAATATGTAATTATAGACACAAGTTAGGCATGAGTACTTATCTTATAGAGAACTTGTTCCGCAACCAACTACATTGCTGCAATGTTCCACCCAATCATAGGCCCGTGTGCTCTTTAATCTCTCAACAACACTGCCACCCAAGAGCTGGGCATGATTACCCAAGGAATAAGGAACTAATAGGCTTACACATAGCCACGGATAACAACACCCCAAGGGTACCCAATTCAGCCAAGCCAACATAGTTGGGTTTATCAGGTGAACAATGGATCAACCAAGGCAACAAAGTTGGGTTTATTAGGCCATCCAGGAGTTGGGAAAGGCTAATGCTAAGTTGGTGCACCGAAACCCAAACTAGAATGGCTTCTAGAACACCCACACACACCCAACACAAGGAAATCAGTCCTTTTTCTTCAACGCAGTCCCTTAGACCATGATCTCCCTTCCAGTGATATTCAGGGGTTGTGGAGAAGAAAACCAGCTCAACGGCTCTGTTCGTGTGGTTCTCAACCACCAGGTTTATCAAGCATCTCAGGCCCTCATTCCCCACTCCAAGGAAATCTGTAGACAAAACCACTACATGCAAGCAACCAAACAACTGGACAAGCTTTACAGGGAAAACACAGCCAATCATTCCTGGACAAACAACAGTCTGCAACACTATGAAGCCTCAGCACTGATCCTTAATGCAATCATTGGAGTAACTGCACAGACTGGAAAATGGGAAGAGAACAAAACTCCCAAACTGTGCGGGATGGAAAAAGAAACAGCTAAACAAAATGTGGAAGAAAAATTACAGTCACAACCCAGCAATAGAGTAACAGTCTTTAGCTCATGATTCAATGATGGAAAAAAATGACAGAACATTATGCAGCCTGGCAATGGTGGAAAAAGACACAGACTCTACATGAACAGAGGAAAGAAACAATCCACCAGCCCTCCAATTCGTGAGGTAGAGGAGAACTATCTTCTGCGTGAATGGTGAAGAAAACCCACCGACTAGCAATCCTGAGAGAGAAGGCGAACCCCCAACAATGGAATGTGGATTCCTTTAACTCCCTCGCATGAAGGAACTGAACATGCTCACGATTGGGGTAGTGGACAGGCCAATAGACGTGTCATGGAGAGAGAGTGAGCAGGTGTCAGCATGGTCTTTTTTCCAACCAATTTGCTGTCCCAACTAACCAACAGAAAACCAAGGTGATGGGAGTAAAAGAGAGAGGTGACACGTGGCTCTTCCCCATGACTCAAAGTTCAACAGCCCCCCTTCCTTATCCTTCGTAATCATGCCCCGTCTCAATTTAGTTTCCGTGAACATAGCTGGTTGGGTTATTTAATTAAAATGCGTGTTTACATGATGCCACAATTAACTATATGCCATATGTCCCGATATACCTTCGGTGACCATTCCCAAAACAGAAACACAGCATAACCAAATCGATGGTGGGGCCTTGGCCTTTAGCTCCGCACCAATATTATTTACAATATGTGTATCATGTATTTGTAATGCAAGTGGGGTTAAAACTAGGGCATTACAGTTTCGACATCTAGAGTGACTAGTGAAGAACATACTATATTTATATCTCAGTAGTTAGACTTTATATGCTTAGTCTTGGATTCTTTACAATATTATCCCTAACGATCTGTGATCAAATATTGATCCTAAGTTCAAACCTGGGCCACATGTTGATGGCATTGTTGGCTCCGTAAGTACCAAAGCTATGGACCAGTTTACCTGTCAAATGAAGAGTTTGTCTATTAACTAGTATGTGATTTGACATGCTACGACCTCCTCCACTCCCACCCAATCAGTGAATGTACTTTCTATGCAATCGTCAAACTAGAAGGGTAACCAATAGCATGGTCAAAATATAAAGAAAGGAAGAAATAAAAAATGGTGTGGGAATAGAAAGGAGAATTATAATGATGAAAAGAACGATGGGAACATTGGGGGGACAATAAATATAAGTGAAAGGTCAAATTCCCTTGCAAACTTGGGGGGGAATACCATCTCACCTAATTTTGAATTGAGGAATCCTCATAGTTTATCAGATAGAGCCTAGCTATGTTGATCGATCCCCTTCATCATAATCAAAATATGGCTTCGAGGAACTCGACCATCGCAAGTAGTTCTGGTGGGAATCAAAACCCACCAGCTGTGGAAGATGGTCACTATTGTATCAACATGATGTCAGTTGTCCACATTGAGACTTTTTTATGAGACTACAGTCCATCGCAACCCAACATGGGTAAATATCCTCCACCTCTCAAGATTCCTTTGCAGATCAATAAGCCTAAAGGTATACCACACTTTCTGAAAGGGGTATTAAAGCATTCAAGGAACAATCCTAATTCTCAAGCTGCCTAAAATTATTCCATCGTTGAGGATTTGGGCCAGAATCCTTGTGCGACGTCGTCTCTAGAAGTAATTCAAACTTGTCCTTTGTAGAGAAAGGCATCATTAGATGCTCTTGGAGTAGCTGCCTCAAATGGATCTACTATGGTTATATTTGAGACTCATGATGTCCAACCTTACTTTCCTTACCATGTGTCTTTTCAAGTCCATGTGGAGTGTTGAATAACACTATTAAATGCATAGTTGTCGATGAAGGTGCTATGAACTATGTGATGTATCTGGCTTGTTGGAAAGGCCTTGGTTCTTCCATGTTTTCCGAATCCATGACTATGCTAACAATGTTTGATGGACGTTTGTTCAAACCACATGGTATTATTCCCTCTCTTCAAGTCCAGTTTGGGGGAAATACTGTGCTGATTGAATTTGAGGAGGTTGATGCACCCATCGACTATAATATTTTACTGGGAAGGCACTATATATATGCTATGAAAGTGATTGTATCGTCCATATTCTGCATCGTGTGCTTCTCGGTGAAGATAGGATAGTGACGATTGATTAAATGTTGTTTGATAATTCTGGTTCATTAGCATCATCGGCTACTACTATAATGACTATTGATAATTCTCAGCTAGCAACTAAGAATGTTTGCGTCAGAAGGTATCCTTCATTGATGGGAAATTTTAATATTTAGACACCAATTTTACTTGATCTTACTGTTGATACTGATCTCTTTGAGCTGCCTTCTTGGGAAGTTGCATCGTCATGCTCACATGATTGCCACGATGATACTTTTCCTTCAGGTGAAATAATTATCGAGGCCATGACTGGTCTGGAATAGCCTTGGGAGGAGATGCATCGTCGATATTAATTCCTCCCGAAGCTCGAATGGATCGAGCGTGATGACTTTAGGATGAACTTAAGCGAGAGTATTGGTCATCCCGTGATCCTATTAGGAACTCATGGCATATATTCTAAAGGGAACATGGTGAATATATCTCCAACTATTGCTGATCAACATTTCTCAGGTTCCTAGTAAAATTGAGAATGTTTACATCAGTGCTTCTTATTCACCTGAGGAAATTAAAACATACACTGATCTATTCAAAAAATTTCATGATGTATTTTCTTGGTTGTATGATGAAATTCCAGGAATTGATCCCCACATTGTTGAACATGAAATCAAAACTTATCCAAATGATAAAATTGTTCGACAATGCTTACATGTGATGAACCCCCGTAAAGCGCCTACTATTCAGGGTGAAATAGAGAAGTTTCTTAAAGTTGTATTCATCTATATGGTTCCCTTAACTGAATGGGTATCCAAACCCATTCCCATCAATAAAAAGCAGAAGACAATCCGTGTATGTATCGAATTTAAAGACCTGAATAGGGGCTGTCCGAAATATAATTTCCCCATGCCATTCATTGAACATATTTTGGATGAATGTGTGTGAAGCAGGGTTTTTTCATTTATGGACTACTTTTCAGGATACATTCAAATCCATATTAAACATGAGGATCAACATAAAACTACTTTTATATGTCCTTGGGGTACCTTAGCACATTGGAAAATGCCTTTCAACCTAAAAAAAGATAGAGCTACTTTTCAGCAGGCCATGACCTTCTCCTTTCATGACCTTAAACATATTATTGAATGTTATCTAGATGATTTAGATTCTCACTCTCTATTGAGAGTGGATCATTCGGATCATCTACATTTGGTCTTTGAAATATGTCATCGTTATCAAATTCAGTTAAATCCTCAAAAGTGCATCTTTTGTGTTACGGTCGGTCATTTATTGGGATTCATCATATCTAAGGAGGGGATTAGGGTCGATCCATTAAAGGTTGATGCAATAATATGATTGTCTCCCCCGTGCACAAGTATAAACCTTTAGAGTCTCCAAGGGATGGCTAATTTATTATGTCAATTTGTCGTAAATTATGCCAATTTGGCCAAGGGTTTCATGCACTTGTTGAAGAAGGATACCCCATTCCTATAGGATGAGAAATCCCAGGAGTCCTTTGAAGCCCTTAAGAAATCCTCAGCATCAACCCCCATACCTATTCCACTTGACTATAGTAGGTATTTCTTATTATATGTGGTTGTGTCTCAAGTGACGATTGGTATGGTTCTAGTTTAAGAGGATGATGAGCTCCATGAGCATGCTATTTATTATGTTATCAGAATGTTATTAATGAATTACTTCGATATACTCACATCAAGAAGTTAGCCTTAGCGACTGTTCATCCAGTCCAATGGTTAAGACACTATATCTTGCTTCGCGAGACTATGATTATAACTCATATCAATCCATTTTAATTCATCTTGACTTAGACAGATGACAGGGGATAAATATAATAAATGGATTATTATCTTAATAATTCGACCTCAAATTTGTTTCAGTGAAATCAAAGAAGTTTTTAGTCTTTGCTGAGATGATGTCGAATCTCCCTAGTATTTATGAATATATGATTCATGAGGACTTGTTTGTGGAGGATCACATTTTTCTCATTTCTTCAATGGACCCTAGGCATGGCGACATTATAGTCTATATTCATACTTTGAAGGTTCCTACCCACCTCTCGAGGGATGAGTGTCAACGCTTACATCATAACGCTAAGAACTATCTCACTATTGGTGACAATTTATATCGTTGTGGGGTAGACTCCATTTTGCATCGTTGTTTGACCCATGATGAGGCCAAGGTTGTGCTGAATGATTTCCATGGTGGGGCATGTTGTGGTCATTTATCTGGGATTGCTACAACCTGAAATATCCTAAGAGTGTGTTATTATTGGCCATCAACATTTAAATATTGTGATAATGCGGTCAAGCAATGTCACCCTTGTCAGGTGTTCATACAAAACATGTGTTCGCATCTTGGCCTGCTACACTCAATTTTCATCATCGTTCCCTTCACCAAGTGGGGGGTGTATTTTATGGATTGTAACCTAAAATATAATTGGGGGAACCATCACATTATTGTGACCGTATTTTAATTCATGAAATGGGAAGAGGCTATGCCTATGATCAAATTCGATGGTGACATGACCACTCACTTCGTATTCAATCAAATCAGCACTCGATTCAAAATCTTGAAGGAGCTTGTCATTGACCATGGCATGAGGTAACCATCACATTATTGTGGTCGTAGATTACTTCATGAAATGGGAAGAGGCTACGCCTATAATCAAATCCAATGGTGAGATGACCACTCACTTCGTATTCAATCAAACTATCGCTCGGTTCCAGATTCTGAAGGAGCTTGTCACTGACCATGGCATGGAATTTCAGAATAAAATGATGGAAAAACTAACTTTGAAATTGGGGTACAAGAATTAAACATTCTTCTTCTTACTATCCCAGAGCGAATGTCCAACTTGAGGTTGTTAACAAATCCCTTAAGTCCATTCTACAAAAAACAACCAAACAAAGCAAAATGAATTGGCATATCATACTATACCCTGCTTTGTTGGATTATCAGATCGCGGTTAAGACTGCCACCGGATTTTACCCATATCAACTAGTACATGGGGTGGAGTCAATTTTACCAGTTGAATGTAAGATACCTTCATTGAAAATAGTTATAGATCTTTTAACTAATACTTCTGAGTAATAGGAACTATTAGCCTCACTTAGAGCACCTAGATGAGCAGTGTCGGGATGCTGTGGTGGATTTGGAGATAAATAATCATCATGTTAAGAGCCAATACGATAAGTCTATCTATACCTATCATTATAGTGAAGGTGACTTGGTCCTCTTATATGCCCAAGCTAGTGAACCATTGGGGTTTGGTAAGTTCAACCTCATGTGGCACGTACCTTATTTTTTAAAGTATTAATGATAATAGAACATAGTAGATAGTGCATATTTACTACCGTTTATAGAATAATTTGAGTATTCCAAATAGAGTATATTTGATGAACTATTTTTTGCAATTTTAATTCAATGTGAATATGCCTTTATTGTTTTTGTAATTTGAAGTTAAATTAATTATTTTCACATGAGATCTTATTTTCAGAACTAGGAAAAGAGTAGTTTGACATTGGTATGTTGATGGTAGGGTATATTAGGAAGGTGTTTAAAAGGTTTTCTGAAATCTAGGCGTGGAGTCTCTTAAAACCTGTCTTTGAAAACAACTGATAAAGGATATGCACGTAACTACATAATGAAGATTAAATTTTCTTGCAACTCCTAGATATTAGATCGAATTCACTTTTCTTTTTACCAATATTTTTTTTGATAAATTGAATTGAAGTTTTATACTACTAGGCATTCTCATTTTCCCTTTGTAGTTACATGAATTACGTAGAACCCTCATAAGTTTGTATGAATCCTTGGGTTTGACAATTTCTTGCCGATATATTATAAAATATTATTGATGATTGATTAATCCCATTATTTCTTTGCATCATTTTTCAGGGAGGCATTCCATACCACAAGGGAGGATGACAATATTAATAAGTTTTTGCATCAATATTAAGAAGTTTGTGCTTGGAACAGAGCAATCAAGAAGCATACATGCTATCAAGTAAGTCTCTCTACTACAACTCAATTTTTCATTAGTTACTTCTTTTTAGAATAGTTAGTCTTTTCAAAAAACTTATAAACGTAAGAAAAACCTAAAAAAGAACTTATAAAAACCCATATAAGACAAAAAGAAAAAAACACAAAACATCCTTTACATGGAATGAATTCCTAGAGCTAGGGAAGAGTTTGGCCATTTTTTCTAAATAATAACAATAGGAGAGAGAAAGACAATAATATTGAGAACCTCAACTCATCATCTTCTCGATATATGCCACCAAGAAGAAGACAAGGTCTTTTTGGATCAACAGACGATTCATTTGACTCTTTTGATAAGTAAGAGCAGAGAATCACAAAATGCTAGACAATGATGAAGAGAAACCTCCCATTTTTTATCTTCCATTCGAAGAGGGAGTAATAATAAATCCAAGATGAAAAACATTAACCTTGTTGCATTACCAAAATTTCATGGGATAACCTCCGAAGACCCAGACACCTTTTTGTTTAAATTAAAAGTAGTCTATAGAACACATGATTACACCATGGAAGCACAAAAAATCAATATATTCCCCTCAAATCTAAAAGAATCTGTATCAAGATGGTTCATGATTTTAGATACCAATAGTATTTCTACTTGGGATCAAATGAAATATACTTTTATTGGGAAATATAGAGAATATTGTAAAGTGAGGGAAACCAGGGATGATATCTTTACGCCGAACAATGGACAAAATGAGTCATTAGAAGAATATGAGGAACAATTTTAGCTTAGCTATAAATGACCTCATGCCTGTAATTTCAATGAGGAATCTCTCAAACTTGTACTTTTCAAGCGGGTAAGAGAATAATTCCTCAAAACCTTAAACCTTTTAGCCAATGGAGATATCTACCAAAAAGGCTATTATGAGATAGTAAAAATATTCAGAAATCACTCCCGATCTACAAAGAAGAAACCTAGGGGAAGGAATCACTCTAATAATATTTATAGACCATCCAATTCCATGATTACTAAATCATATTTGGGAAATTTTCTATATGATATGAAATAAAATATTTTACACTCTATGGCACTAGAAATGGATTCCATGCAAGAAAAAATAAAAAAAGAAGAAGCAGATAGATCTTTGGCCATTTTCTGACGAGATTATAGAAAGAAACATAAAAAAAAAGAGTGTCCATTAAACCTAATGCAGGTTAGTGCTAAAAAGGTTGAATGTTGTGGGATTTCTTCTGATATTCACCCCATACATAACTATCCTTACTTAGGCTCTCTTAAGGCCAACCTATATGAACCTAAAATCACAACAAAATATCTATGATATATAAATCCTAGGAGACCAATACTGTAAAGAACCTTTCAACAACCTTATAATTACCCATAATACTCACACTTATAAGGAAAACCATCATAGCATCCCACCATATCAACATCTTTATAACCAACAAACATTTCATCCTACCTATCGATCACCATATTTTCCAAACCCATACAGAAAACAAATGTATATTTCACCTGAATGGATACCTACAGAACTAAGATAATGGTAAAATCCTCAACCTATTCCTCCTACATATGGACCAAAATTTCCTTCCACAACGTGGAGGCAACAATAACCACTTCCTGCACTTATGCCTCCTCTAGTAACCAATGCCACTTATCTAGAGGTTCAAAATCCTAATCCTCAAGTATCAAGGCCACCCTTTCTAACCCAACCCACTCCGAATCCTAACAATAGACAAGCACAACTTTCATATACCATTGAAGCAACCAATTTTCCTGCAAACTCAGTGGAAACCATAGAAATAAATCAACTCAACCTGCAGTATAGAAAAATTGTAACATACCCAATAGCTGAACAACAAGACCAAATATGTACATCTCTCTTTGCTATAACACATAATACTATGGAAGAGGAACCCTTAGAAAGGAACTCGTAAGAGGGAAACAACATATTGTAGATGCATGATCTCTTATTCCACCTTTTACATAGAGTTTACAATTCAAACAAATTGAAAAACCTAAAAATACCATATTGGAAGAACTCAAAAACTTGTGTGTTAAGATTCCCCTTATAAAAGATAATAAGTAAATCCGTAAAGATACTTGCATAAAGAGGTTAAAAAGAAAAAAAATATCGTGCGGTGTTGATGGCCCAGGTTGTAGGTTGCTGGAAAAACTTACAAGGAAATCAACATAAGGAAAAATTCCAACCAAAAAGGCTTCGAATCAATCCCACACAGATACGATCCTATCCCCGATTTGTTTGGTATGACTAATTCCTATGGATACAAGGCCTCCACTGGCACAAAGTTTTGTCAGATCTATAAGATCCGTTCTTAGGACAAGTGAGTGTTAGAATAATCAACCCATAGTTTACCCACTTAGACATTAATTTAATTATTTTTGTCTTATTAGCCTAGTTCATGTGTCCCACCTCGTGCAAGTTGTATTTTACCTATCCATAGTGGTCAAAATTTCCTTATTTGAATCATATAGCACATGGGAAAGCCAAAGGAATCAAATCTACTTTATTCCTGGCCTCCTAGGCACCCTTCTACTTTCTACTTTATTCCTTGCTTTTTTAGTGTTTTAAGGCAAATGGAAAAGCTAGACTAGGTGAGGTGAACTAGTTTTTTGTCTTCTTCATCCTCCACTCTTTTCTTCTTGCAAAAGCATGTATGAGATTCCATTCCACCACTCTTTAGCTTTCCTAATCCATTTTCCAATTCGTGAGCTCCATGACAGATTTGGGATCAGCTTTTTACACCTATGGGGTATTTGCTTATTTTTAGTAATCCTGCTTTATGCTAGATTCGAATTGCTCCTCATGCATTCAAATCCCTGATGTATGTTATTTATTCAGCAACCTATTATGTTACAGGTTTGGCTATTGTACACTGAGTTAATACAGTTTAGTGATCAGCTTCAATTTCAGTCTCTTTTGTGAGTGATTTTGGATGATCAATTGTTAATTGTTGTGAGTAAAATTAATCTATCACTGGGTTCAATTTCCACATGGTATCAGAGCCATTGTAGATTGTTTTCTCTCCTCCAAAATTGTTTTGCAGGTTCGACATCAGTGACTGGGAGCCTTCTACTGACAGCCGGGACAGATTTTCTAAGCTATGGATCAATCACAGAAAACTATCTTGACTCCCTTCAATTTTTTTGAATGGAAAGCAGATATGGAGATACTGTTGAGAGCGAAAGGCCTCTACAGGGTGACTATGGCAACAGAATCAGAGCCCAATGCAGCTGCAGAGAAGATAAAATGGCACAACAGGGGGGATGAGGCCTATGGTCTCTTGTGTTTGAGTATTTCCAGAGACCTCCTTTTCCATCTTGATGGATTGACATCACCGAATGAAGTATGGGAGAAGCTTTCTGATATTTTTCGAAAGACAGATGAGATGAGGGGACATCAAATCGAAAATGAGCTGATTTTTCTGAGTCCAAATAGCTTTGAATCCCTGCAGCTATATTTCTCCAAGTTCAAAGCACTAGTTTTGCAGCTGAAATAGTGTGGGATCAAAAATAAAGATGATCAGATCATCCTAGCCATCCTCTCGAAGCTAGGCCCTGACTATTCAGTGTTTGTTTCGACCTTCTATGCCACAAAACTGACAGCTTGAACCTGGAAGATGCCTAGCCTTGCAGATTTCATGGAATCTCTCACACAAGAACAAGACAAGCTGGTGATGATGGGCACCATCAAACCATCCAAAGATCAAGCTTTGATTGCTGGAGATTCGAAGGTGGATTCAAAAAGAAAAAAGAAAGATAAAAATCCACCTGAGCAAAAGAGAGACAAGAAACAGTCTCGAGAGGAGCCACAAGGTTCCAAGAAGAACTACCAGAAGAAGAAAAACAAAGGTGAAATGAGCAAGTGCGCATACTGCAATAAGGGAAATCACACTGAAAGCTCTTGTATGAAGAAGCAAATAGACATGCTGACCCAACTCCTGGAGAAGAATGGCATCTCCCTTCCAGATAGCTCAAAGAAGAGAGAAGGAGGATCAAGTTCAGATGACAGAGAGAGAGTTCATGCATTGGTTGCTGGAAAATCAAGCTCACCCAGTTTTATCATTGATTCTGGAGCTTCAAGACACATGGTTTCGACCAAGGAGGCCTTCTCCTCACTTGACAAGTTGAAAGGACCATCAATAGTACTGGGAGATGACTCTCTCACTGAAAGTTTGGGAAAAGGGAGGATTGATCTTGATCATGGTCAGTTTAGCAATGTGTTGTATGTGCCTGGTCTTGCCTCCAACCTCTTGTCAGTGTACCGGATGACTCACACTGGGTCTCCAAAGAAGGTCATATTCTCCCCTGATGAAGTTGAAATCACAAGGATCTCAAGTGGTAGAGTCATTGCAAAAGGAGTTGCGAATCATGCTCAAAAGGTATACATGTTCTCACACTTCCTACCCTACTCAAACCCCTCTGCTCTTCTGATTCATGCTAATGAAGCAAGCAAGATTTGGCATGAAATATTTGGCCACCTAAATTACAAGTATCTTTCTGATCTTAGTGAAAAAGAGATGGTCATAGGGTTGCCCAAGATAAAATTTTCCAAAGGAGTCTGCCAAGGTTGTATCCTAGGAAAACACCCAGAGCACAAATTTGAGAGAGCTAGTCATGAGAGAACCTCTGCACCCCTCGAGATGATCCACAATGATGTTGCTCGCCCATTCCCTCATATGTCCATGAGTCAGGACAAATATGAATTGAATTTTATTGATGACTTTTCCAGGTATTGCTGGGTTTACTTCCTGAAACACAAGTCTGAAGTTTTTGGCCTATTCAAAGTCTTTAAGGCTTTGGTTGAAAACCAGTCTGGGAGGAAATTCAAGGTCCTCAGATCTGACAATGGTGGTGAGTATGTCAAGTCTAAGTTTATTAACTATTGTGCAGATGCAGGTATTCATATGCAGCATTCTATCCCTTACACACCACAACAAAATGGTGTTGCTGATAGGAAGAACAGATCACTGAAGGAGATGGCAACATGCATGATGGAGGCCAAAACTTTGCCACCAAAGTACTGGGCCGAAGCTATCAACTGTGAAGCCTATATCTAGAATAGCATGCCTCACAAACAACTTGATGGCATGACTCCCTTCGAAGCATGGAGTGGGCACAAGCCAGATGTGACCCATTTCAGGATTTTTGGCTCAAAGGCTTGGGCTAGAATTCCAACAGAGAAGAGGAAGGCTTTGCAGCCCCAAAGCTAAGAGTGTCTTTTTGTTGGATACTCTAAAGATTCAAATGGGTACAAACTGATAAATTTGAGCACAAACAAAGCCTTCATCGAAAGGTGTGTTCAGTTTGAAGAAGAACCCCTTGCAGCAGTGGAAGTTGGTGAAGCCTCTTCACCACCTGAACCTCAAGAAGTAAGTAAAGAGTTTGTTTAACATGCTAATTCTGATTTGTCTAATGGATATGAGTTTATTGAAGATCCTAACAGCCCTACAAGGCCAAAAATGGGCATCCAAGACACTACATGCAGCAGGAGAGCTAGCTGGGGATCCCAATGACCCAAGGAGGACTAGATCTCAATTTGAGAGTGGTCTGTGCATGAAGGATCCTATGTTTGATGAAAAATGCTATTTGATGGTGGAGTCTGATCCTCAAACATATGAAGAAGCAGCAGGAGATCCAATATGGCAAACATCCATGAAGGAGGAGTTCAGCTCACTCCAGAAGAGCAACACATGGGAGCTAGTGGATCTTCCTCCAGGAAGAAATTTAGTCCAGTGTAAGTGGGTCTATAAGACCAAATTTGCTGCTGATGGTTCACCACTGAAATACAAGGACAGATTGGTAGCCAAGGACTACTCACAGGTTCATGAGATATATTACAATGAGACCTTTTCCCCAGTGGAAAAGATGGATTCCATCAGGCTAGCCTTAGCCATTGCAGCCTCAAGGCAATGGGAGGTACATCACATGGATGTAAAATGTGCCTTCCTGAATGGAGATATCACTGAAGAGATATATATGCAGCAGCCTCAAGGTTTTTCTACTAACCCTTCTCTTGTGTGTAGGTTGAGAAAGTCATTGTATGGGCTAAAGCAATCCCCCAGGGCTTGGTATGCCAAGATCGATAACTTCTTGCTATCACTGAATTTTGTTTGGTGAAAATCAGATCCAAATGTCTATTTGAAGTTAGTTAATGGTTCATTAATTATCATTGTGTTATATGTTGATGACC